>VXBR01005506.1:561478-588036 GCA_013400215.1 Cisticola juncidis
GTTATGTATTATTATTAATGCTGTAGTTGTTGTTTGTTTGTTGTTTTGTTATATATACTAGTAAAGAACTGTTATTCCTATCCCCATACCTCTCTCTGAAAACCCCTTTAATTTTCTAAACTAGAATAACTTAGAGAGAAGGGATTCAAATCCTCCATCTCTAAGGAAGTCGTGCCCCTTTCCTAGCAGATACCTGCCTTTCAAAGCAAGACACCCGCAGAGCAGAGCTCTGCTCCAGGCCCTGCAGGACTCTGCCCTGCTTTTGACTTCAGAAATGTCTCCTGAGGGGTTTCCAGGTGGAGGCACAGGCACATGTGGATAGCAAGCACATCTCAGAAACCACCAGCTTTTGCTTCTCACACTTGAATCATCTAGAAAGGGTGGCAGGCTCACAGTGAAACAACTTTCAGCTCTCTGTAAGTTCCTGTGGGACACTTCTTGTGGTGCACAACACAGGATGCCCAGCAAGTCACAACAACCCCTCTCCTTTCCAGGCCACCTGGAAAAATCACCTTCTGCACAAATTATCCCCACCTCTGACTGCACATGCTGCTGCAATGTGAACAGCTAGTTTGCTTTGATTTTAAAGCTGGCAAAGTAGGCTCCACAAACACGTTTTAGCAGAGCCACAACAGTTCAAGACACCTTCTGTTCCCCATGGAGACTTTGCAATTCAGCTTAATTATTACTACTATTTCACATGATAGGATTTTACTTTACTTGCACAAGCAGTGCCCTAAGATGGAGTCCCTCTCAAACATTCTGCCACCAAACCTCTGTTGTGGAGAAGGAAAGCATCTGCTCTTCCTGGCAAAGTAGGATAGCCCACAAGTGGCCACTTGTGTGCACTCGTGTCTGGCAGTGGTCAGTACAAATGTATTTTTCCAAAGGTGTTGGAAGCTTGCCACATACACAAAACACAAGTTGTCAGCTATGAGTATGAAGAGAGAAAGGCAAAAAAAAAATCTCCCAAACCTAGAAAAATACTTAAACAAATAGCTGTCTCCTTGAAACCCAGAACCTGACACAGCTGTAGGGTACAGCACTGGCTGGCAGGATAAGCCCACACATCAAGTCCTCCGAGGGTAAATTAATCCTGTTCAGAGAACAAGTGAGGGATGTGATATCTTCAAAGCAGTCAGGGAATTACATTCTCTCCACATACTCTTATATTTAATCTTTATTGTCCAATTATCTCGCTGATTTCAGGTCTTAACCAGCAAAGTACACAAGAGTGTGAAAATCCTGCTCCTCTGGTAGTCCCAGAGGCTGTAGCTAGCAATGCCACAGAGAACACCCAGCAATCCTGATTTCCACATCCCACAGCAGAAGTGCCCTCAAAATGCTAACAAGTACCCTCATCTCAAACAGCCCTTACCTGTCTCCTACAGCGCCCGACAGCCCAACACAGACAAACCACACAAACATGGACAAAGGTATAAATAGGCTTCTTCCAGGAAATGCACACAGCTTCCCAAAAGTTGTGTCATCAGCTGCACCAGTGCCCATCCTCTGCACATTTGTTTAATTGGTACTTGAAACCACTCACATTTCCCAAACAGCCCGAGGCAATGAACTCTGCAGTTGCAGGCAGTGCACAGATAACCCCTCCTCTCTCTGCTTTTCCAGGCTCTGTCCGACTTGTTCCAACTCCTCCCTGCACAGCACCTTTTCCACCCTTCAGATGCTCTTGGTCCTCGTCCCAGCAGGGTCAGCAGGGCGTGACCATCCCTCGAGGCAGGCGCATCCTCCCGCTGAACACGCGCACAACGCACGGCCCACACCAGCACAACAATGGGGCGGATTTGTTCTCCTGGTGAAACTTCCTCCCTTTATTTCCCTTCCTGACCACTTCCGACCTCTACACAGTCTGCAGTGACGACAGGTGATTTTGCAAGTTGTCCCTGGTGCAGAGCAGCCATAAATACATCTGAAAGATCATTATTTTACCCCTGCTAGCAGATGCTTCCTTTGCCCCGCGCTGCCCAGGCACCCAGGATCACCAGACCTCTCTGCAGATGCTCAGGGCTTCCCCTGGTTCCAGCAGCCCGTCTGGTGACAAACACAGCCAGGCTCGGAACTCAGCCCTTCCTCCTCTCCTCTGCAGACCTCTTATCAGTATTCAAGAGTGGGGATCACAGAAAATCCCGGAGTGACTTCTGTGATGTTGTGAAACCTGACCCCTTGCTTTCCTACCAGCTAGGAAGCCACCAATGCACCCATCTCATCCCCCGACAGCTCAGGGTGGATTTTCTGGGGCTCCTGGTGAGCAATCTCACCAAAACCCTCAAAATTCAAGGTCTCCCTCTCTCCATGTTCACGACTTTCTGAAAATGAGAGAAGAGGAAATATGCAGATAGATTTTAAATGTAACCCTTCTGCAAACACATGATGAGACTTCTTCATTAGTTCTTATATATTCCACAGGTGTTATTTTTATTATGTTTACTGGTCTGAAGCAATGGATCCTACCAGAGTCCCTCTGAAACATAACCATGTCAAGTAACACCTTTAATTTAATTTAAATGATGACTTGAGAGCTGTAATCCCTGGGGATTACAGGATATGCAGGAATCACATCCACCTGGTCTCCCACGCCTCTCCTTGGTTCTGCCATTCATACATCAGCATCATTCAGCTGCAGTTTTCTTCCCTCTGACGGATGCTCCAAAGCTTTTTACTTTAGCAAGTTGTTCCTCCATCTTTTTTTTTAGATAATGTGATAACTATTTCATATTTAAACTCAGAGAATTTACATTTCTTTCCAGATTTCCTTCCTTTATGCATTTCCATCTGCACCCACAGTTATGCCGTGCCTACTCACAAATTAGGAAAGCTTTGTTCCCAACTTTTGGTGGTGTATTTTTGAATGTTTTTATGCTGTCCTATATGAACAATTTATACTTAACTACACCTTTCTATTTTTTTGGTACATTCTCAATGCTAACCCTTTCCTCCACCAAAACCCTGTGTAAAGCATCTCTCCAAAGAGTACTGGCTGGTACAGAGTGTAAATGAGTTTCCATGTATGTGGAAAAGACCAAAGGTGTGGAAATGTAGGGCAGGAATTCTTCTGTTCAAAATAACATACTCAAGGACACCTGAGAAAAAAATGGATTCAAAAAGTAACCTCAAAACTGTATCTGGTCTTAAAATCATCTATTCCTGTCCTGAGGAAAAAATATGAAGGGTCAAGACCCTTCATAATAACAAACAAACTATGCTCGTGTCATTTTGCAAATGAAGAAACTACACTTTCCTCATGCTGGATACACCAGATGAAAGGTGATAAAATATCTTCCAGGGTAAAGGTCTGTCCCCTGGAGCCAAGTTTCAGATCTGATATCTTATTTAGCCCAGCCTGTTAATTCAACTCTGTGTGTCATGTCTTTGTAAATATATAAGCAGGGAAGGCTTGCTTCTAGCAATTCTTGGTTTCTTTCCAAAATATCACTGTGCTGTGAAAATAAAACATCTGTTGAGCCATACATTTATATGTTTTCAATGCCACCAAACAGAACAAAACAGAAAGGGGAGAATGAGGAAACTTTACATAGAGATTTGAGGGGAAAAAGCACTTTGAATGAGAAACATAGTTAAATTTCAGGTGGCACACTGAGAAGCTATACAGGTCACTTGTAATGAAATGAATCATCTGTTAGTCCTACTTGCATTAAAAATCTCTGCATGTGCCAGTGAAAATATGCTGCTGTCACAGCTGAAAAAAAAATCTTTCCAGGAGAACAGGAGAGGCAGATTCTGGGGGAGGCACAGGGGAATGTTTAAGCACGTGTTTCATTTTGGTTTACATGTCAACAAACACTGGGATTTAATATAAGTCAGAAGCCTTTATTTCTGACTGTGTCAGCCCTTTATTCTTGTTCATTTCTATGTGCTATGTTGGTTTTGGAGGGTGGTTGTGCCTAGCAGCACTCTGCCTCCCCTTCATACCTCATTAAAAGGCAGCAGATTTTAAATATAACAATTATATAGTAAGAATTTTATATGCATCTAGTACCTTAACCATGGTCTATATGTATTCAAGTTTTACCATGAAAGTATTCCAAATAATAATATTTATAAGTTAAAGCTGCTTTCTGAGTCACAGGATGCCACATAAATCTAGGATATCAGATTTATCAGCACTTAATCCAATTAAAGGTCTACATTTTAGTCTTGCTGTAGAGGGTGCTTTTAGTGGCTCATAATATGGATTCCAGTTATGAAAAATACTGAGCCAAATAAAGAGTGAATGTGTTGGAGCACACTTAGCATGCTCTTTGGTGGGTTACTTGCCCAGGGGGACAGCATGTTTAGGAACTCTGTAACAGGACCAAGGCCTCAGCTGGTGGGATCAGCACTTCCCCTTTACCAAACCCGCCTTCCTACCCCACAGACAGACAGACACCTGCTGAGTATGCCTTGCTGACAGTAATGGACAGGAAAAAGAGTCCCATCTGCATGAGGTGTCTGCCTGGCCCAGGCCAGTTCTGCTGTGCTGCAGCACGATCCCACTGGGATGCAATCCCACCACAGCTCCCAGTGCAGCTCAGCACAGAAGCCCCTTCCTGATGGGCACGTGCCCGTGGGGTCTCACCCGGCAAGATCCCTGGAGAGCTCTCTTTGTAACAAACCTTTGCCTTTTCTAAAACTGCCAGTTTCCCCTTCAGTTGGAGAAAAGTACATGCACGAACAGCACCAACTCCTAAAATGCTGCTTTTTCTTTCACACCCAGAGCCCCACAGCCTGGGCTTTACAAGTGAGGATTTCATCATTACTCAGCTTTACCACAGCCATTCCCACACTGAAGCCAACAGCCAAAATCCCCTACCCTGCCCAGCTTCCAGACCAGGATGCAATCACTCATTTGTGACTATTTACTTTACATGGAACATTACACCTTCAAATCATTCCCCCCAGGCATCTGTTCCTCTATGACATTTATCCTTCAGAATGATCGGGGGACGCTTCTTTATTTTAAATTAACAGCGTGTGGCAGGTCAAGGCTCTAAGGCTCTGCAAACATGGCTGTGTGCCAAGACATGTAATTGCTGCTCCCTGGCCCCAGGAGAATCAAATTCCCCGTGTGCCAGCTGCAGAGGCACAGCCCTTCAGGATAATATGTCTGATAATATGTCTGATAATATGTCTGATGCCAGCCCTCTGCAGGTGGGGACAATGTCTTTCTGTCTCAAGGACAATGCAGTAACTCTTTACAACTTGCTCAAAGAAGACTCTAATTTAATTTAACCTAAGACCTAGTCTTTCACTAAGTGAAATAAACTTGCAGCAGTCTGGATCTACCAATGATGGTTTTCAGTCCAACAGTGCTACCAAAATTTATTTTTCTCTACACAGCCAGAGTTCATCCCTCTTTATGGGGATGGCAGGGCTGGCACTCAAACTGCAGTGTTCTACCACACCAACTTCACTGGAAGAAAGAAGCAAAGTGTCAGTTCTGGCCATTTTCTTTCAGAAAGCCCTACTCAAACTACTCTGTTAAGCCAACACTTCCTGCATGACATTTTAAATAAATTGGTTTTCACTAAGAAATCCGTATTTTATAATGCAAAGATACATACAGCTGTGAAGACTGTTTATCAAAAAGTATCAGGTGCTGAAAAAAGGCAGGTCCTGATGGCAGCTAAGAGTGTATTAGAAAGGACACCCACTAGAACCCAGCAAAGGAAATAACTACCAGAGAAACTGTAAAAATAATCACATACTAAGCAGTTCAAGTATTTATCCAGCAAAAAATCAAAGTAGCTCCTTTCTATGCAAGGAATCTGAGGTATAGAGGACAAGTGGAAGCTTCAGAATTAATTATTTTGTCTCTGATAAGAAAGGAAGCAGGAAAAAAAAGTTATAATAATCAGATGTTTTTCCACAAATCAAAATCACTTGGCTTTGATCTCTGTAACACCAGCAATAGGAAAGTTTAACTGACACCACTTCCAGCACACATCACCATTTCCTCTGAGAGTGAACTGACCAGAGAAAAACCAGGTATAACTCAACACAAGTTGTTGAGAAAGCCCAGGTCCAAGCTCAGTGTCAGGCTGCAGCAGAGGCAGCAGATACACAGGAATCAATGTACCCCAAGATCCTGGATAGCCTTCACTGGAGAAGCAGCAGCCAGGTTCTCAAAAATCAGAATATCTGCAGTAGCAGATGTCAAATATGTTTTGCCAAAGCACATCAAGTCACATACTCACCCAGGGAGCTCTTGGCGAGGCTGAACTTGAGTATTAACAGCAAGTACTGCCCTGTTCTTCCAACATGTTTGTCTGGGAACACTGTGCCCCTGTATCAGCATTTCAAATATGTCCACTGTCAATAAGCCCACAAAAATACTGCCAGGGAAGTAACCATGCCTAAATATGATTCAATTTTATAAATCATAGGCAATGTAAATGTATAGCACAAAACTAGGTGCCTAGACATATTCTAAGACATTTAAAGAGTTTTAGACACTCCTCCACCCTGAAAGTTTCATATGTATATTTAGAAGAACAGAAAACACTAATGCAACCTTCCTGAGAAAGCCTGGGTTTGAAACCTCCTTGCTGTTTTCTTCCCTCACCGGCCTCCCAGATGCTTAGGAAAGAGAAGCAGGGTCAGCAGTGCCTCCTACCCAAACCCAGGATTATGCCCTCAGCTTAAGGATCCAGCATGGAGAACCCTTTGCAGGAACAAACAGGTGCCTCTGTGATGTGCAATGCCCATACTTTGGTGGGATGAGGACTGGCCAAGCCCAGCACCACCTCCAGCTGTAAGCTCCCAAACAGAGCACACCACCCATCTGGCAGTGCCATGGTGCCACGTACATCACAGCCAAAGAATTCCCTTTTTCTTCCCACTTATACACCCTGACAGTGATGGAGCAGATGCCAGGGGCATGGCACAAATAAATCTGAAACACAACAAATCTACACAGTTGCTGAAGGGAGGAAAGCACCATGCTTGAAGCACATGTAAAGCTTACTGGAGGTATGAGAGGCCAAGAAGGCAATAAAGGCCTCTTTAATGTCTTTTATCACACCCTCCCAGTGTTTTTAGCCTGCTTTCTTCACCGTCAGAAAACCAGGTGTAAGCCTGGAAAGCACTACCCAGTTCCTGCCCCTAAACACATCACTGACTTTCAGCACTTGAGAATCAAGTCTGGCAGCAGAGCTTGCAGATGACAAGTGGATGGATCCATCATGGATCAGAACCACAGCCCCACTCCTTGAAGCAGGCAGCTTTCTGCCCTCTGCTATTTAAGACATTTCATGTACACAGGACTTTGAGAGATCTAGACCGGTAATTCCAACAAAAACGAAGAAGTTACTCCCTAAAGCAGTAGGAGAGGCATCAGAGGTTTTTTCTATTTCCTCCATTAAATATTGGCTCTCATAGTGCCTTTAGTACCACATGTTTCTGCAGTCTTAGAAAGAAACTGTAAGACTTAAAAAAGCTCTCTGAGCTTCCCAGTGTAATGAAAGGTCCTCATCTTCTCCTACAACCATTCAGCCCTTTGCTGGAAGGATGGATGTGATATGAGAGGAAGGGGGGTACATGGAGGACTGGGAGGAGGATCTTACTGCCAAGGGGTGGAGACCTGCTCACAAGCACACACAGCTCCTTCTGGCCACAAAGACACCAGACTTCCTCCTCCATAGAGGGAACTCTCCACAGACACAGAAGTCAGGCTTCTGTCACGCCTGGAATGGATGCACCCTGTGCAGACAAGGAGCAGCTGCTGGGGTGGCTCCCAGGACACCCTGGGGGTACACCATGCCTAACTGCCTCAGAGCAAGAGCTGTGGGTGTTTCCAGCAGCAGTGATCTCACTCAGTGCCACAACATCCCAGGGTGTTCCAGAATGGGAGAGGATCTGGTGCCACCTCTAGCACAAGGCTATTCCTTCTTGCTGCTCAACATCCAATCCAAGCTCAAAGCGGAAGAGCACTGGGCCTAAAGTTCACTGAACATT
The DNA here is from genome assembly GCA_013400215.1 of Cisticola juncidis. Lineage (NCBI taxonomy): Eukaryota > Metazoa > Chordata > Aves > Passeriformes > Cisticolidae > Cisticola > Cisticola juncidis. Next base: position 569,453 of record VXBR01005506.1, read on the forward strand.
AAACAAAGCTGACTTTTGATCTGGCTCAGACCAAGTTTTAGGTTAAAAGTTACTCATTAATTTTATTTAAACAAATCTGCCTACCATGCCATCATAGGCACATAGGATCATTCTCACAGGAACTGATCTTAGGTGATCCTTTGCCTTCCCTGTCTTCCTTTTCCTGCCATAAGGATCCTTAACAGCAATGTACCTCACTCTCCTTTCCACAAACTCCCCTCCAGGTTAACAGGATGGGAACTTGGCTGCTACCATACTGTGTTTTAAGTTTGCACAGGCATCTGAAGATAAAAAGTCCTGGATATCTCCTGACAAGAGGCACACAACTTTTCTTCCCTCCTCATGCAGTCATACCAGTAGCCCCTGAGGCTAAACTGGCAGAGAATCCTCAAGTCCTGGGTCTGCTAGTTAGAATAACTCCTCTCATGTAGGAAGAACCACAGAACTTTAATATTAAAGCAAAGAAAAACAGCAGAGCAGCCTAGCAAAGTTGTCTTTAACTAATATAGGATTTTTACTTTGTATTTCACTAGTCTTTTTGTGTTTTTTGGGTTTGGGGCTTTTTTCTAATATTTTTTGAAGAATCAGGCCAATTCAGCTACAGTGGTTCTGCTCCACTGAAACATGTACTCTCTTGGACTTGTAACAAATACAAGTACATATATATTTATATACATCGCCACATTTATTTTTGAGTTAAGAAATTATGCATTCATAATACAGTGACATTTCAGAAATAAAAGCTTTTTTCCTAAGTCCAACATGCATATAGAACAGAGTTGTATGTTGTGGAAGGAAATTACTTTCATATGGTGTTAGCTCTGAATTTTTCTTCTTCACTCCAAAGTAACAAATATAGAAATCACTAGTTAAAATGCATCAACCCGATGAATATTTTCTGGAGTCTGCTAGAACAGCAATTTAAGGGTATTCTCCCCAAAGTAAAAGACAAAAAATTGTGAGCTAGCCCCAGTTCACAGCTTCTTTATCTTGTCTAGATCTCTGTTCAGCATTATCTGGAGGCATCTCAAACAGGGGAAGCACCAGTGCTTCAGAAACTTGCAGCAAACCTCCCATACCAATTTTGGGAGGTCTTTAAAAGCTGACTAAACATCAGAGCTCTTTCGGAGATCTCGACAGATTACGGTCCAAAGAGGTGAAAAATCATTTGCATGAGAGCAGGAGAGCAGAGCAGAAATTCCCCACACACTCGTCTGGAGGCACCGGCGCGCCCAGGACCTTGGGTGGCCACAGCGCTGCTGCTGCTGCTGCCAGGGCAGCTGAAAGCCCCGGGCTCTGCTCTGCCCGGTCCCACCGAGCAGCAGCCCCGGGCTCTGCTCTGCCCGAGCCCAGCGAGCAGCAGCCCCGGGCTCTGCTCTGCCCGAGCCCAGCGAGCAGCAGCCCCGGGCTCTGCTCTGCCCGAGCCCAGCGAGCAGCAGCCCCGGGCTCTGCTCTGCCCGAGCCCAGCGAGCAGCAGCCCCGGGCTCTGCTCTGCCCGCTCTGCCCGAGCCCAGCGAGCAGCAGCCCCGGGCTCTGCTCTGCTCTGCCAGAGCCCAGCGAGCAGCAGCCCCGGGCTCTGCTCTGCTCTGCCCGAGCCCAGCGAGCAGCAGCCCCGGGCTCTGCCCTGTCCGAGCCCAGCGAGCAGCAGCCCCGGGCTCGGCTCTGCCCTGTCCGAGCCCAGCGAGCAGCAGCCCCGGGCTCGGCTCTGCCCGAGCCCACCGAGCAGCGCAGGTGCTGAGCCTCCATCACCACCCACGTTCGTGCAAGAGCTGTGTTCAGAGTCCACGGACACACAGCTCTGGGGAGGGACGCTGGCGGTCCTACCCACGAGGAATTGGGTGCTTTCCTACTGTGTCTGCATCTCCAAGAGTCTCATCTTCCTCCTAGGAAATCTTCCCCTAAGGCCCCTTCACATCCCTTCCAGCATCCACACAGCACAAGGAGATGCCCTAATTTCTGTGGCCTTTCCCCACAGTGCAGCAGCAAGCTGCCTTCCTACCCTGGGGACATCCTACCACCAAGCTCTCCTTACACACACCACTAACCTTCCTTCCTGGAAGTGCTTCCCTTATCTTCAGTTTTGGTCAGCTTTTCCCCCATCTCCCCCAGATCCACTGCATGCAGTGCCTGTTCTGGGCCCAGACTCTGCCCACCCAGGCATTTCAGAGCTTGTGCACAAGCCCCACAAAATGCTTCAAGTGCAAAGCAGTGTCTGAGATGAGTGTCACCTGCCACAGCACAGACCTCAGAGAGAGGAGAAGCCACAGAAACAGCGGCCACCAGCATGGAGAGAGGTCACAGAGCACATACACCAACACCCAGCTCCTGAAAGAGCTGATAGCAGTGGTGGGACTCTCACTAAAGTACACTTTTAGAGTAATCTCTAAAACTGCAGCCTGAACAAGCAGATGGGTTCACTGCACTTCAGCACAAGTAGAATTAACTGTGCTGGTAATCTTACACAATACCATTCCATGTGCATCATCCCATTATCCTGAAGGGAAACTACTTCAGTACATACATGGTTGAAGGCTTTGCTGCTGGTGTCCACTTGCCTGGACACCCACCTTGGAAAACCACTCCTAAACCTGGACATAACACACTGAAGCACATCCCTATCCTCTCCTCTGCCTATCTGTGCCCAACACACAACAAACCCTCTGCTCCAACAGGCAGGCTCTACCCCTTTCTAAAGCAGGAAGGGGTCAGAGGCTCCCACACAGCCACAGGGAGCACTTGGGCACGAAGTTTGCCTATTTGTGGGTTTACTTCCTTATTTCAGAGCAAAGTCCCTTTTCCACTTCAGATATGAACACATAAAACAATGCAACTGCTGCGAAGAGGGTGGGCAGAGATGCCCATATTACAGACCAAATCTATCACTTTGCTGGTTTCCAGATACCCATCTCCTGCAGCAGCTTTGCCATCTTGCATGCCAGGCCTACCTAGTCTGAAAGCAGACTTGGCGGGCTGGGTTTAACTGTTCAGCAAGGAAGACTTCTGAGCATTTTAAAAGTGACTCAAGATTTTGTTGTGGCATAAACAGAAGACGACTCTTCAGTGCTACCAATGCTCATTAAGAGAAGGAATATCTCCACACCAAAAGCGTATCTGAGCTTGAAAGGTCAGCTTGGCCTCGGGTTTCAGCAGTCCTCAGGCAGGCACCCAGTCAAGGCCAGTGGTGCCAGCCCCTGCTGCCTTTCTGTGCCTGGCACATGCTCGTGGATGTGCCCTCCTCAGAGAGGGGACAGCTCCCATGCCCACAAGACCCAGACACCTCCCCAGCTCACCCAGCACCACACCCCACTCACATCTTTGTTCAGCAAGCAGAGGACTTCCACAGAGGAACAGGGAAGAAAAACAGAACTAAGAAACTCTTTGTTTCTGTACAACAACCAAAGCAAGAAGTTTTGCAGTGGAGGATTGGCTGACCTGCTTCTTTAATCCTTTATTCTCCACCCCAATCCCACCTAACCAGAAATCAAGCTGTCTCCAGCTGGTTTTCTTCTTTCCCCATAAAAAGAACAGCTGCCAGAGATGCCCAAGGCAATGGGCTGTGCTTTTTCTTTTCTACTCACCTGCCTCCAGCAGAGCATTCCCACTCCTGCCAATGCTCCCCAGGCTCCACCCTACTCTGCCTTGACTCCTATGCAGATTTTGATTGCTCTCTGCCCTCTTTGGGGTTGGAAGCAGGCCCTAGGCAAGCAGGCTGCTGGAGCTCCCCCACCCTTGCCCAAGTGTTTGCAATGCTAAAGGTAACACAACACTGGGAGAGAGAAGCGCTGTTCAGCCAGAAAGTAAGAGTGGTGCATTTTCCATTTTAAAGATCAGGTTTTAAGTGGAGGAGAGGACATTAGCATGTTTCCAGCAGAAGAGGAAGTAAAGAGCAACAGCTAGCACTCTTCATGCCAGCAAGTTAAATATTTAGAGAAGCAGCAACACAATGAGGTCCTCCCAAACCTCCTTCACACAAAAAGAGGCACAAACCCAAAACTTACATTTGCAGTTGTCTCTAAAAGTGCTTCCTATCAAGTTAGCTTTTCCATGCACAAGAGAAAAAGGGAGGTCCCAGCATCAGCAATAGTCACTGCAACAGCTCACATGATGCTCGTCCTCCTTGAGGGCAACAGCCAAAGGACTGCAGTGCTGTGATAAGGGCAGGATGCCAGTGGGGAACAGTGATAGAAGAGCAGTGGCACCACCAACAGAAGCACTTCAGGCACAATCAGCAGAGGTCAGCTGTAAGTAGGCAGCTAATTACTCTAAGCTAGAGCCAAAGGCAATGTCCCCAAAGGGTTTCTATGGAAAGCTTTACCAAAATGAGCCCCAGTATACATCTCATATTCATTTTATGCGAGTCAGAATAAACACTGGATATCAGATCTTATCTCTGGCACACAACCAATACATGTCAGCTTCTGCAAGGGCTCCCACAAAAAGCAGAATAAGTGTTTTATTTTGCTTTAAAAGAGAAATATAGGGTAGTTGCTAAGGGAGTATCAGGGAACCTTCCTCATTTTCTTTGCTATCCTCCCAATTCTACATGTAACACGAGACAGCCTCAGTGCAAACAGCAGGGCCTCAATGTATGTGGCCTTGTTACACTGACAGCAGCCCTGCTCTTGCTGCAGACATGTGGAAGTGAAAAAAGGGGCAGGGGAAAAAAGAGGAAGAGCCATGGTCATCACCTTCATCTCCAGGTTCCTTTGCTGTCCACAGAGGTTCCGGTCAATCCCTTCCGGGCAGCAGCAGATTTCCAGGTAAGAGCCACCACAGGCAGCACATCTGAGCTCTCCATGCAATTCTTCATTCTCCCATGTCCCTTTTAATTGAGTCCTCTAGCCTAGGAAAGAAATTATGGTGAAGATGTTAGACAACCACATCAAACTGATCAGAAACCACTGGACAGGAGACTACACCCATCATCCAAAACCACACAGCAAATCAGCAGTGGCACAGAAACACACAGACACATGCAGATAGCGCCGTGTCCCCACTGTGTGTCCTGGATATGGCCAACAATCGAGCTGGTGACACCCTGAAACATTACTTGAGTAAAACACCACACAGAGCCTTGTTCTGAAGCCAAATCTGCTGGTGAGCACCTGCTGGCTGCAGAACTCACCAGAGTCTAATGCCAGGAGCCAGGGCTAGCTGGTAATGGTGACATCAGGGCAGAAGAGCTCTGCCCTTAGTGCTGGAGCTATGGATCCCTAGGCAGATATTAATTCAGCCAGTACAAAAACATGAGCAAAGCCCTTCAAGGATCCCTGTCTCACTGAACCATCCACAGCAAAACTACTGCCTACTCTGACACAGCAGAGCAGTGATGCACTGCAGTTACCTGCTGACCCTTGCTGGAAACACAAAAAAGCCTTTAGAGAGTTTATATTTCTAACCTCTCCCCTACTTCTAAAAGAAACTCAGTGTAACTGCAGCACATGTCCTAAAATCCTCTTAAATAAGATATTAATCACAAGACTGTTTAGCAAGCAAGAGCACACGGTCCGCTTGAGGAAACACTGCCTCCCATAATTATCCTGCCCTGGGCAAGTTTCCAGTGTATGTGCATGGCCTGGCATAGGCTCCAGCTCGAGCCCAGCAGCTCAGCTTTCTGTGCTCAGTAAGGAGCCCAAGCACTCACAGCCTACAAAGAGGTCCCAATGTGTCCATATCCCAAATTACTGCCAGCCTGAACCATCCAAGGGACCCTAACCCACAGCACCACAGCACAGCAGGGGAGGAAAGCAGTGGGAAAAAGGTAAGCTTAGGCTTTATACATTTTGTGTGATGAAGAAAAAGAGGAAGATGGGGGAAAAGAGAGTTAAAAAGCAGGACAGGAGGAAGATATTAAAAAGAGGAGTGCTGTCTATGCAAAGAGACATTGGACACAATGCCCTACCTCAAGCACTGAGGCCCCACCAGCACAGACTGGTGACACTTCCTGCCAGGTAAGGGAGAGTGAAACTAGAATGATACTTGAGGGTTAGGTCAAAAGGGAAAAACCAGCAACAGCTACCTGCTGGACTGAAAAATAACATTCTTGGTGTCTGCCAGCCTGCAGCAGTACCTCAGCATAGCTGCATCTTTGAGAAGAGCCTCACTGAGCAAGAGTCAGCCATCAGAGCAAGTGAGGAGATTTGCACAGGCAGACCCCAGGACAGCTGTAGGGCAGTCCAGGAAGGCTGCATGAGTAATGGTGAGCCAGAGCCACAGCACTGTCACAGGCCAGGATAGGAAGTGCCCAGCCTGCAAGCTCAGCAGGATCCCCTTGCTGCAGGCTGTGTTCACACCAGCCTTTGTGGCCTGCAGAAAGGGTGCATTTAAGTGAGAAAAATGATGCAAACAGGAGACAAAAGGGATGCAGAGAAGTACAGACAATTAAACAAGGCCAGCACATGGCTGTGCAGCCAGGCAGCACTTCTTCACGGGCAGCAATTTTAAAAACATACAACAATCCACCCCAGCTACCTGCTCCCTGCTGAAGTCTGACTTTATACATGTCTGGAAAGTGAGCCCAGAGATGCCACCAGAGGCAGTGGAACTTCTGCTGTGGCAGAGCCTGGGCAGCCACAGAGGTGTAAGAGGAAGCACAGCAGCCAGGCTGGGGCCATGGGAGCTTCCCAGCAATCCACCCACTCCTTCCTGCCAGCAGGGCAAAATGCTCAAAAATACTGACCAGCACCTCTGGGAGGCAAAAGGATCAAGGGGACATGTGCCCCTCAGCAAAGCAGGACAGCAAGAGGGGCTCTCAGGAGCATCTGTGACAGCCCAGCACCTTCCAGATGTGCACACAGCCAAGACTGGGTGCTGAGAGCCTCCAGCTGCAGGGTGGGCAGTGTCCCTTGGCAGAGCTTGAACCCTCAGCACTTGTTCTGAAAGCTGTGAGCATGACAGTGAGCAGGCCTCCTTGCCTTCTGGCCAAACCAGAGTATGAGGAATTCATCAACATAACATTTCTACATGGCAGGTTTCCCCATCAGGAATACAAGCAGATAATTACTAAAAGAGACAATAGCTCCAAAGATGTCGAGGTTATGTAGGGGCCAAAAATTACCCCCTGATTCTGAACATTATAAAAGTCTTCATTAATTTATCATTAATTCTTCTCCCCTCCTAAGAGGATCTAAATGGAAAGATCCTGGAGAGTGCTGTAAATTAAGTACCAGCCCAGGTGAGTTTGTCTGCCTGAAGGGATTTAATACACTCTAGTAACATCCAGGCTCCAGTGTGACAGGTCTGTGCACTAACAGCCAGTAATCACCAGACTGTGGGACCAGGAGGAGGAGGAGGAACAGCCTCCTCTGTCATTCAGCATCCCTCCTACTGGCAGTTGATGGAGGCTTATGACTTAGCTTTTTTCTGTGAGTGAGGAATTATTTCTCCTTCCCACCTTACCAGCTACAGCTGAACCAACAGCCTGATGGATGCTCTGGCAGAGGAAAACATCCTGCTGTCACTGTGTAAAAGAAATGGTATTTGTTAATTGCTTAATTGTTAATGCTGATTCATCCCAAAGTTAGAAATCTTACCACCACAACTCTTCCAGAATGCAGTAAGCAAAGCCCTGCCTGTCAGGTTAATCACAGTTAAATGGAAAATCATTACAGCCTCTGCAGAGCAGAGCACCAGCTAGGAATGCCTCCAAGCCCCACAGCACAGAGGCTCAGACAGGGCCAGCACGGCTGGGAGGGCACAGACACTGCTGGGCTGCAGGGACACCAACAATGCCACCACTGGCAGGGACAGCAGTACCCTCTGGCCACATCAGCCAGATGAGAAGATGTGAGGAATAAAGAAGCCAGGATGGAGCAGGTCTAGCAGACACAGGGGAATGGGATGTGAAACCCAGACAACATTGCAGACAAGAAGTAGAATGAGACACTGAAGAGCTTCAGAGCAGGATTGGTCCATGAAGGCAAGGGCTGGAAGGCAGGCTGGGAACAAGCCTGAAGAGAAGCAATGACTGGAGCAAATACCTGCTCTCAGGTCACTGGCAGAGCCCATGGATCCCCTGGTCGCTGGTTATCAACCAGCCAACAAATCCTGTCTGCACAGCCTATCCTCCCCACAAAGGCTCCATAGGGAGGGCAGGGTTTCATTTGCACTGCCTGGTGATGAATCAAGCAGGATGAGCCTGTGTGGTGGACAGCCTAGCCCTCTCCTCTATCCATAAAACACACACAAAAAAGACCTAATCCTACCCCTCATTTTGGCACAGCATACTCCTTTCACACAGCAGAAGTGCTCACTGAATGACAGTGCTGAAATAAAGTTCTACCTGGGTGGGTTTCTTTCCAGCAGAATTTTTTTTAAGGTATAGTAAATAAGGCACAAAACCCAGGTGAAATCTTGGTAGAGACAAACCAAAGTTGACAAAAAAGTGATTCCTGTCTTGCTTCTTTTACAGCTGCTAAGAAATCAAACAAACCTTAAAATAAACTTCTCACATCCCTTGTTGCCAGAGTCTTACAGAAGGACAGAGCCACAATCAGGTGTGCACATGGGCTGACTTCTCAGCCACACAACTCCATTTCAGGGACATCAGAAATTAAGAGAAGAGAATTCCTAGCAGCTTCCCAGAAGAGCACCCAGAATTGGCTGAGTACCTTGTGCGTGCCTCTGCTCCCTGTTTTACAGAGCTGCTTTCCCACAAACACACCATGAACTGCAGCTGCATCACAGAGGAACCTATTTGGACAACTTGTGTTTCTGTCCTTGGGGCAGGCCTTAAGTACACAAGTAAAGCATTGACTCAGAGCTGCAAAAAGGAAAATGAAAACCTGACCAAACAACCACAAATCCAGATCAATTATGCACAATGAGTCAGGCAGCATCAGACCAGCAGCAATTGTGGACCCACGCAATCAGAACATGCAGCACACACAGAGGTCAGATTTGGGCTGAAAAGCTGAAAGCTGTCCTGCCTTCTGAGAGCCTGGCTTTGCAACCCCTTCTGTATTTCCAGAGAAAATACATGAGTCCTTCCACTTCAATAAAAGATCTATTCTCTCTTATTAAAGCAAATTCTAGGAAAAGTCAAGGGCTACTGCAGATCACCGGCAATTAATTCTGTAAGTTGGCAGCTTGTGCTTAAACAGAAGAATGATCATCATCTCAGAGGAATTGGCTCTGTGCAAATACTGTAACTTCAGCAGCACCACAGAAGAGCAAGAAAGCCCAAACCATCCCTTCTGCAGAACAGAGGCTTGGGAACCAGGAACACAGGGAGCAGCAAAGGCTCTGGGGCAGTGCCTTAGTCAGGGATCTGAGACTGATGTGATCACTGCTGCCAGACCTCAACCTCTGCTACCCAGAACAGGGATATGAATTGAACATCCAGTTACTGATTGCTAGGCTGGCCACAGGCCTGGGGAAACAGAGACACAATTATCAGGACATGATCGGAATCCCCAGAGAGGAAATCCCCTTCTATTGAACTTCCTTCCCAGGAACAGAGAAACTCACCTGTTGCACGGCTTTGTCTCCCACACATCTCCAGGATATGATGCAGCAACAGGGACAGAGCCAACCCCAGAGCCACAGCTCAAGCAGGAGCTGCACCGTGGCCATGGAGAAAGGTGACCTGTGCAAGTCATGGCTGACCCAGCCTCTCACCCAGCCACGGCCTCATCCCAGCAATGCCCCACAGGATCCTTCTCCCACAGCTACCAACCCTCTCACTGCTTTCCACAGGTACTGCAAAGACCAATATTTCCATTTCAAACCCATCTTGCTCAAGATGAACTGAACTTCCTTGATCCTCCTTCCCAAACAAGAGATAAAGTATCTCCAGTAAGCAACACCAAATTAGCTTCTCCACAGGCCTTTTTTAAGGGGGTAGTTTTTGCATCTCATCTGCTCTGAACCATTACACCTACTTTTTGACAGAAACACACAGCTAATAGCCTCCTGGTAACTGGCTATAAAAAATTTCATTAGAGCTACTGATAACACCAACAGCTAAATTCAGTTTTGTGAAAAATAATACGTGCAACTACTGAGAAAAGAGGCAGAATGTATTTGGACATTTGGAGAGTGGGTAGGGGTTTTTGTGGTGGTATTTTTGGTTTTAGATTTTTTTTCCCAAGAGTTTGTTTTCATGAAACCTAAGAGAAAGAAAGCCAAGGATGTGGGAGGGCTAAAAGATGCTCAAGGAGCAGAGAGACCAAAAGCTGTCCAAGAGATGGCTGCTTAGGAATCTGGCAGGAGCTGAAAGGGGCTAAAAGGAGCAGTACTGGAAGGATGAGGAGGTTTCTTGGAGTATATGGCTAACTAGGAATTTGGCCAAAGGAAATGCTCTAAAACAACTTCAAGGCTGTAAGGCATTAAAATAGGCTTGTGGGGTAGTCTCAGACGAGGAGAAGCAGGGTATGATCACCCTCTCACCCAGCTTGAGTTTTCACTTCAGAAAAATAGCCAATGACAGAAAAAAGCAAGCCACAAACACAGCCTGTGGTTACTGAAACCCTGGCAGGTGAGCTCGGGGCAGTCATGGTGGCCCACGTTTTTCAAAAGTCATCACCACCACCCCTCAGTCTCCAGCACCAGCTGGAGAACAGCACAGGCACTCAGAGGAATGTGGGTGCTGGCAAGGAGCTGCTCCCCCTCCTCACTGGGAGCCCTGCGTAGCTTTTAACCCCACCCCACGTCTGTTTTCCTCCAGATTAGGAAGTTACAGCAACCAGAGGAAATCCACGTGGGCAGGAAGAGCAGAGATCTTCTGACAGCCGCGACTGCTTCTGTGAGCTCAGCCCCGATCAGCTCCGGCAGAGGTGACGAGACGGGCTCGGACACGGGCGGTGCGGGCTCGGCGGGGCAGGGCTGAGCAGGGCGAGCGGCGGTGACAGGGGCGGTCGCGACAGGGGCCACCGCGACAGGGGCCGCCGCGACAGTCNTCAGCTCAGAGGCTGCAAAGGAATAGCGGGGGGAAAAGGCATTTCTGTGATACCTCAAATAAGTGAGGCTTCCAGAGTGTTGTCTGCATGCAGACAGATGGGAAAAATCAGGCAAATTAATGGCAGAAATTAATTTGAAAAGTGTGAGTTAATATGCATTGCTGACCTTGGTACACTCCCACATCTGTAGCCATGGTAAGCTTAAATTTCCTTCATTTCCATTCACTTCCAGCATGAACTTAGCTAATTTTAATTAAGAGGGTCCAGGCTGAAACTTAACACCATTTCTGACATCAAATTTTCTAACCATTCCTTAATTAACCTTTCTGAATTTTTCTCCTTAGATTGCAAGCATATGATTATCTGTCTAATTAAACAATTCATCCATGAATATTTAATAAATAGTTACCCAACTGCACTCCCCTAATAATTAGGCAAACTTCTTAACCTTGGAACATGTAGTTCATCTGAAAGAGATGGGTGTTTTACAAAGTGATTTACAAAGTGGTAAGATGTTTCCAAAATTTAGAGTGGAAAGGGAAAGGGGAGCTATATCACACTTGAAAATTCATTTGACTGTTACCCCAAGCTCAGACTAAGAAGTCCAACTCAGTTTTTAAAAATTCACTTCTAACCATATTTGAAATTGCTGAGCCACACCGACAGAACCTAAAATAATTGCCACTCCACACCCACACTATGTTATAAAAGAATAAAACGGAAGACACAAGTAACAACTGCCCTGAAAATCAGCAGATAAATCTACAGAAAATCACACTGCATCCACACAGTCTCCCCACCTTTCTGCTCAGTTCAGCCCCCTGTGGTACAGCAGGCAGCCTGGCAGTGGTCCATGCACACAGCACATGGAACCACTGCTCAACTCCAAGGCTCCATCACCTTTCCATACTGTTCAATCCACAGGGAGCTCCTCAGTCCGCAGGATTCAAGCCAGCTGTTCTTTAAACAAATTAAATCTGAGGAACCTAAGAATGCCAGTGAACCCTCACTTTGTTCCATTAGCAGAAAGCCTGACTGACCCATCACACAAGGCATTCCAGCCATTGCTCTTCCTTCCTCTCCAGCTGGGGATTCCCGTATCTCTAAAAATACCCTTGCATGTGACAGGCACAAGCAACACTTATTTCTACCAATTCCATTTTTGCCTTTGGGAATCCCCCTGCCTCCAATACTGAAACACATCCTTGAGACTATTTCATCTCTGTTCCCAGTTCCTTTACCCTGAATGCCATCCCTGTCCAACTGAAACCTGCCCCTGCAGCATTCATTGGAGGCAAGACATAACACATCCCTTTCTGGGGAGGAGGGACTCCACAAGGGGTTCTGTTCACAGGGGTGCATGGCAGCCCCCAGGCAGCTACAGACTTCACACAATAAACGTTATCAAGCGCTAGAAGGAATTTGTTAAGACACAAGCAGTCACTCTTTGATGATCTTCCCAAGAACGCAATAATCTCATGGACATAAGCATTTGTGAAAAGTGGATTTCAAGATTGCAAGAACAGCTGTTAATAAGAAACAAGCTTCATATTCACAGACACCATCATCTGGGTGAGAGCAAAATCCATCCCACACCTTCCAGACTCTCATAAAATATATAAAGTATTAATCAGATCTGCCTGGGAAATACCAGCCCAGAGGAGCCAGAACACAACTTTTCCATCTTTGCTACATTTCTGCTAATGGACCTGACTTAAAAAGTGCCCAACTCCCTGACAATTATTTACAGTAAAGCTCTGCTGGATAAGTAAGAGCTGGAGAAGTACAAATACAAATTTATATAAAAATATAAGCAACCCCAAAAATATAAAGTATCATAGAATCATCACAGAAGGTTTTGGCTTGGAAGAGACCTTAAAGATCATCTTGTCCCAAGTCCTGGACACAGGCAGTCCTGGACACACGCCTTCCACTTTTCCAGGCTGCTCCAAGCCCCATCCAAGCCTGGCCAAGCCCTGGGACATTTCCAGGGATGGCACATCCAGAGCTTCTCTGGGCAATCTGTGCAGGGCCTCACCACCCTGGCAGGGAAGAAATTTTCCTGACACCCAATCTAAACTTACTCTCTGTCAGTTTGAAGCCATTTCTCCTTGTCCTGTCCCTCTGGACTGTAAAAAGTCCCTCTCCACCTTTCCTGTAGCTCCCTTCAGGAAGGCCACAGTGAGGTCACCCTGAAGCCTTCAATTCTCCAGGGAACAATCCCAATTCTCTCAGCCTTCCCTCAAGGAGAGATGCTCCATCCCTCTGATGATCCTGCTGGACTTGCTCCAAGAGGCCACTGTCCTTCCTGTGCTGGGGACCCCAGGCCAGGTGGGTGCAGCCCTCCAGGTGGGGTCTCATGAGACCAACAGGGACATTTTAGCCCAACAATTACAGTACTGTACATCTAAATTTCTAATTTCTTTTAGACCCCTTGCAAGCACAAAGAATGGCAGGGCCACAGTCAGGTCACAGAGACAACCAAGAATTAACACAGTGATCATCCATCCATCCCTGGACTGAAGTAAAATCTTGAATTTAGGAAGAACTAAACTGTGAGGAAAGGAGATAAAAACAAAAAACAACCAAATAAATAAACATTAAACCAACTTAGTTAACAAAGGATCACACTCAAATTTTCAGTCTTTCTAGGCAATGCAGCTCACAGCACGAAGACATCTTCTCTGAGAAGTTTATTACTAATTCATTAATTTAAGATATAAACTAATTGCTTTTGGGATGCTCTGTGCCTTTGGAAGAGAGCAGCTCAGGCAACAGAGCTCTGCTTGCAACCTTTCCTAAGGATTCTGCCTTACAAACAAATTTAGAACAAAGAAATTGTTACTCTGATGTTGCACATTAAATGTTATTTCAAGGTAAAAGCAAGTCCTTGAGATTAGCAGGGGGAAACCAGGACCACAGATGTCTTTTAGTCCCCAGGAGATCCATTTTAGAAAGCTGTCATTGCTGCACAACTGCAGTGGCATTTTCTATTGTCATTCCATCCCACTGAGGGTCATCACACTCTCCCCACACCCTTGGGACTCTGCTGGCACACACAGGGTATTTGCAAAAAAATCCAGTCAGGTTGATTGGAACTCCTTGGATTTCCTAATCAGCAAGTGCTGTGCCACAAAGACACAAAGGGCAAGCTGTAATGCATATTAAAAAATTAATCACTGCTGTCAACAACTTTATTTTTCTGCAAAATTTTACAGCTGAAAAGCCAAACTGCTGCAGCCACTGTAAGCAGAGTGGATGCAATATTTAAGAAGGGAGCACTAGCTTGTTTGCAGTTTGCAGCAGCCCCAGGAGTGCAGGCACAGGCTGGGCTCTGACACGCACAGTGCCCAGGGATCAGTGTGGGGTGTTCAGCAGACAGTCTGGCATCCTGGGCTGGGTGCATTCGGGTTCTCCCCTTCCTCAGCACCACGGAGGTACCAGGAGCAGCTTTGCTCAGCTCATTTTCAGTAGCTGCCAGTTCCCAGGGCTAGCACACATCAGGAGCACAGAGAAATGTTAGCACAGTCTGGCACAGAGCTCCCTTCTGCCTGTACAGATAAACCATTCCCAGGCAAAGGAGTCTGGGCCACAGGAGACAAGGCAGAAAAGCAGAGGCCTCCCTGCACTTCAGCATCCTGTAGTTAGAAGGTGAGATATTATGTGCAAGGTTTCCAATCTCGCAAACAGATCTTTTTATTTTGGCTATTTATAGAAAAAGAAACTGCAAGCTGCTGTGCTGCAGATTTCTACACCAGCCTCTGTTTGAGAATGGATGTTGTGGGAACTTGTGAGCAACACACCACAAGCAAACACTGAAGACTGTCGGGTGACTTGGTTGCAGTGCTCTTAATTTCAGACACACCCCAAGCCAAGCACTCCAGGCAGCTTCCAAATGCTGCAGAGGGACCAGCAAAGCCAATCTAGGCAAAGGCACCCCCTGGAACCTGCTGAGACAAAAAACTATAGGGCAGAACTCCTCTGTTCTGCTTTCACAGAAAAGCTCCCAGACACCCACAGAACCAAACCATGTTCCATACCCAAGATCTGTGTGAGCATGCTGCTGTACACGCACTCCACCTGGAAGGTCCTTGACCGTGGCCCATGCTATTGGTACGTGCTGGCAAGCACATGCACCAGTACATGCATTTCTCATGCTTCCCAGCCTCCTTCAACCCAAAAAATCTATCCTGCAGAGCTGGAATCATAATGACAGAAATGGGCTTAAGTGCTGCCTTTAATCAGCCAAGTCACTGCTTTGCAGACAGGGTTCTGGACTCTCCTTTTTATCATGGTTCACCTCGTCACTCTGGGAATCAGCAGGAAAACTCATCTGCAAGTGGAACAAGCAGATGTGCATTCACATTCAGTGCCATCAGTGACCCACAGGGAGGGATTTTACAGAAGCTTTGGGTTCACAGCTCACCACAGGCTGAGCTGCAGCACACATTCAGAAAGGCAATAAACCTTCATTTTTACCTACAAGCAAGTGGCTCAAACATGTACGTTTTTGCAAGGTTTTTAATCACACAAGTGATTAGACGATCTGATAACAACGATCCCTGCTGGCTCGACATCTAAGAGCACTTTATACAGAAAGAATCTCATTTCATCTTCTAGTTTTTCCATCAGCACAATTATAATTAAAAGAACATTCAAAGAAACCACTTGTATTTCACACTTCATTGACAAGTTATCCAGTCAAGCAGCACAGACATCAGGCACATCTGAAGCCACCAGGAATGTTCTTCAAACACAAACATGTCCAGCCACCGGGCCACCTCACACTTGGAAGCAAAGCCTGTCCTGGATGAAGCAGTCACAGTGAAAGCTGTAATATGTAGGTCAGCGTTCTAAGAAGGGCTATGGCTAAGACAAAGTATCAGACTGATTCATAATGCTCTCAGATTGCTAATCCTGTGCAGAATTGTGATTCACATCACTCTTCCAAAATCTGAAGGCTATGAAAAAGGTCTGGATATTTTGTAGAAGATCATCAAAACAATTCTGTCAGTGCTTTTACAGTGATCTTTATGAATGTTGAGTAGAGAACAGGAAAACATTTTCATTGGTGGCTGTGCACACCACTGAACCTTTCCTGTGGAAAGGGACAAGGACCATGACTGCAGCATCATTTCTGCCCTTCCAAAAACTGCCAATGCAACAGAGGTGTGAGAGAAGCACTGGCAGTCAAAGAACTTGAGTTCAATCATCTCCTCCACTTCAGCCTGAGAGCAAAGTGCAACACAACGTGATCCATAACCATGCCCTGGTTCCTCCAGCCCGGAGCAGGAGGGGAGCTGGGTGAGAACTGCCCAGGTACTGTGGTTGAGGTGCCTGTGTGGGTGTTGAGGACACACCCCTGTGCCCAGGGCTGCCCTTCAGCACCTGCCCCTCCAGCAGAGCTGCAGGCATAAACCTCTGAATGCACAGTGATCTGTTCCTGCAGCACCTTCTCTTGCACCACTGTCTCAAGGACAGCTAAGATACAGAACATTACTGGCTGCATCTGTCCTTCCCCTGCCCACCTCATAGTGGAACCTCTAATTCCTCTGATGCATACCCAGCTCCTGCAGGAGATGACTGCCAGCAGTCACTGCAAAACAAGGTTTAAGTACTCACCTATATTGTCCCTAGAAAACTAGGTCTTCGTGAACAGTGACACACCTGCATTCCCATTCTTTGGTTTTAACCAAGTTACAGAGCACACAAACAGCAGCCACCAGAGTGGGCAGCCTGCTCAAAGCCGCATCAGAAACTATTTTTGTGTCCAGGAATTAAGTAGATATGATCAGATATTCCCTTTTCTGAAACCTATCCTCACATTTGCTGCCAGCAGGAGACACATACACACCCAGCTGAGCACCGCAGCTCCAGTGATAATGAAAATCCATTTTCAGCGCACACACCAGTTTTGCCAGAGGTACCATTTTGGCAGAGGACCCCACAATGTTCCCACTAAACCCACAAAACACAGCTCCTTCCACTGTGTTTAGCTTACCAAAGAGAAGCGAGCATTAAATGAGAAAAGCAGTGGATAGATGTATCTGGATCCAAGCTGCAGCTTTGCAGGGCTGTCCTGTCCCCAACACCAACAGAGCACACACCTTGGCACTACAGAGCTGCTCATCCCCACAGCACCATAGGCAAACCAATTCATTTGCTGAGCCAGAAGAAAACAGATGATTTGCCTCGGCTCAGCAGCTGCATCACACCCAGGGCAGTGGTTTATGCCCAGGTGAGGCAATAGGTGCCCAGACGTGGTGATGGGCTGCCTGCCCTCCGAGATCCCCACACTCCAAGCCCCCAGGCCCTCACCCTCCCACATCAAGAGCTGCCGCTAACAGGAAAAGTCTGCCTCATTAGACACTCTTGGCCCCTGTCCCAGGGGCCTTTTGGGGAAGATTTTTCCTGCTAATATTCTTCCTCCTGGGGAAGGTTTAGCATCACTCATATCTATATGAGCTCCTCAGGCATTTGGAGCTCCACCTAAACCTTCCCTGACACAGTGACCCAAGGCACTGTGATGAAACACAAGGGATGAGTGTTTGTATTTTGTCCTCAACGCCAGGAGTTGAGGAGAACTTTCCAAGATGCACAGCCAAGGTCAGCACAACACTCAGTTTTTGCAGCAAAAGCCGAGACAGAAAGCTGTCCCTCTCCCCCTCAGTAACGTACTTTATATATACTTACCCCATTCTGCTAGGGTCTCCTTCCACTGACTCCCCTCTGAGAGCAGCAAGATGATGCAGCCTTACAGCACAGCACTCCCCTCTATTTAAAATTATCCCAGCTCAGAAAAAGTATTCCAGGTTAGCTACCAGTCTTTAGGCAAGTGTAGTCCTGTGAGTGTGCCACTAAAGGACGCGTCACGCAGAGAGAGTTAGACTCATTCCTCACACATTAATAGGCAGCTCTGGTTTCTCACTCCCTCACAGCCAAGAAAATCTCCTGCTATATCCAGCTGCTCTGCCATGGCACCTTTCCCCTTGCAGATATTTCTGTTTTGACACTGTCAGTGATTAGATCCAGTTGCAGCAAGCAGATATGGAAACAGCATAAAGCAGCAGCAGTTCCCAGTTTTTCAGCCCCTGTTCCCCGTCCACAGCCATAATTTACCGGGGGCTCATAAACAGGAACAGAGATTTGCCCTGAAAGACTAGTACACGGCAGCACAAAAAAACCCCGCTACACATTATTTATTCTCTCTGCAGCCTGACCTGCTGTGCGCTAGAAGAGATGAATGCAGCTACTTCTGAAATTGCGCGGAGTAAATCCCCGGCTGCGAGTCGCGGGTCCCTGCGGGCTGACCCAGGCCAGCAGGGATCTGTCAAATTCAGGTGAGGGTGAGCACACACCGCAGGCAGGCAGGGGCCACGATCTGCCTCCTCCCCCGCCCACCCTCTGTCCTCGGTCGCCGCTGCCGGGCGGGCTCCGCAGCCACCGCGGGCTTTGGTACTGCCAAAGCTCGGGGAGAGCGGCGGGAGCAGGGGGGGACAGGCAGCCCGGGCAGCCGCCGCCATACACATCTGCCGCTCTTAGAAATTTACACTGATGAGGTTATTAAACCTCCACAATAAGAATTAACAAAAGTTACGCAGCAGCGGAGCTGGCGCTCGTCCGCCCCACGCTGCCACCGGAGCCCGCTCACCCCCGGGGCCGCCCCCCGCCAGAGCCGAGGCTGCC
>VXBR01005506.1:610629-621024 GCA_013400215.1 Cisticola juncidis
CTGCCAGGCCGCCCGCCAGGCACCATCACCGCCTGGGCCGTTTTTAGCAAAGCGGGGAATGTGTGCTGTTTCTGGGACATGCGGTAACCAGGGCCAGAGGGATGACAAGGGTGGCGTCCCGGAGGGACAGTGAATCGCAGCACAGAGCTGGGACAGATCCCAGGGGAGCCCCAGCTCTGGACGGGACGAGCAGGCTCAGGAAGGGACACGAGGGTTCCCAGGGAACTGGGCTCCACCGTGGTGCTGGTTTGTACTGCTGGGAGAGGACAGTGTGGGCAGCTGAGGGCTCCTGCCCCAGCCCATGGCACAGACCCAGCAGACCCCAGACCAGCCTCCTGTGACCAGAGCAGCTTTCTACCCCTCAAACTACACCAGCAGGGATCTAACAGAGCACAGCTCATAATGAGCCTCTGCTCTATTTTATCCCTGTTTATAGATGGCTAAATATAACCTTGTGCTGATATTTAATTCTTACTGAAAGCTGCGAGCCACAATCCATCGAGTCAGTTTTGTGTTTTTTGTATTGGCTGGCTTGCATGAGGTCCAAGAGAGGAAACATCCAGGCCCAGCAGAAGGCCTGAAGCCAAGTTAGGGACTGGCAGTGTCCCCCACAGGAGGGCTGGTGACCATGGAGCAAAGCACAGAGGGCATTGCAGGATTTGTGAGCAGCAACTTTCTCTGTGCCAAAACACAGAGCTGCTGTCCCTGAGCACCACAGCTGTGGGCACTGCCAGGACAGCCACATTTGGTGGCAGGTTTTGCTTGTCACCAGGCAGAGCCAAAGGCATTTAATTTGTTTTCCTCTCACACAGCCAGAAGCACCTCCCTGGATTGTACAAGATCTCCCTCTGCAGCAGGAACAGGAGCCAGCACCACTCTGCAAACCAAGTGTGCAGTGCAACATAACTGCAAGCAAATGTACCAGGGGTTGTATTAGCTGGCTGGACCCCCAGAGATAAACTTCCATCTCTCTTCTGGGAGGCAGGGATAATGTTTGGGAAGATGTTTGATGGACCATGAAAAACTTACCACTGTGGTATTTCCCTGACAACTGAATTGAAAGACCATGAGGTAATTGCAGCACTACCTGTTAAACACCTCAGGTCCAGTCCTCAACTCCTGGCAGCCTAACAAATATCCCAGACATTCCTTTTGTGGTTCAAGCTAAAAGCTGGCAGGGGAACCAGCCTTGTCTTCTCCCACCTGGAGCAGGGGCAGCTGAGAACCTCTCACTCCACAGCACAAGCAGGTCCATTTTCAGTTCCAAGGTCCTGCTCCTCCATTCATTGCTCAGGAGATTTCAACAGAAACATTGGCATTTCACACAAATGCATGTGACCCTAGAAAAATCACATTTATAACAAAACAGATCCAACTTCACCACTGTGATATTTTACTGGGTTGCATGAGAGGTTGTTTTAAATATCAACATTGCATGGAAAATTCGTCATCCAACAAAAACTAAAAATATTCTTCAAATGCTGGACTAAGGGCTTGACCAAAACAAGGCAGGCAGTTTGCAGTTGTCCTGTGGCTCCACCCTTCTGCACCTTCTCCTCGGGCTTAAAAATTCATTCTTGCTGACTCCCAGTTCTACATTAAAAAAGTTATTTATGTGGTCATTTATACCTCTTTTTAGTCCCTCCCAACAGCCAGGTCTTGAAAACAACTCAGCAATTCAGAATACTGCCATGCTGGCATTCACTTGGATGAGTTTCCCCTCTCACAGGCACCAGTTGCAACATCACACATCACACTATTTTTTCCTGGTATGATTTTGGGAACTCAGGTTTGCCAAGGTTCCACCTCGCTAACTTTGAACTGCCCCAGAGTAGCTGCAGAGGAAAGCCTCTGCTAGCTAATATTCAACCTCTGCTTTGGGAAGGAGAAAGATACAGGGAGAAGGAGACTTGGTTTTGACCTAGAGCCAAAAAGCTCGATAGGTGGAAAGCCATCCTAGGGCTGGAATTACTCCAGTCATTTACAACAGTGCTGGCACATGCTTGGGTGCCTTAAAAAGGAACTTTCCCCCTGTGCTGCCCTCCTCCTTGGGCAGCTTTGCCCTTATTTGGTGTGGCAGCAGCCTCCAGACAGGAATGGTTGTTGCAGTTAAAAGAAGTCCAGACTTATTCCACAAGAATTCATTTACCAACACGCTGAAAGCCCCATGTGTGTGCATTGCTGCAAGCTGGACACACTTTCTCCACCAGCCACTAACAACATTTCCCAATTTGCAGAGAGCAGCCTGTGCTGGACAAGCACAGCCCTGGTTGAGCAGGCTCTCACAGGCTCTCCAGCAAAGCACTGCTCTTCCAGTTCCTGTCCAATTCCCAAACCCATCTTTTCCCTGTAAGGCCATCTTCACAAGCTCTCCCAGTGGATTAAATATCTGTTCCAAAACTTAAATTATCTCCAGGAAAAATTAATGGGAAAACCCAACTTTAGGTCGGCATGCGCAATAGCAAATGGAAAGTGCAGTGTGTGAGCTGACAGCTCCCCGTGCCCTTAGGGATAGCAGTGCAATAGCCAGACTTCATTCTCTAAACAGACTGCACCAAGCCAACCACGACTCAGAGCAGCTGGTAAGCATGACTTTATTTTTTATCCCTCCTTACTAAGTTCAGGAGTTTCTCTTCTTTTGGGCTGAATTGGACAGACTTTTCTGTTTGCAACAAGTTGTCTTTCTCAGAGTTATTTTCATAATAGACAGAGTATTTTAAACCAAGAATAGCTGGTCTCCATTAGATTCATACTCCCCTTTTTGGAAACACTATTTAGAGAACAGAACTCCTAAATCAAAAAATAGTCAGGAACAGCAGTGAGAAACTGCATGGCTGTAACAGTAAATACTGCACTGGCACCTTTCAATTCACCTCTTTCCTCAAAAACTCCAGGGAAGTTTGAGTTTGCCCAAATCTCCCATCAGTTCCTCACCAAAAACCTGCCCCCCTCACATTTAAGGTGTGAGCCCTCAGGAAGAAGTCACTGCTGGAACATCGGCAAAAACTACGCCACAATAATTACAAAAAGAAAAACCTTTGACATAAGCCAAAGCCCTGGTTAATACCCTTTGAGGGAAATTCTCCAGTGGGAAAACAGATGGATTTTTCAGTCTATTTTGTGCAGAAAGATGTGGGGGCTTAGAATATATAATTTTTATATAGTGCTATCTGAAATTTAAATTCTGAATCATTATGTAGCCCTTTAGGAATGGCATTGTTCTCAGAAATGGCACAGTGTTTTCTGCTGATAAATAAATAAGCTTCATATAATGCATATGTGCTTTTAATACAGCAGCTACCAAGGTAATCACTGAAAGCCACCAGCAGGACAGAGTTCATCTATTTCTTGTTCACCTATTTCTTGTCCAAAAGGTACAACTAACATTCAAATATAGCAGATTATTTCACATTAAGCTGATGCTAAGCATCAGATAGAACAGTGAAAGGAAATGGGAAAGACTGAGTAAAGGAACTTCAGAGTTTAAGCTCAGATCTGGCAGACACAGCTTAAAACTTCCCCTTTGTAAGACACACTTATGCCAGAGAATTGCTTGGCTCCCCAAGCACAGAAATCCCCTGTGCTGGAGTTAAACTGGGGATAGAAGGTGTTCTCTGCATATCACAGCACATTTCTCTTAGAAAGGAGAGCCCTGAGTGTGTTTTGTGTGTGCACTGATGCTGGGGAGGGATGCTCTGAGCCCTCTGAGCAAACTGGCCAGGCAGCCCCCAGAAAAGCTTCCCTGAGCCCTGCTCCGGGCTCCTCACACTGCACTGCTTGTGACCTTACAGGAGGGATTGTTCTGCATCAGGGGAAGACTTGGCTGTGGGGAGCACCACTAAAATTGAGAGGATATTTGAGTTCCATGCAGCACACCAGAATGCAGAACTAACCCCAACAAAATCACCAAAACACAGCTCAAGAGACACAATTTAGAGCCAGATTTTTATGGATCATCACCACATTTTAACACAGTTAGGTGTCCCCAGACAGCCTGTGCTGGTTTTGGAGGGGTGTGTGCATGTGCCTGAGCTGGGGGGGACCCAGACAGGGGGGACAAGGGTCCCACTGGGGCGTGGCAAGGGCTCCATGTCACAGTGTGGTCACTGTGCACACCCTGCTTAGCAAACCAAGCCACTTTCAGGATTTATAGACCTCAGTTTCACTGCTCCATGCTGCTTCATGGAAAATCACTACACCCCTTGCTGCAAAGGGCCATTTCTCTTCCCAAAGAGACACAGGAACACTGCCTAGGGCTCAGGCTGTGCCCACTGGACTGCACAGCACCCTCAGCCCCAAAACTGCCCCCAAGCCAGGGCGCTGGGCCCATCCCAGAGTGCTGGGAGCTTCTGGATTGCTGGAGCCTGGCTGGGTGGGCACAGATTTGGGATTTTCCTGATTTTAGGTGTTAGGCACTGCCCACCAAAGCCATTCAACAGAAGTTTTAGGTTGTTTTTTTTTTTTCAAAGCAGCTTCAATATCCTCAATATCTTTTTTTTTTTTTTTGGAGCAAAACCTGAAATCATGGCAACATCTTTGTTACTGTTGTGGTTTAACCCCAGCTTGCAACTGAGCACCACAGAGGCACTCGCTCTCTCCCAGAATGGGAGAGAAAGAATTGCACTGGTAAAAGTGAGAACACTCATGGGCAGAGATAAGAACAACACAGTAACTGAAATAAAATAGTTATAAATTATAACAATAAGAAATTGTAATGGAAAGGAAAACAACAAAGAGAGAGAACTAAACCCCAAGAAAGACAAGTGATGGAAATGAAAATGGTTGCTCAGCACCAACTGACCGATGTCCAGCCAGTCCTTGGGCAGCAGCCCCAGCCTTAGCCCTGGTTTATAGCTGGGCATGATTATGGAATATCCCTTGGGTCACTTGGGGTCAGCTGTCCTGGCTGTGTCCCCTCCCTTGTCCCCTGGCTGTGTCCCCCTCCCCACCCCCAGCCTCCTCACTGAGGTGAGAAGCAGAAAATGCCTTGATGCTGTGCAAGCACTGCTCAGCAATAACAAAAACCCCTGTGTTGTCAACCCTGTGTTCAGCACCAATCCAAAACACTACCCATGATAAAGAAAATTAATTCTCCTCCAGCAAAACCCAGCACACTTCTTTAACTTCCTTTGAAGCAATTATACCAGAGCTAATAAGATATTATTTAAAATATGGCATTTGAATATCTTGCCTAGGAAAATCAACGCTGCAAAGAAATTGCTCCAAAATATTATTTTTCTTGAAAATTACAGAGCTAAGGGACTCTAATTGCCATGCTGTTGCTCACTTTTTATTGCCTATTATGGCACTTACAATGCTCCTAACAGGACACCTTTACTGTTCCAGAGTATAAACCCTGCCCAGGGAGCACACAACAATGGTAATTTTAAAATATCTTGTGTTGCAAGAACCTGACCCAAAGTCCACCAGGGACTGGGAGCACAGGACAAAGCCAGGCTGGCTGCAGTGTCACTACCAACCTGGTTTTGGGCAGCTGCACTGATTGCTCTGACCGGCAAAGCAGCCAGATTAAAGAGAAATACAATCCTACAGTGTCTAAACACTGCACCATTTGTCTTCCCATTATCAAAAAATTATTTGGGTGGAAAAAACTCCAGTATCATCATTTCATATTATGGTTCAGAGAAGCTGGGGAGGCTGGCTATGGTTTCTGCTCGTGTTGGGTACACCCAGGTGGGCAGGCTGGACGTGCAGTGAGAACCCACCCATGCCTGGTTTCACAGCTTCACCTCTGCCAGACCCACACCTGCACCAGCTGCTCACTGAGCCAGGCAGGAGTCAGGGCAGTTGTGGCTAATTGGGCAGAGCTTTGCAAGGAGATCAGCCACAGACAGCCTGGCATCTGCTGGGCTGGGTCCTGAAGTATCTGTGCCTGTGCACAGAGCCCTGAGGGCTGCAGGAGTACTGGTGTTGGCTCCTCTCTGCACTGGCTGTGCCCCAGGGGTCCAGCTTGGCTCACAGAGCTCACACCAGCAGCGTGCTGGATGCACAGAGGCCCTTGGGCCAGCAGAACTGCTTTCCTTCAGATGCACTGACTCAAATTTAGTCTTCTGAGCCTGTCATTTATGGGGGGGAGAGTGTTCACTTTTTTTTCTTTATTAACCTTTAAAGTTCAGAAGGCAATTGTCCTCATCAGGAACCAACGATGAGGGGCCTGGCAGGCCTCCTGCTGTGCTCGTTGCTGCTGCTGGCCCCCCACTCCACTGGGGTGGCTGCCCAGGACACCCAGCCTGACCCCAAAATGCCGTGTGCCAACTGGATGGGAGGAGCACCCGGCTACCCTGGCCACAACGGCGTCCCTGGCCGGGATGGGAAGGACGGAAGAGATGGACTAAAGGGAGATAAAGGAGATGAAGGTTGGTGAGGAGCAGGTGGTATGGCAGTGCTCGAGTCCTTGGGCAGCCCCAGCCCCAGTCCCAACAGGTTTCATGTCTGGTGGGTCCATGCCTGATCTTTATCCAGATGGTTTTTGATTATCTCCTGGGGTGGAGACTCCATAACCCAAGTGAAAGAGTTTGGTGTGTATTGAGGTTTCTCTCAATACCTCCCAGGGTCCAGCCAGCAGAGAAATGGCTTAATAAATAGCGAGATGGCTTCTCAGGATATGCTTTGTAAAATAAAAGTTTTAATAACAGCAAAAATAACAAAGGTTACAAAATGAAAAGGGATAAGCCGAGCACAGCATACCAAGCACAGTCACACTGGCTAAGGCATTCCCAAAAAGCCTCGTGCACCTCTGTGCAGGCTCTTTAATAGTCTATGGTCTAGGTGGGCTATTTGGCTCTTTGTCCAATGAGATTGACACTGGGCTTTGAGCTGCACTTCCAAAGCCCCATCACTGTGTCTGTGCTGGTGCTGAGCCAATTGCAACAAGCAGGCCACAGAAATTTCTAGTTTAACTTCCTTATATAGAAACCCCTGCTGGGGTACAGAAATGCACAACTACAGGTGCGGGGTTTATTTCCCCAGTTAATGATGTCTTTTCTGACGTGCTGCTCTCAGCAGCTCTGCACACAGCTGGGGTAGGGGTGAGCAGGGTTTCCACTCACTGCCTCAGGGGCTCTCGAGGTCCCCGAGCCCTTCCTCAGCTCCGTGCTGCCGAGCAGGGCTCACACCACAGCCCCCTCTGCATTTCTGCAGCAGCTTGCACACACTGCAAACACAGCTCCCAGCCCCCCCTCTGTCCTGCAGGTCCAGCGGGTCCCAAAGGTGAACCAGGCCCAGTAGGAAGCCGAGGCTTTCCCGGGCCTCCCGGATCTCCTGGAATTCCCGGAACCCCAGGGCAGAAGGGCAGAGATGCCTTTGTGCAGCGCTCTGCCTTCAGCGTGGGGCTGACCGAGCGCAGCCCTGCCCCCAACGTGCCCATCCGCTTCAGCAAGATCTTCTACAACGAGCAGGGCCACTACGACCCCAGCACGGGCAAGTTCCTCTGCAGCGTCCCTGGCACCTACTTCTTCTCCTACCACCTCACAGTCTACCTGTCAGATGTCAAGGTCAGCCTGTACAGGAAGGACAAGGCCGTCATCTTCACCTACGACCAGTTCCAGAGCAACAACGTGGACCAAGCCAGCGGCTCTGTGCTGCTGCACCTCAGCTCGGGGGACGAGGTGTGGCTGCAGGTGTACGGGGAGGGGGACAGAAACGGGGTCTACGCTGACAACCTCAACGACTCCACGTTCATGGGCTTCCTCCTGTACCCTGACCCAGACAGCTACTGAGGGAGGGGGCTGCCTGCACAAGGAGGCGGCTCAGCCCCTCCTGTGCTGGGGAGCTGGCGCTGTAGCTATCGTGCATTTACCAGAAACTGCCTTCTGCAAGGGCAACGACTGCCAAGGGGGGCCCTTTCTCCTGGGAAATCAGTGAGGTCGTACCAGGACTTCCATGGAACCAAGAGTTCACTCCTACCTCTGCTCTTGCTTTCCTGTGGAAACCTCAGCCCAAAGTCAAATACCACTCCTGCCATGTCATGAAAAACTCTCAACATGGCTTAACTTTCCTTTAAATTTAAAACTGAGAAGAGAAAAATTGGTTGCATTTAAATATGACATGCTAAATTTCCCTTTTTTAGCCACTTAAATTCATTTAAACCAATTGCAGAAATTCTAGTCAGCATTTTAAAGTTTAAGTAGAAGAGGGAAAATACTACTCTAAAAAGCAGAGTGCTGTTGTTCTCAGCTGGAACAGATGGCTCAATTTTTGTAACTCCCATTTATTAGGGCCTTTGACTTCCACTCCTGGTTTGTTGTCTCCCTTTTTTTAGCCCAGGTCTTTGAATATATTCAGGTTATTATCTTCCACTGATTTTAATCCTTTGATTTTCTTTTTCTGTTTATCCCCTATTGTTATCTCTGATGCAGACAGCAGGCCAGTTTAGGGCAGGGATTTTCTCTTGTGATTTATCTGAGAAACCTTGTGAGCACCAGTGAGGCCACACAACAGAAGCAGCCTGTGTGGTTTTGGGGGTCCTGAGGTGACCACAAAGATCCTGTCCCATTTTCCCACTAAACAGCTCCCAAATGCAGCCAGCAGTTGAGATCTGTCAGGTTTGTATTTTCCAGGCCCTAGGTGTGCCATAGACCATGCTTTGCCCACCAGCTGGGCAGAACTTTGGGTGGTGTTGAAGCCTCCCATGTGGAGTGAGCTCCTGGGATGAACATTTCCCGTCCCTGCCCCAGCTTTGGGCAAGGTTACCTGAATGCAGAGGAGTGTTAAGGCTGGAATTAGTGTCAATCCCATCAAACTGCTCTCCAAGGAGCCTGCTTGACTTTTAGCTAAAAGAGGATTTGATGGTTTCTCAGATACATCCACAGAAGACTCCTGCTGCTAAGCTTCAGAACAAGCTAACACAGACCAGAGCTAATGCAGTATTACAAGCACAAAACAGCATTAAGAGCTTCAACTGAAATTACCTGCAACATCATTTTCCACACCAGTGAATTACCACACTGCAAATAAAAAACAATTAAAAACTCTCTTGATGAGAATGTTTCCACTTTTTTTATTATGTGTATTGTTAGAAAGGACTTGAAGAAAGGAATATACTCCGAGCCTCACCAGGCAGCCCAGGATTTTTTCTTTTTGGTGATGCTTGTTTGTTTGTTTGTTTGCTTGCTTGTTTTGTGGGCTTTTTGGTTGGTTGGTTGGTTTTTTTTCTTTTCCCCCAGCAAGGTGGAGCCACCACAGGCAGGTAAACACAGGGGTATCCCCCTTTTGCTTTCTCAAGAAACACTCCACACTCTAAATTTCATCAGGGCTTCAGCATCTCACCACCCTACACCGTATTGGATCCTTTTTGGGTAAGATGAGCTCTGGTTTTCACACAATTTCCCCAACCAAACACCCTGAATCCAGCCTTAATGTCCACCCAGAGCGATGGCCTCTGCTGGCCCTGAAGGGTTCAACACACTGGATTTAGCAAGTGTGAGACTGATGCTCAGTGTGGTCATGCTAAATTCAGAGAGCTGGGAAAAACCCTGCTTTTATCGTGGGAATTAATGGGAAGGGAACAGGGCAAAGGTAAAAAAACCCCCATAAATCCATAAATAAAAGGAGATTTAAAAATGCAGCATTTGCTGGATCAAGTGGCGTAAGAGGCTTAAATTGAAAAGGAGCAAGTTTGAGCTTTTGCACTGTTTTTCTCAAATGTTTTCCGATGGATCTTCAGAAGCCAGGGAAAATTGAAACAGCCCGAGCAGTAAGAGGCATTTGGGATAAACATTAGCAGGCTATACAAGTTTAAAGACCAGTTCCCAGGAGGGAGCCAAAACAAATTATTGCTTTCTTTGCTGCCATGCAGCAGGAGTAAACATACTCACAGCTTTATCCAGCACACTAGCACTTGGGCTCAGACCTTGGGAAAAATGTTAAAGAAAGTCATTAAGGCCTGACTGTTCCATGTGCTGACTCTTCCCCTTCTCACAGACACAGACACAGAACTGCACTCACCACGATGCTCCAGGACAGTGCCTGGATTGCTCCTGCACGTCCCAGCCAGGCAACCCAAAGCAAACACCCTCTGCATGGAGACAGGGTCAAAGCCCTCCCTTTAGGGACTGGGACTGCTTTAAGAAGCCTTTCACCTCAAACTCTGTAGGATTCTTGCTCAGCTGAGACAAGCACTTTCCCAGCAGGCACCGGATTCCAGTTTAAGCCACCTCCCATCTCCCCTGGAAGGCAGCTGCTCCCACCAGAGACTCAGTCCATCCCAAAGCCAGCACAGACACAGGGCAGCAGACTCAGTCCATCCCAAAGCCAGCACAGACACAGGGCAGCAGACTCAGTCCATCCCAAAGCCAGCAGTGCCACAGGGCAGCAGACTCAGTCCATCCCCAAAGCCAGCAGTGCCACAGGGCAGCAGACTCAGTCTGTCCCCAA
>VXBR01005506.1:629305-641126 GCA_013400215.1 Cisticola juncidis
AAAAAAAAAAAGCTCCCAAAGCCATGCAGCAGAATGGAGGAGTTTATTGTATCACCCAGAAGCATAAGTTGTAAAAAAGGATTAATTCAAAGTTACATGTGGCTGCAGTGTGTGAAAAAGTCATATTGTGTATTTGGCTCTACGCAGATATTTACTATATGTAATATGCTATTTAGAAAAGTTATGTAATATTAACATTTGAATAATATAGTAAATGTAGTTTTTAACATTAGGCCTTAGTAAAATTTGTGTGTAAGGTATTTTCTTTAGCTCAAGAGAGAGAGAAGAAATTCTTCACAGAGATAACAGTTTGCAGGAACTCCTAAATCTTCTAGTGAAGAATTATTTATGGCTTCCTTATCAACAGAAAAGAAACCTTCCCCAAGCTCTGACAGACTCCCCGGCATCTAGGATTTAACAGCCTTTTTGTGACAAGAAACAGAAGAAATTACTTGCTTTAAATAAAAATGCATATTCATAAAGACCATCCTAAAAAGAGGGAAATTTCTCCCTGGCCTTCGCCTTCCCCTGACCAGCCTTTGTCTGGGACAGGGTGGGGCCACAGCCCAGGCTGCCTTTCTTTGTTTTATTGTCTCATTATTTGTCCTATCTCTGAAAACCTTTTAAATTTTTATTTGCATTAATCTTTGTAACCAATTTTATTCTTTATTAAATTTTCATAAATTTCTAAACTCGAGTGATTGGCATTTATCACAAGTGTCACTTAGGGGCTGAGGCGCAGTGCAGAGGTGTTTGCTGGCAGTCAGGTGTTCACTCAAACACCTTTACAAGAAATGGTAAAAAAGACTCATTGAAGCCATGAAATGCAGCACGTGACTGCGGTGTCACCAGGCAGCTGAAGGCAGCCCAGGTGTGTTCCTGCCAGCCAGGTGTGTTCACGGCAGCCAGGTGTGTTCCTGCCAGCCAGGTGTGTTCAATGCCAGCCAGGTGTGTTCACTGCCAGCCAGGTGTGTTCCTGGCAGCCAGCCAGGTGTGTTCCTGGCAGCCAGGTGTGTTCACTGCCAGGCAGGTGTGTTCAATGCCAGCCAGGTGTGTTCACTGCCAGCCAGGTGTGTTCACTGCCAGGCAGGTGTGTTCAATGCCAGCCAGGTGTGTTCACTGCCAGCCAGGTGTGTTCACTGCCAGGCAGGTGTGTTCAATGCCAGCCAGGTGTGTTCACTGCCAGCCAGGTGTGTTCACTGCCAGCCAGGTGTGTTCACTGCCAGGCAGGTGTGTTCAATGCCAGCCAGGTGTGTTCACTGCCAGCCAGGTGTGTTCACTGCCAGCCAGGTGTGTTCACTGCCAGGCAGGTGTGTTCAATGCCAGCCAGGTGTGTTCACTGCCAGCCAGGTGTGTTCACTGCCAGCCAGGTGTGTTCACTGCCAGGCAGGTGTGTTCAATGCCAGCCAGGTGTGTTCACTGCCAGCCAGGTGTGTTCACTGCCAGCCAGGTGTGTTCACTGCCAGGCAGGTGTGTTCAATGCCAGCCAGGTGTGTTCACTGCCAGCCAGGTGTGTTCACTGCCAGCCAGGTGTGTTCACTGCCAGGCAGGTGTGTTCAATGCCAGCCAGGTGTGTTCAATGCCAGCCAGGTGTGTTGACTGCCAGCCAGGTGTGTTCACTGCCAGCCAGGTGTGTTCACTGCCAGGCAGGTGTGTTGACTGCCAGCCAGGTGTGTTCCTGGCAGCCAGGTGTGTTGACTGCCAGCCAGGTGTGTTCCTGGCAGCCAGGTGTGTTCCTGGCAGCCAGGTGTGTTCACTGCCAGCCAGGTGTGTTCAATGCCAGCCAGGTGTGTTCACTGCCAGCCAGGTGTGTTCACGGCAGCCAGGTGCTCCCACACACCTGGGCAGCAGCTCTGGCAGAGCGGAGCAGGCGCTCAGTGCTCGTGGTCACGCACGTGGTAGCCCAGGTGGCTCCCAAAAGGGAACTGGGCAAAGAAGGCTCTGGCCATGTCATCGATCCTGCTGTAGGCTCCCAGGGTCCGGAAATATTCCACATAGGACCAGAAGTCACTGGATGAGAAGGGCCAGTAGGGCAGGGCTGCATCTTCCCGGTAGGGATCTAAAAAAAACCCAACCAAAATAAAATATTGCAGATTACTGTAATATGAAGCGCTTTTGCTGAGAGGCTGGGCTTGGAGCCACCATGGTTTGGGGTTGTGAGTTCCGTTTGGGAGCTGGTGTGCTCCTCTGGCAGGAGGGAGGCAAGGAGAGCATTGACCCCTCTCGTGACCCACTGCAGAAAATGGAGCTGGTATTCCCTGCTCCAGATGCACCAGGAGTGGAGCAGGAATAAAGGGACACACCCACATTTATGCCAATTCAATAATTCATCAGGCTGGTTTAATTTCTAGAAAGCTGCTGGTTATTTCAAAGCAAGAAGCGATTGCAATCGAAAGCCATTTTTCCTCATTCCACATAATTTGCTTAGCCCGATATAAAAATATAAGGAATAAGGCACCACCCTCTATGGCTTGCCCCTGCAGCTGACCCCAGTGCCCACAGAACCCCCAGGACCAGGGCCATGCTGCCCTGATATAGCCTGGAACTGCAGAGTTGTGCCTCTGCCAGGGGACAGTAGGAAACAAGCTAAGGGCATGCAGAGCAAAGGCTTTGCCACCTGGGAGACAGCTGCTGCATTTGGGCCTGCTCTGCAAGAGCAGAATGGGATATAATCATTGAAACAAGATTCCAGTTCAGGAAAACAAAATTGGTTGTGAAAATGCAGCAGCAGACCACTCCCAAATGTGGGCAAACAGAGAAGCACATATAAAATATAGCACATATAAAATATAAACAGCAGCTGAGACCACAGGCACAAATGTCTTTCTGTGCAGCAAAGCTAAACCCAGTATTTTATTTTTAAGTCCATTTAGATGAAGGAAAGCCTTTTCACTCAGCTTGGGGCCAGAGTCTTTAGCAGGAATTAAGAACCTTCAACAATCCTGTTGTCAGACTTTAATTTTACAGAGTAAAGTTCGCAGCATGCGGGCTCAGACTGCACCTAACAAACCAAATGAACCAGCCAAATGCTGCCTGCAGAGGAGAACTCACTGCTTATACCAGCTGACCTCAGATTCACTTTGCAGGCTGCTGCTTGGCCCAGTGTGAAAGAAAACAATAATTGCTGGTAATGAGAGCAACAGGACACTGCCTGAACAGGGTTCTAATTCTAGATTGATGCAGGCTCTCCTGACTGTCACAAAAGTTGCCACAAAAATATTTGCTGTATACAAATACAGATGATATATTAAAAATATTTTAGAGATGATATATTAAAAAAGATTTATTTCTAAAGAAATAGTACCGAGCATAGGGAAAAAGGTTTGAATTACAAGTAATCATATTAGACCTTGTTGTGTATTTGTTCTGTTCATATTTGTTCTAACACTCTGCATATTTGTGCACTGGGGATGCTGCTGGCTGTGCTCTGGTTAACTGAGATGTACACCAGCAGTGGGAGTACTTGGTTACTCTGTTGCTCTGCAACTGTTTTCAGACAGAATTCTGTCTGAAAAGCCAAAAATAGGTTAAACAACAGAATCATCAGTCAGCCAGTGTAAACATCATTAGGGTGTTGAGGGGTTTTTTAATCCAAGGCAAACACTAATCCAATGGACTAATCACACAAAGTGACATGAACCACAGGGTAGCTGTGCTAAGAGATTTATTCCAACATTCCTCTAATTGGATTTGTAAAATTTGTAAATTTTAAGCTTTTTGTCATGAAAGTCAGTGTCTCTTGCCAAAAAGCAGATACACATTCAGGACAGACAATATTCTCAGATGTCCTATGCATTTANTCAAAAAGCAGATACACATACAGCATTATTGTTCAGGACAGGCAAAATTCTCAGATGTCCTATGCATTTATAAATTTGATGCATTCCAGTTAGGATTTTGTAAAACAGAATTAGTGACTTGACTGTAATCCCTTTTCATTTTAAGACTGGATATTCACTCTGTTATTATACATTATTAATATGTCACCACCTTTTAATAAATTTTAAAGGAATTTAAAAAATTCACTATTTTTTCCACCAGAACTAATTGAAAGTTTTCCATAGTCCACTGAGGTTAATAAGCATTTTTGCCAACTCAGCAGCTGGGTATCAAGGCTGGGTATCAAGAGTTACAAATCACTCTCCTAATTATTAGTGACACAAAAGAAATAAAAACAGAGTAGGAATTACCATCTCCATCCTGGATGGATCGGGCATCTGTAAATGAAGAGGAAACACATCAGTTCCAGCTCCTGCCCAGAAAGACTTTCTGTTAACCAAACATTTTCCATGTAGAACTAGAAGCTCACAAGTTCTTTAATGCCCACATAGGACCCTCTGTATAGCAAAAGGATTTTTGTTTCTTGAACAGCAGGGCAAGGAATTCCCACTTTGCAATCAGTCCCTGCTACAAACCAACTTAGTCTGGCTGTTAGTCAGAACTCACAGCCTGAACAGCTGGATTAATATGTCAGCAATACTAAATACTGTACTTGTAACAAAATATTTTTGGCAGCTTGAAAAAATAAACAAGAATAAATTTCTTACCTGTTAGCATGCTCATCAGCATACAGAAGAAAAATAAGCCAGTAAATGTCATCTTGTCTGCAAGAAACTGCTTATGTTTCTGAAAAGTAATCTGTTCAATTGATGATTATTACAAGAGATTAATAATGATGCAAACTCTATTATTTCTTATTTTAATAGAAGAATGCATTCCAAAATAGATTCTAGTTACTAACTTAGGCATAACAAAATCCAATTACATTTCTTACAGCTTCTGAAGTGCAACACAGAGTATTAAAAGACCATCAGTCCTGAAATGTGTATTGATATTTTGGTTTTAGATGGCATAAATCCAAAAGGTGCCTCTGAACCGACATGAAATCAAGTGTCCTTGGAAATGTTTGATTTTGTGGTTAATTTAATTTCACTTTGGAAATTACCTCTCTCTTTCTCTTCTTTTCTTCTTCTTGCAGCTCTGAGCCAGCTACAAAACTCCAAAAGGATTTCTATTGCTGTAAAGTAGCAATGCTTTGTAAGGAAGGGTGGGGGGAAAACGTCACTGAGTTTTCACACCAATCTGATTTTGTCTTCTTCAGATATTTTAAATGCTCACATTTGCATTGTTTTTCAGCACTGCCCATGGAAGAGACAGTTTCTGAGAGGAAATCAGAATCAACTTTGGCAATAACTTGTTTTTGGAAGATAGAGGGAAAAAATCCAGAAGCAAATTCAATGATCATTACAGTTGCTGCCCTCCTGACTTTCTTTCTTTCTGCCCCTTTCGAAAAACAGATTTTCAAAAACGCTAGCTGAACAAATTGCTAAAAGGATATTGAGTTCCCTCTCCAGCTCAGTCCCAAACCCCAGAAATACTTGACAGTGCTTTATGTTCTTAATTAGGATCCTTAAAATCTAGCCCTTAAAATGTTCCCAGTGTCCACTAAAATCAATTGGTTACAGTAAGTAAAGAAGGAGGGCCCTGGGGAGCACAGCCATGCTGATGGTGCAGGTACCTGCAGAGGGTCAATAAGGTGCACTGAAATGCATTTTCACATCATACCCATTTCCTGGAAAGATTCCTCTCCTACACCAGGCAGGTCCTTTGCTCTCCAGCCTGTGCAGATTGCTGAATGGTTCCAGCACTTTGACAAGCCTGAAGGGGAGACATGGTTTGGGGAATATTCAATTGATTGAATACATCTCGATTGTTTTTCATCCAGTACACAACCCCTGATGGCAGCAGGTGTGGTTCGTGACTAAGGTGTAGCAAACAGTGTTCTGTGACTCATGGGCAGATTGGGATTTCCATGCTTCCCAAAAATGTGGCAGTTCAGGTCAACTTGCCAAACCTCCAGCTAGGTCCAGATGGTTCCTGTCTTGAGAGGAGCCTCTGAAGATGCCAGCACATAGCTCACTGTGGATGTTCCTGCTGTGAGATCTGACTGTACAGATGCTGATCGGAGCTGCATTCTCTTCCTGGGCATTTCCAGTTGTCTTTAGGGTTCACAAAATCATTTCTCTCTGCCAGTTCTAGACATTTTCTAACTGCGTGTGTGGGTCCTGACACTGGTGCCTTTGCTGTACCACATCCTCCCATCTGCCACAGGAACCCAGGGGAAATTTGTGTACTCACAAAGTCCTGGTGCAGAGAGAGCCAGCTGAGTGGCCTTGCAGGAGGACCCAGTTTGCCTGGAGTTTGTTCTTATCTACACACAGAGCTAGATAGTTTTGCCAAGAATTAATTCAAGACGTTCTGAGTAAGGGGAAAAAAGGGTGCTTTGTAGCACACTAGGCTGTGCCAAGTCTTGTGAAAGCTGAAAAGAAAAAATATTATGAAAGCAGAACCTAGTCCATCTTTGAAAGGCTTTAATTGTCCTGTTTAATATACATTCCCTAGGCCTGTAGGAAGGCTCCCTACATCAGCCACGTTCCTGCAGCACCTCAGCCCTCTCACCTGGGCTGCAACAACTCCTTCCTTGGAGTCCTGTGCTGCCTCCATGTACCTGGCTGCACCAGCACTGCCTGCAGGGCCAAGCTTTCCCTTTCACTGCCCAGTCTGCATGTCCTGCTCCAGCAAAAAACCAGAAGCACTGAGGTGTGCTGATACACACACAAAACAGTCATCAGCTGTAATTGAGTAATTGCTATAAAGCTACTTTTGTGTGCATCCATCAGAAGCTTTCTGTTTTGGCAGTTGATAAACCAGGTGTAGTTCCAAGTGGGAGGTGGGATAACATGTTTTGGATGATGACAAAATAGAATAATGATGCTCCTGATGCAGCCACATCCTGCTGCTCTCCTCTTGAGATATTAACAGTGCTGTAGGAGGATGACAAAGTCCCAGAGATTATCAGATTCAGGGTTAATCTGGTCACAACATGGTCTGCTAAAACACTGGATGAACTTGGGAAGATTCCCATAGCTATTGGGGTGACACACACCTTTTTACTGACCTCCTTTACACTTTCTTATTCTGATTTTTAAAGCCTGGAGTTACTTCCAGAGCAAGGAGGATCACTGATCAGACATTGTGTGACAGTCTTCTAACAATTACACATTTGCAACTTAATTCAAATCAAAATTTTCCACTTGCTAGAGCACACATTGGAGATGTGAATACAATATCAGGGTTTCCATGCTAAAGCAGACCTAGGAATTATAAAAAGAGGATAACAGCATTGAAAACAACTTGCATCACAGAATACAACCTTTTCTATCAATACTTCTGTTGCTGTACAGGACTACTTGTCCCAGCTGGGTCTGTTTTAAACACGATGTTGGACTAGAGAAAAGCTGATGAGTTCTCCTCAGCTGCTTGAAGGGCTGTGCCTGAGGGGTGCAGTGTGCCAAACTGCACAGTGTGCTCTCTGGCTGTCCCAGAACACACAGTGCTCTGACTTGCAGCATTTGTAACACCCATATTTGTGTCATCCCCTCTCTCTTTCTATGGTTTGTTTTTTTTTTCTCTAGGAGCACTTTCCATTTTTCAAGCTCAACACAGAGGGCAATTAAAATAACAGCACTGGATGTCCAGCACAAGGGCTGGCATGGATCAGTTAGCAGAACCCTCTGCTAATAGTTGCTGCCCTGCAGGCTGCTTCACTGCTGAGCAGTAATTGGAGATGCCATGGTGCCCACAAATGCAAATTTTGCTCAGCAGCAGCCACATTTCAGCAGACACTACAGCACTTAGCAGGACAGCTGCTTAATAAGTTCAGTGTCTTAATTTCTACTTATTTTGGAAAGAAATTTACTGTTCTCCTTTTTCAGAACAGCCCATTAGATCAAAAAGCTGTTATTCCTGCTGACAAGTTCTTCGGGTTCTGTACTCTAAAGTTTGCATTAAATTTTTTAGCTAAGGCCATTCAGCAGAAAAGCTTTGCTACAGGATGGAAAGGGCTGTTGGTTTTTCCTACCCACACATCCCAGGAGGATCCAATCAATATGTACTTTCTGTAGATGGCTCTCAAAGCCAGAAAATCCCACACAGAGCTATGTCAGAGACAGTAATCAATGAGAGCACAGGGGATGTTCCCTTGGGAATAGGGGAATGCAGCTTGGGCAGCACAGGTGTCTGTGTGACTCAGTGGGGAGCAGTCCTGGACTGCCAGCCTGCCCTCACACGGGCCTCTTCCTAATGGGCTGTTCCACCCAGAGCCAGCCCCTGTGGAGCAATTCAGCTCTCCTGTCGATTAACTTGAAACAAAGATAAAGGAATACATAAAAGCAAGTTTATGGATGCCTTTGTTTTCTCAATAGCTATGTTAGACTGGTATCACACACACAAAAATCTATAAACCTCCAGGCACTGAAAAAAATCCTGTACATTGTTTTAAAAAGCCAGACTCTTTCCTATTTAATCAATTGACAAAAGCAAATGCATGCAGAGCTCCATAGGAACTTATTTAAAAACTAAATAGGACTTACAGATGCATCTGAAGTGCTCTGCCCTTGAGCTGAGCAGACAAAATGTTCTCCATAGGGCTACAACATTTCTGTACATCAGAAACGACTAATGACAGTGATATATTGACCATCCCTAAAAACAACAAACAACAAATGTTTGATTATTTCTTCCAGCAATTTGTCCAAATAATACAGGTCAAAAGGTGATTTCTGTGACTAGAATATGCTTTGCTCAGACAGGCTTGAGGACATCACAGTACCAACAAGCCAAGTAACAAAGTGACCAGCAATTGTAGAATGAGGTGCCTGTGTAAATTTCTCCCACTTGCAAGGCATGTGGTTTCTGACCATTCCCACTCAAAGATTTGGAGCTACTGAAGATAATTGTGGTATAATGTTCTTTAATGCTCAGTCACAGACAAGAAGAAAAATCAAATAAGAAGACAGGAAACAAAACCCATAAGACATCACTTTGCCATTGTGCCAGTTAGTCCTATTTTGAATATTACCTGCATTTTTTGGTCTCACATAACAGAAGGTCATGATTAAACAAGAGGGGAGACAAAGAAGAGCGTGAGGGGAATTTGCAGACAAGGACCAGCTAAAGCAGACCGGGACTCTTCAGGCCAGCAAAAGGATGACAAGATATTGAATTCTACCAAAAGATACGAAATTAGTCTTGCCACGGGTTATTCAAAACAAAAGGTAGCAGGGTTTGATCCAGTTCAGCTGTGGAATGCCTTGTCATGATGCATTATCAACTACACAGTGTCTGAGCCTGGCCTGGGAGCTGAACTGCTCTGCACTTCTGCTCTGCCTCACTCCTCTGGGCCAGGTGAGCTCCCAGGCTGACCCCTGCTTGATCTTACAGTCAGTTCTACTGAAATACAATGTATTTCCAGTTCTGGTGAACAGACAGCTCTCCTGCCAGCAAGTGGTTTGATCAACCTGATAACTGTAGCCCCTGGAAGCAATTGAAGGGAGACATAGCAGATGGATTTGGATAGTTACAAAACCATTAACATAATAACTGCAGTGTGATTAGAGATAGCCCAGTGAAAATGAACCACTTCTGATGTACTAGAGCTAATTGTGAAGGTCAGAGTTACAAACCATAGAGTTAGGGAGTAGCTGCACACTTAAATCAATCACACTTAAGAGGCAACAAGTAAGTGCATCTGTTCAGATTTACTTCAACTTATCATTTTAACCTTTATCTGAAGAAAGGTTATATTTGTACACACAAAGGAGCTGCCAAGGGTTCACAGGTAGCAGGCAGTGCTGCATGCAGCAGCAGGTACTGAAATCAGAGGAGGGGAGCAATTCTGCTGGCATCAGGACTGGTGCAGCTTGTCTCCCAAGGAGCTGATCCTGCCACTATCCCAGTGCCACTCCCCAGGAGTATCCTGTGCTCTCACCCACTGCCCCTTTTCCCTCCCAGGGCAGCAATGCCAGCTCCAAGCACCAGGTCTGGCTTTCTCCAGGGTCATCCAGCCTTGCTGGCACAACACAGCAGGCTGGTGCTCCTGCTCACCAGGCAAGCAGATGCTCCTGAGCCAGCAAAGAGCAGCTGCTGCCTTACTTTTCCCCTACTATCACCACTGGCACCAACAATTTTTTTCTACCATCCATCTGCAAATTTTCACATGGATGACAGGAACCTCACACCCAGCCTGCCACCAGAGTGGGTTAGGATTTGGTAACATTTCAAACTATTTTTGCTAGAGGAAAAAAGGAGTCCCAGAGCCAGCAAGTCCACTTGGTTTCTCTCCTGTTGTTTCCTCAGGAGACACAGCTGGCAGTGCCTGTCAGCACCACAGAAGGTGCGTGGCAGTGAGGAGCACTGGCTCCCAAGCAGTTCTGCTGCAGGGAGGATGAGAGGCAGCAGCAGCAGCTGCATTCCTGCAGCAGGGCATCCATGTATTCTGCACCCAGATTAGGCCTAAGCTCAGCCAAGGCACCTTTTTGGATAAACTGGTCCATTCTTTGCTTTAGCCTGACTCAGCTATTCAGCACAACCACAGACGACTGAACTCAGGAGGGAATGTAATAAACTGGCCAGAAACTGACAGGTTTATTCAAGAACTCTCAAGAGAGGATATATTTTTCCCATTGCCATTAAGGTTAGATGTATCATAGCAATATCCTCCACCATTTTGAAATATACTCACAATTTTTTCAGATTGATTGAATGTTCCTCCTGCACTTAAGCTATTAAGCCATCAGCAGCTGTTTATTGTTTTCATTTCACAGAGATGTTTCTTTAAATAAAAGTGCATTAAATATTTCATTACCAAAGGTAAGATTTCAGTAGGATAAATAGAAGCTTCTTTATACCCAGGGTCTTTTCTTCCCTTTGATTCATATGCCAAGGCTACTTCAATATCACCAGTTATACCTGTCCACAAGCAGCTCTGCCCTAGGGACAATAAAATTGATTAACCAGATTGATGAAGGAATGAGCTTGATTACAAAAAATCCATCACAAATGTGAGCAAGTTGCCAGTATATTTGATACCAGCAATCAATGAGACCTGTTAGTGGCTATATCATTGCAGCAGTTGCCAGACCAAAAGCCACACAGGCTTTGCTACAAGCAAAGTAGGTTAGCAAACCCAAGGAACTCACATGTGGGTCTGGAAAGGATTGTTCTGTTTATCCCCTTTATAAAGTTTTGCCGTTTTAAAGACTGGCAAGGTAAAGACTACCAGTCACTATCCCAAAATGAAACAGCACTTACCTTCTGCCCTAGGTTTTCTGGGTAACAGTGATCAATACTAACACTGCAGCTGGAGAACAAACCCTGCACAGCTCTAAGAGCTTGTAAATTATGGTTATTCAGATTATTGCCATATATACTGAAGGCAGAGATTAGCTTTATAAGCTAGTGGCCTTACCAAGCAACTCTGCAGCATTATGTTTGAGGTTCTAGTTTGGACTGATGTGCTAAACTCCAATGCAATTGAACAAGAGTGAACCTATTAATCAGGAGCAAATATATTAATCTTTAAAACAGCCTTGTTGATGACACTCAAATTCCTTGATGCATACAGTTAAACACAGGGAGAGCAGTTCTTGCCTGCAGCGTTTATTGCTATATAGTTAACAATTTGATGATCATTACCCGTGTTTAACACACGATTTTGCAGTCAGTTTGCATCTGACCTTGCCAGGCAGCTCAGACCGTGGCCTGCCTCACCGTTCCGTTCAATGCCATGTCTGTCCCCATTGCTGAAGCTCAGCCGTGGGCAGGGCAGCCTCGCCAGGCTCCTGGCACGGACTCGCTCCATCCATGGGAGCACAGAGCGGCACGGAGCGGGCACGGCCGCCCTGCCAGCGGTGCGTGCCCTGCCGGAGCTCGGCGGTGGGACCGGGCCGAGCCGGGGCTGCTGCGCGGGGCTGCGGGTTCC
>VXBR01005506.1:641370-721558 GCA_013400215.1 Cisticola juncidis
GGATCCCTCTGCTGGGATCCCCCTGCCGGGATCCCACTGCCGGGCTCCCTCTGCCAGGATCCCTCTGCCGGGATCCCCCTGCCGGGATCCCCACCCGGGGAGCGCCGCTCCGAGCCCCGGCTCCCACATGGGCACTAGGGCACGCCGGCTCGCATGGAGCACGCCTGCTGCTTGAATAAAGCCGGGCTGAAACTTCAGCTGCGACAGGAGATGGATAAAAAGCAGGGCCAAAGGCACAAAGTTGAAAACCCCATTTCAGCTGACTGCTTTTGTGACTGAAGGATTATATCAGTTTCTTCCTAGACAAAAAGGGACTAAGAGCACCTTACACCCTCTATGCAGACACCACTTGTGGAAAAAACAACGGGAGACGAGCTTCATTCTGATAATGATCAACAGGTCTCAGCTTTATTTGGATCTACTTTCACCTATATGGTATTGTTAATTAGCTCATGCATATTGCAAAACTATAGCTTGGCTTACAACTATTGGCTTACAATATCTTGACGCATATTCTTTGTGCAGTTGGCCTTGCAGTTACAATTTTCCCTATTCTTGCATATTTTTGTGCAAACATCTTTGTCGTTGCACATCGCCAGTGCTCAAGGACATTATATCCCCGCTGCTCCTCACGTCCACCACATACACACAGTTAAATCTGAACTAGCTTAACAGTATCATGGCCCTTGCTGCACAGCCATGCATCAGACAGACTCTCCATACTTCCCCTGTTTTCTTTAGATTGAACAAGGAGTTGCTGATTAAACATTTTTTAAACTACTTGGTGCATCAGATTTTGTAAGCAGATACAGATACAAGGCAAGCAAATAATTAACAAGAGGATCACTATGCCTACTGTGATAACTATTTTTAGCATCGAGGTCAGCCAAGGGCCTAATCCCAGAGAAGCAAGCCATCCGTCTAAGCCCCATCCCTGTTGCAGTTTTAATTGTCCTGTCAATTCCTGTGGGTTTGAGATTTGAGCATGAATGGATTGAGAATGATCAGACAGATTCATACAGCACATTCCTTCAAATTCCTCACAGCTGTGACCCTGTGCTAGAAGCAGAAAATCGATCACAGCCCTATTTTGAATAGTAGCGTGTCTGACTGAATCCACATCTACTAGCAAGTTACTTAAAGCAAGTGAAGTGGCATTGGTTTGTTTTGCCAGCCAGCACCCTAATTTACTGAGAGTAGCCAAGCTCTGAGCTGTTCCTACTCCTGGGGCAAAAATGGACTCAGCAATTATTTTATCCAGGGACCAAATCTCCATGTTTGATTTACACTCCGATGTAAACTGATGGGCCATCCTTTTTGTTCGCATTCGAGCACGTGTTTGATTTAAGATCATAGATGTGTTTGGGGTAAGCAACGATAGCTGTCCTAATGTACATGGAGCACCTTTCATTCCTGAGAAGGAATGCCTGCCCAGGCTCTGTCGCCACAAATAAAAAACATTCCAGATGGTAGCTGGAGTGGTGCTAAGGTAGATACAGAAACATTAGGAGAAGTATAGTTGCACCAAAGTGTAGAATTTCAATAAACTGCTAGGGAAGAATTAACTATTGTGGTATGATCATTCCCGGAATGTAAATTGTACTGGTAAATTTAAAGACAACACATCCATCAGCTTGAACTGATCCAAATAACTCGATCTCTTGTGGCTCTAAAGGTGCTAAAGGTAGGTAAGGCACCCACAGATCCCAAGTATCCACCGCTGACCAGGAATTGTTCCTTTGACAAGGAAGGACAAAGGAGGGACAAGGCCAGTCATCAACAGGTAATCCTACCAAACATGTGGAAAATGGGTTTCCTGGAGATGAAAGAGAAAGACATATTGCATCCTGTTCGGTTAGGTTAGCCATAGTGACCCAAATGTTAGTTTTTGGTTGTGAGGGAATCCACCAAGCATTAGTTACACAAGAACAAAAGAACAATAGGTATAAGACCTTCATGTTTGCTTCTTACCCTTCTTGCTTTTGCGTTCGCATCTAAGTTGTCTAAATCTCCTATTGAGGCGTTTCCAATCTTGTGGCGTAACAGCCCACAAGCGAGGAATATATCAGTCTGTATCACACCTTTTTTGAATTATATAGGTGCTGGTTACAGCCGCTACTCTCTTCACTAAATGTTGCAACTGCCAGCGAGCAAAAGCAAGGCTCTGTTGTTCTACACTCTCAAACAATGTTATTGCTTGATGATAAGGGGTTACACTCTCAAGTGCTTGGCGAGGGTTTTCTCTCCTCCAAGCTCCTTTACACGTGTGACACCATTGATCACCCTGCAGTTATCATTGGTGCACCCACTTTTGTTGTTTACATCCTCCACAGCAAATTAAAATCCAAGCACCATGCTTTTGATCCAAACAACATGAACGACAGGAAAACCTATTGCCTCCTAATTGGTAATTTGCTAAGCAAGCTATCAAATATGCAAAATGGTCCACTGTATATATATAACAGAGGGAAGGTTCAATCACTGTCTGTAGAAACTTCCGATGAGGGCGAACCAGGCCATCCAGGCGCACACGAGGATTCCTGATGCCCTCCACTTTGGGGTTTCAATGCCGGCTTTGTCCACTGAGCTGGGATCCACTCAGGTCAATTGCAGTGGCTTCAGCATGTGAAATATGGAATTCTTTCTGAAGTCCTTTTGCGTTCTGATGGAAATAGAGTGAGCCTCTCATGCTAACACATGCTGAGGCAATGGCACCGTTGTAGCTGCAGACACAAGTTCATCCGCTCGTTGATTTCCTTCCCCTAGGCCAACGTTCCACTTATGGCTCCGAATATGAATTACTGCATAAGGTTGTTCTCGCTGATGTAAAGCCTTTTTCAACTGCACCAAAAGCTGATAGAGTCTTTGATTTCGTACTTCCTTAATAAAGGCATCCTTTATTCGTACAACAACACCTGCCACATATAGTGAATCAGTCACCACGTTTATTGGTTCTACAAAATGGGATATTGCCCAGACCACAGCAAGGAGCTCCAGCGTTTGCAAGGTGTCGGCCTCTTCCGCTGACAGCGTATTCTTTTTCCAAGACCCTTGTTCCTGCCATGTAATGGCGGCCTTATGGGATTTCTTTCCAGCGTCCGTATACACAGTAAGTGCTCCCGGTATGGGCCTGTCACTTCTTTTAGTGACTAACATCCATTTCTGCATCCCTACCCATCTCAGTGGAGCCTTGCTGTTATTAGGCACGATAGTACTAGTGCTGCCTAATAGCGCTTCCTGTAATTCAGCAGAATTAGCCAAATACCAAT
The DNA here is from genome assembly GCA_013400215.1 of Cisticola juncidis. Classification (NCBI taxonomy): domain Eukaryota; kingdom Metazoa; phylum Chordata; class Aves; order Passeriformes; family Cisticolidae; genus Cisticola; species Cisticola juncidis. The sequence continues at coordinate 644,640 of VXBR01005506.1, forward strand.
CTAGTGTATCTCGTTGTAATGGCAGAAAAATTGTTTCAGGCTCCAGACCTATGACTTGTAACACATGTTGACATCCCTTCTTGATGAGTAGGCTCAATAGCTCAGTTTTTTGCCGTATAGTCTTTTGTTGTTGTAGTGGGGGCATAACCCATTCCAGCACCCATTGTTCCCCCGTTTTCTTTAGATGCTGGATCATGCACCCATAAAGTGAGTGGGACCCATCCATATAGCTAAGTCAATAGGAAGGTCCAAAGATCTCCAGCGGACCTGGCCCTGCAAAATGCACTCAGCAATGAGTTGAATCACCTGCTGCTTCTGAGGGGAAACAACCACCTGTTGTGTGGGCTCAGTCCCTTTCAACAAGGGGCGTAACTGATCAATTAGTTCATTAGGAATTCCAACCATAGGCCTGAGCCACTGTAAATCCCCTAACAGTTTTTGTGCATCATGTAACATAGTGATGTTGTGATGAAATTGCATTTTTTGGGGAGCAACTGTCTGGTCTGTCAAAACCCATCCTAAATATTTCCATGGAGAAGATCGCTGGATTTTTCGGGGGCAATAGCCAGATTATGCTTAGCAAGAGTCTGTTGAATGTGGTGAACTTGTGAGTCTGAAAAGGGCTGAGGTTGCGCAAACAAAAGGTCATCCATATAATGATAAATAACAACCTGAGGCCACTGCTGTCTTAGAGGCTGTAGGGCAGCATCAACAAAAAGCTGACACAAGGTGGGTCTGTTGCGCATCCCTTGCGGTAATACAGTCCACTCAAACCTCTGGTCAGGGTTTTGACGGTTTACAGCTGGTAAGGTGAAGGCAAACCTAGGTGTATCTTGAGGGTGCAATGCTATAGTGAAAAAACAGTCCTTTAAATCCACTATTAGCAAAGGCCAATGTTGGGGTAACATGGCTGGGTTAGGCAGGCCTGGTTGAAGAGCTCCCATTGGTTCCATTTGGGCATTCACTGTGCGAAGGTCGTGAAGCAGTCGATATTTTCCAGATTTTTTCTTTATGACAAATGTAGGGGTATTCCATGGGCTGGTAGACAGTTTCAGGTGACCCTGCTGAAGTTGCTCTTGTACTAAGACATGTGCATGTTGTAAGCTTTCCCCTTTCAGTGGCCACTGCTTAACCCACACCGGAGTTTTTGTATTCCAGGTGAGGGGAATGGGGAAAGACCAAGCAGCAGCCATTACCCCAAAGGGTGGTCATTACTGAGAACAATACCGAGTTGTGCCAACACATCTCGTCCAATTAAACATTGTACTGTAAGTGGAAGTAGCGTAATTGAAAAAGATGCCTGTGCATGTTTCCCGTCGATGACTACAGTGAGCACAGGTGTTCGGCTAGCTAAAGTCATTCCTCCTACTCCAGTCACTGTTGCGGCAGCTGCTGTAGAGGTCAATCATGAGGCCACTCGCTTGGAGCAATAATGCCGGAATCTGCTCCAGTATCCAACAAACCTACAATTTTTTTAATCTGTCCATTGAGATGGAGCTCGACTACCTTCCGAGGTCGTGTAGAAAGATCTATAGTCAATAATGTTAGTCCTCCTTTGGAGCCAAAACCCCCTTGATTTCTTGCTTCATGTCGCATAGGAGAAATATGTTTAGCCAATTGAGGAAGGGGTATTAATTGTTCCAATCTCTGTCCCCTTTTTANACTTGTGCCAATCTCTGTCCCCTTTTTATTTGTAAGGGGGGGTATTGAGTATAAGCCATAATCATGATTTCCCCATGATAATCCGCATCAATGACACCAGGTAAAGCAAACAGTCCTAACATAGTTGTGGAAGAGCGCCCCAGCAAAAGTCCACCTACTGGTTGTCCATTGATTAAAATAGGTCCAATAAGTCCTGTGGGAATCTTGATAGGGTGCGTGGTCATCATAGTGACGTCTACTGCGGCTGCCACGTCCATGCCAAGGCTCCCGCTGGTGGCTGGTCACAGTTGCTGGTTGGCATTGCAGCTGCTGCTTGTGTCTCGAGGCAGCGGCTGTTGTTGGCACTGCTCCTCGTTTCCCGATCTCCGCCGACAGGCGCTGGTGGTGTGTGTGTCAGCACGGCACTTTGCACACCAGACTCCTGCAGCATGACACTCCCTTCGGATGTGACCTCTACTGCCGCAGCGAAAACATTTCATGCGAGTGCCAGAGGGGGAGGAGCGAGGGCCAGCGCTAGCCATTGCCGCTTGGAGAGGAGCAAGAGCTGCCATCACCTGCATCTGGAAAACTTTTGCCTGCTCTTGTAATCCTAACCCTAATTGCTTTATGGCATCAACTAAAAATGCCTGAGTCCCTGATGGCACAGTTGCTGCTTTTTCTAACAAATCATCTATTGACCAATCCCCTGCCATGGTATTTATCATGGACCTAGTGCGTGAGTTGCTATTTTGAAGGACGCATTGTTTCAACAGAGCTCCTTTCATGTAATCCTGAACTCCCGCTCTATCTATGGCTTCTGCAACCTTGTCTATGAAAGACCCCAAAGTTTCCTCATGACCCTGCTTTATTCTCATATATATGGGTAATCCCTCCGGAGCTTTAACCCTAGCGATAGCCCTTCTAGCTACCGTCATAGCTTCCCGACACTTGTCTGGTCCCATAAGTGCTTGAGCCTCCATTGTTTGATAGGCTCCCAGTCCCAACAACTCATCCAATGTCAAACCTTGTAACGGATCACCTTTTCCCCTTTGTACAGCCACTGAGGCTTGCGCCTCCGCTTGCCAATGTGCATTAAACAACAGANTGAAAGACCCCAAAGTTTCCTCATGACCCTGCTTTATTCTCATATATATGGGTAATCCCTCCGGAGCTTTAACCCTAGCGATAGCCCTTCTAGCTACCGTCATAGTTTCCTGACACTTGTCTGGTCCCATAAGTGCTTGAGCCTCCATTGTTTGATAGGCTCCCAGTCCCAACAACTCATCCAATGTCAAACCTTGTAACGGATCAGCTTTTCCCCTTTGTACAGCCACTGAGGCTTGCGCCTCCGCTTGCCAATGTGCATTAAACAACAGATGCTGATGTTGCGTGAAAATGAGTCTGGCTATCCCTTTTATGTCCGCTGGCAACAAAACATGAGCATTGAAAAGGTATTCCAGCATCTGTTTTGCGGGTTTGCTAGTAACCCCATATTGCCCTACCGTAGAGCGCAACTGCGCTAATATTTTCCAATCTAAAACCGTAACTGCTGCCTGCAAACCTCCTGCTGGATTTGGTGAAAAAGTAACTGGAAAAGCCAAACAAGCAGAGGCAGCCTCCAACATGTCTTTATCACCCTGCTCAGCGCCTTGCCGCGCCAGGGCCGCCCATACCTTGCGGCGCTCCCTTGCCATGGCCCCNGGGTTTGCTAGTAACCCCATATTGCCCTACCGTAGAGCGCAACTGCGCTAATATTTTCCAATCTAAAACCGTAACTGCTGCCTGCAAACCTCCTGCTGGATTTGGTGGAAAAGTAACTGGAAAAGCCAAACAAGCAGAGGCAGCCTCCAACATGTCTTTATCACCCTGCTCAGCGCCTTGCCGCGCCAGGGCCGCCCATACCTTGCGGCGCTCCCTTGCCATGGCCCCCACAAGGTCAGATTCTGCCCCAGGGATGGGCTCCTGACTGTCTGGGAATGTAGCCAGCTGAGGCAATACAGAGGTGGCTTTCCCGGGGCTACGTGGAGGCTCCCCTCTATTATCAGCTCCCCGGTCAGATTCTTCTACCGCCAAAGGAGGTGCTGAGGCCAGTACATGTATGGTGGTAAATACGGGAGGGTTGGGGGTACTAGTGCCCCAATGGGGATTGTAATCCTTATTCTTTTCCTGAGCTGCCACTATCTCCCGTGCTGCCCTCTTTTCTGCCTGACATAACAACAACTCATTATGTACTACTCTCCATAGCTTACTCATTTTCTTTGCTATCTTGTCATCGTCTAATGTAAGCTCCCATAATTTATCCCCAAACCGCCTCCATTCCACTAGCTCATGAGCAGTATGAGGGTTTATAAAAAACCCTTGAGAGTAGCCATATTTTAAAAGCTCAGGCAACTCTTTTCCCAAGTCTAGTTCCTTTATCTGGCGCTTTTGCAAAAGCGCTGTGAATACATCATATGCCGCTTGCCTGTCCATACTCACGTCAGCGCTGTTGCAGCCTCTCCAGGTCTCAGCAGCACGTATCGGCCAAGCCCACCTCTCTGGTCGCTCAGGGCACGGAGCACTCCCGCGTTTTGTTGCTCTTCAGTCGTCCCTCTGCTTGCAGGACCCGAACCCTACGTTGCTCTCAGCCGTGGAATCACGTCGGGGTCACCATTTGTGGGAATAACAACGGGAGACGAGCTTCATCCTGATAATGATCAACAGGTCTCAGCTTTATTTGGATCTACTTTCACCTATATGGTATTGTTAATTAGCTCATGTATATTGCAAAACTATAGCTCATGATTGGCTTACAATATCTTGACGCATATTCTTTGTGCAGTTGGCCTTGCAGTTACAATTTTCCCTATTCTTGCATATTTTTGTGCTTGCAAACATCTTTGTCGTTGCACAATGCCAGTGCTCAAGGACATTATATCCCCGCTGCTCCTCACATCCACCACGTACACACAGGTAAATCTGAACTAGCTTAACAGTATCATGGCCCTTGCTGCGCAGCCATGCATCAGACAGACTCTCCATACCACTCACCTTTATAGCATCAAGGGGGGAAAAACAGTGCCACACTCCCCAACCCCCTGCTCCCCCTGTCAGGCTCCATCAGCCCTTACAGGACAGCAGCACTCACACCAGCCTGCCACAGATTACAGCCTCAAATACACAAGCAGGAGCCATAAAACAGAAACACTGATAACTCCAGCAGAGCCAAAGACTAACACCCCCACAAGAGAGAGTCTCAGATTTATGGCCCTGAGCTTAAAAGCTTCCTGGGACCATGGGCAGGGCGTGGGAGGAGGCTGAAGGTGAAGCTGCTTGAGGCCTTTAGGCCCTCAGGTCCCAATTAGTGCCCTCAGGCCCCCAGCAATATGTTTGTCATTTAAAGGGAAAACTGCCGACATTTTTGTAAAGCAGGTGACACATGAGTTAGGAGAGGAATGGTTAAGAGAGGGCAATCACAGAATAACTGGGTTGGAAGAGACCTTCAAGATCATCCAGTCCAACTCATGCCCTAACACCTCAACTGAAGCATGGCACCAAGTACCACATCCAGTCTTTTTTTAAACACATCCAGGGATGGTGACTCCACCACCTCCCTGGGCAGGCCATTCCAGTACTTTATCATTCGATTGTGAAAAACTTCTTCCTAATATCCAACTTATATTTCCCTTGATGCAGCTTGAGACTGCGTCCTCTCTCAGCGTTGCTGGCAGAGCTCTAAAGCATTCCTTGGCAAACAGATTCAGCCCCTGGTATTGCTCATGTCTTCCCATGTGACCCTGGAAAACGATTAGGGTTCTTACATGTTTATCAATACATTTAATCTACAGTCATGATCATATCTATTTTTAAACCCTTTAAAATGTGCTGAATTTTAAACTCACCTTGACTTGTGGCTTACAGTGTTGGTGGGAGCTTAAGACAGGAATAATAATTAAATGGGCTGCCTAGGGACTGAATCAAGGTGAATTCTCTTTGTTGCCCAAGCTTCTTTGCCTGTGATCCCTCCTGTCACATTCCCAAGGCAAATGCCTGTGAATTATGTTGAAGGGCAAAGGGTACAAAGTGCTCCAGCTGCCATGCATGGGGTGTCTTGTCTCACCCAGCACCAGAGCTGGGCAGCACTGGGGACAGTTGACAGAAACTGGGCAGGCACTGTCAGGTGTTGTGGCAGAGAAGGGCAGGAGTTTTTCCTTTCATGCTTGATTCTTACCAGTGCTTTGATTTTCTTGGTCTGGGAAACACATGGATGGTGGTGCATCCCAAAAACTCCCTTCCTATGAGCTCTGTCTTTTTGTGCAAGGCAGCTGGAGCCACAGGGCTCCCTTTTTCCTTTGGGAAAGGTGTGACTCCTGCACAAGCAGACATGCACAGCACAGCTGTCACAAAAGAGTGTTTTAGGTTGCTCAAGGAATCGCTGACAAAATCAGCTTTAATGTTAAAATGAAAATGTGACAAAGTTTTTTGATAAGGTTCACTCTACTGCTTACTAGATGGTTAAAGCACACAGAGAAAAAAATGACGTAAAACCTAAAATCAATCTATTTGAAACTAAAATCAACAACAACAAAAAATCTACCTGGAGGATGGGGATAGGAAAAGGGTGAGGATAAGAAAGAATAAGACCCTCCAGATCAGTCACAATAAGTGAACCCCCTTGCCAAACTTAGCCTGGACTTCACCAACAGTTTAGGCCTAAAGGATTTAATAGCTCTTAGACTTAACAGCACTTACTTGAGAGCTTAATTTAAACAATTTAACACAATATTCTTAGAGGATTTACAATAGCACAGCAATAACTGACTTATAGGCCTGTCTTGTTTTTGACTCCACAGCACTCAAGAATCCAGCAGAGCTGCATTCATTGTGCCCTGTCTATAGCACACTGACCCTCACACAGACCTCCAGGAGCAGGTACAAGGTAAATACTGTGAAAATTCCCCTCCAGCTGGATGCATTTGCATCTTCTCAATGGGAAAAGGGCTGAACCTTGAGGAGAGGTCATATGTGGCTTAAGGCTCTTTTACAATAAGCCATTATCTCTTTCTGTGATTCCATTCCTGGGGTAAACACAGGGTGTGGAATATCCAGTGAATTCCTCCCTGTCTGGCCCATTCTTGTACCTTCCATGAGAAATGTGAGCCACTATCATTTGGGATGGTACTGGGAGTAGGTAGGCTCCATAACCAAGATGACAGTCCCTCTGCTGTGTTTTTGACCATTGGCCTTTGGGCATTTAATCCCATGAGTAGGCCAGGGATTCCTTCTACACCTGTAAGGATGTATCAGCCTTCCTCAGAGGGTTTCATGGCCCAACATAATCAGTTTGTCCTGTGGCCCAGGAAGTTTTTCCTTTACTGATGTGTAAGGGTGGTGCTTTAGCAGGGTGCTCTAACTGTAATTTTAATCTACACTGAGGATATTCTGTAAGAATAATTTCACAAGTTTTCCTGTTTAGGGTCCCCCCTTTGCTTTGTGCAACAAAATAAAAACCTTCCTTACCAGTCTGATCTGATTTCTGGTGTAACCATTCTCCCAGTCAATACCGCTCCTGGTTTAGGAATCCTCTGGCTTGATCTCCCCAATTTTAGTTAAGTTGTTGCCTAAAAATCAGAAGGAAAACTTTCCAAACAACATTAAAATTGCTAACACAAAGAGCAGTCTTTTAAAGAAAGCGTTGAGGTGCACACATTATACCTATGTGCATGTGCAGCATCAAGTTTTCACAATTTTTATAAGTTTAACTAATTAGCATCTCTGCCAAGTAAATCCAATAGGAGAACAGTTGTCCTGATAATCCACTCTTGCATCTGCCCCATTGGAGCCCCTCCAAGGGTTCTTAGCCCTATATCTTGTTATGTCTATGAAGTTTCTTATTATTTTGGCTCAGATGCTGGAACAAAACAGGATGTTCTTGTTAGAAATTCTTCTCCTTGAAAACAAGACCAAACAGAATTTCAAGAACATGGCATAAGATGTGAAAAAGAGTAACTATGCTTCTAAAGTGTGAGAAAGTCCTAGAAACTATACAGCTATATATTAAAATTCTACAAAGCTACAAATACTTTAAAAGCTAAAAATCTTTAGGCATTACTTCTCCTCTTTAGAAACTTGACAAAAAAAAATCTATCTTGTCTAGCCTCTATCACTTATATTTAGCACTAGCCCATAAAGGTGATCAGAAACTACAGAATGCACGAAGTTATTGTGCAGACACTAATTACAAATACAACCAGTATGAACAGTTGTATTATCCAAGTCCAGTTTGCCAACTGTGAAGTAAGCCTGTAGTTATTATTTTCAAAGCCCAGTGAGTCATCTTCAAGAGTTACCTGATCTAAAATTTGAGCTTGCGCCCAAATTTCAGCCAAATCTTTCTTAATTCTTCCAGTCTCATCTATACAAGGACAGCTGGTGTTAGTGACCCTACACATGCCCACTTATGAGACCAGCAGAAAATTGAGAACCAGTCTGTCCTGCAGACTCACAGCAGCCAAACCCTGAGCTTCTTCTCAAAAGGCCACGATTACATCTGAAATTTGGCTCTCAGTATGTTCAATAAGGGCCAAAATGTGAACAATTGCTGTCTCCAACTCCATTACTTCCAAAGAAGGAACAGAGCCAGAATTGCACTGTGGAAAATCACGGGACACTCAGCAAGGGGATTATTGGATGTTTTCATCTCCTTACATAGTCCTCATCCACCCACTTTGTTCTTTGAGGGGATCAAATATTTCTCTGTTTGAATTATACATGCCCAAGGGCACAGGCTCAGTCTTTATCAAGGGGCAGAACTTCCCATGTTTCATTTTTACATATCCAACACCATCCTGAACTCTGCATGGGAATCATTCTCCAGGGTGTCTGTGCCTGTCCTGCTGTGGCTTTTGGGACCAGCCTTAGTCCAGATTCAGTGCTATGACAGTACAGAGGGACAATGACCTTTCCTGTGACATTACCCACCACACAGGGAACCTTATCATTTTCTTGATCAGGAGCTAAGCTGCTTAGAGCTACAGGTATGTGGTCCTGTTCCCAACTGTCATTAAGGTTTGTCTCATTCATTAAAATACCAGTTAATGGCCAGTTGTTATCCCGATTAAATTTTGGGATTTGAGCACAAACCCAAGAGCTGTTTTGATGAAGAGCATTGGATACATTTTGGACTAGAGCCATAGGCAAATTTGGGTTCCAAAGCTGAATCATGGTTACCAACTGCAGATAGTAAACACTGAAAAAACAATTCAAGCCACATCATATGTACCAGTCTCTGTTTTTCCATTTGTTCCAGGAGCAGAGGCCCTCTGAACTCTGGAGCAGTGAATCCAGGGTCCTTTGGCAGTGACTTTGACAGTGCTGAGGGTGGTCAGCAGGACTTGGAATGTCCCTCTCCACTCAGCTGGCAGGAGTCACTGTCCCAGCATTTAACAGTCCCAGTCTCCAGGCTGGGATGTCCAGTCCCGTGGGTCTGGATAACATCATGAAACTCTGGAGCTTCTGCTAAGTGCAACTGGGAGCCATTAAATACTTCAGTAAGTCAGTTCTCTCCCCTCCTATGAATCTGTGAGTTTGATATGGCCTGCCATACAATATACATACATTTCCTCTCAGGAATGCATCCGTCAGGCTCTGGATAACACCAACAGGGTGTCTCTGAATTGCACCTTTTGGAATGTCTAATGATAATGCGTGATTATATAGCTCTTTCCAGCACCTCTGTTTTCTGGATGGATGACCTGTAGGTCCTGGTTCCTGGGAATAGGCAATTTGTCTAAAATGATGACTTTTATTTTTGGTTTTACTGGATAAATCATCCTATTTCTCAACTGTAATTTATGATGTTACTCATTAGCATTGCCCAGTTGGGGATTTCTCTGTGTTCTAAAATTGTAGCAACACTCCCAGCCAGTTCTGCATTAAAGGCTGTGTCTCTTTTAATTTCACCTCATTTTGAAGCCAAGTAGAGTTTGAGTGTGGCAGGGGCTCCCTTAATTAGTGGCTTTCACATTTCATAATTCACAGGTGCTGCAGTGGAAGCATTACTGGGGTGAGGCTCATGCCTGGCTTGGACACAGGCAGCTTTTGGAACAGCAGTGGGAGCTCACTCAAGGATTCAGTGGCTGTGATCAGAGGCTCTCCTCTCTCCTCTCTCCTCTCTCCTCTCTCCTCTCTCCTCTCTCCTCTCTCTTTGTGTCACAGCCCAATGTGCCACCCTGCTTGTGACTGAAGGGGATCATTGAAGCTAAAACTACAGCAGGACCCCAAAACCCTGTAGCTTCTTCACCACTTGATAAACTCTGTCTGCTCCAGATAAACAAACTTGCCATAAATACTCAGTTCCAGTTTCACCTGGCTCATGGCTGTAGCATTCTTGCAAATTCGCCATCTGAATCTGATCAGAGTTGGGGTTTGGTTATGATTTCTCTGACCATCCTGAGGTCCAGCAGTTACCTCTGTTTTTATAATGGGTCTGACTTCATGCACAGGGGAATTTGAAGGAGATAAAACGTCATTTTCCCCCTGTCTGTTACTGCAGGGATCACCCCATATCCATCCCAATCTTCAGGGGATGCAATTAACTTTCTAATCTGCACAGTGTCAGGAGGATTTGGAGCCTGCATAAGCATCAGCTCAACTTTTTCCTTCAGCTTTTGTTTTCCTTCCTTCTCTTCTTGTAACTGTCTCTGCAGCTGTTCTATTTCCAAAGACAGTAATAGTTCAGTTGTTTACCTGCCTTCTATCTCAGTTTTCAGCTCTTGCTTCTCTTTAATTTGATCTTTCCTATACTAGCAGGCAGCTTCTAGGCAGGTGCCTAACATTTTACAAATAATTCTTTTGGTTTTTTTCCAGCCTCTATATGGCCCCTAGCTGTTTCTGGACGTTCCTCCACACCTTCCCAATCATGCCAAATATTCTGAGCCCGTTCATTTGAGAACTGGACTTATTCCATGCTTTTGTAAGTATTCAGTGATTTCATTTCCTATCCTGCTGAGTACAACAATTTGTCACAAATGAGTGTTTTCAAACACTCTGGCAAAGGTACCAGCAAAAGCAAGTTTAGTATTAAGGTGAAAATGTGACAAGCTTGTTGGCAATATTCACTCTACTGCTTAGTAGATGGTTAAAGCACACAGAGAAAAACTGGACTAAAACCCCAAATCAATCAATCTGAAGGTAAGATCAACAAAAAATTATCTATCTGGAGGATGAGAATGGGAATAGGGTAAGGATGGGAAAGGTCAAGGGTAAGAAAGAATAAGGGAGACCCCCCCCCGTTCAGTCACAATGTTCAGAGTGAACCCCATTGCCAAACTTAGCCTGGACTTCACCAACAGTTTCGACATAAAGGCTTTAATAGCTTTTAGACTTAACAGCACTTACTTGAGAGCTTAAACAGTTTAACAAATGTAACAGTTTAACAAAACTTAAATTTAAACAATTTACCAAAATACTCTTATAGGGCTTAAAATAGCACAACAATAACAGCAAGGCCTGACTTGCTGAGGACTCTACAGCATTTAAGAATCCAGCAGAGCAGCACTCATTGTGCCCTGGCTGTAGCACACTCACCCTCACACAGACCCACAGGAGCAGATACAAGGTAAATACCTGAAAATTCCATCCAGTTCAGAGAAGTTCACATCAGATCTCTGTGCATCTCCTCAGGGCTGATCCCAAGGAGTGGGGTGTCAGCCCAGGCTGTTGCTGTGGTTTGGTGATGGTCCTGCAGGAACAGCAGTGTTGAGAGCTGTTTTGCTCTGAGGGGCTGCACTCAGAGAGAGGTGCTGGTCTCAGCCTGCTGCACTCCAGGAGAGCCCAAAGGGTCTCACTTTGCACCACTCTTTATATGACCATGAGACAGTGGGCTTTAGTCACAGTAATTTTCCATCCTGGCTGCAATTTAGGTCAGCAAGTTTCTTTGAAAGTTTGATAACAAAAATATTGTTCCACTTGGGTTGCTATTCAGCAAGAAAAGTAAGTTTTCAAGGCTCTTGGTTAAAACCAGGTGCTCGTCAGACAACACAAGCTCGTGGGAGTGAACAGTGTTTCTTATCAGCTCAGGAAGAGCTGAGCCCAAGTGCTCTTTGTCAAGGCCTTACAAGCATTTCTGAGATTGCAGTGCAGCCCGAGGAGGGGTGGGATGCTGCAGCCCTGCAGCTCTTTGAGCTCTGCCAGCTGGGCCATTTCATACTCAGGGCAGGGCTGTGTGTAAAGCCAGAGACCCACAGAGGCTCACACAGCTCCTGTGAGCAGGGCTGCACCTGCACACGGTGTCACCTATCCCCAGGTGTCCCTGTGCCCTCCCAGCAGCTGCTGATCCCCCTCCACAGCCCCCAGTGCCAGCCTTGCACTGACCCTCCTGTGCTCCCCTCTGTGCACCCAGAATGGGGACTGCTCACAAGGGGTGGTTACTGGGTTTGTACACTGTCCATGCTCAAGATCCAGTAGAAGGAGAGTCTTCAGGGAAAATGAAAAAGGGATATTGGGAACCCATGTCCAACCATACTCAATCAATGGGGCCAGTTATGCTTTTTTTTTTTTTTTGGTTAGGCTTGTTTCCTCATTGCTGGCCCTCTGTAAACTGTGTGCTTCCCATTGTTTGCACATCCCTGCTGGTGTCTCTGCTCCTTTCACCACTTCCATCCTGTCCATTAGCAGGTATGGAAAAAAATACACTACACCACAAACTTCTCTTTTTTAGCGTAACCAGCCTGCTGTTACTTTCTGACTCCTGCTGAACAAGGTGCCAGAATACCCCTCACCCTTTGTATGAAATGTCCCTGCTCATTATGCAGCTTTCCTTTTGCTTAGCCTAAGGGCAGAGACTTTTCATTTTCCTCTTCAGTCCCCAGTGTCCTTCCTCCCCTCATTATTGAAAATTCATGTATGGGAGATAACAAAGTCTCATCACCTTCTCACTGCCTGAGCCAGCACAATTCCTAATCCCTCTCAAACTGCCAGGGAAGCCAGAGCCTGACACAAATAATCCACTCCTGACCTTGCCAAAACACTGCAGACATGATTAACTCTCCCCACCATGCACACCTCCCTCCCCAGCCCTCCACCCAGTCAGGACAGCCAGAACTGCTCCACAAACTGCTCCCACCCCTGTCCCTTTGCCAGCAGCTTGTAAATGTGAGCCCACCCTCACATCAGAGCTTTTGGCTTTGAGGCAGGCCCACCTCTCTTCCTTTTTCTTGTTCTCACATTCTTTTTAATGCTTTTATCATCGTGCTGATGATTACATGCCCGTTTTCATCTGCATGAAACAGGAGGACCCAGCAATACAGACTGTAAATCCTTCAACATTGAGTATTTTTCACTCTGTGTGTGTATGTGGAAGCTTGTTTGCATGGGTTTTGTTCTTCTCATCTGGAAGAGGCACAGCTGTTACTTCTGTATCAACTCTGAGGCAGATAATATTTTACATATTGCTTATTATGGAAAAAAAAAAGGCAAGTGCAGGTACATCCCATTCTGGAGGCTCACAGGGTTACATTTTAAACTTTACAGACGTCTCTATATGCAAACTTTGGCTTCATTGGTACAGCAGTGCCTTTCTTCTGAAGCCTCAGGATGCTGCAGGGATACAAAAGGGCTCAGTGTCCATGGGCTGCCTTTGACCCTGCTCCAGCACAGCCCTTGTGCACGTGCTTATCTGTGGAGATAGGCAGAGGGACCTGCTGAAGCCAGCTGGCAAGAACACAGCTCAAACTCCTCTGCTGGACTGGGGCCAGAGCCCAGAGTGTGTGAGGATGGAGCCAAAATTAACTCAGGCTCATTGCTGTGAGAGCTGCCTGAAACAGGGAAATACCCTTCCATAGGAGATTCTGTTGTTTGACATTTTTTTGGCTAAGGGTAATGTGAGTGTGTGAGTGTGGGCTTTAAATAAAATAAAAGCCTTTTTTAAAGCTTTAAAATAGAAATTATTTAAATGTGCTCCCCCTCCTTCCCATTACCTGAAGCCTTCTTGTCATCCTTAAAAAAAGATTTAAAAGAAATAACAGGAGTTGTTACAATGGAAATAACAGGTTTAATGTAAAACCTTTGACCATCTTTTTTTTGTTCTGAAGCTATAAAAGTAAGATAAGATTTGTCAACATATCATCCCTTTCAGGCGCTGCGCTTACATCACAGGGAACCTAGAAGATGGAAAATAAAGAGAATAAAAGCCTTGCTGAGAGCAGGGGAGACCTTTCTGAGGGTACACAAGTGTGTAGGGCCGATGACAGCAAGGGGGACATGCCCAGCTTACACACACTGAGGTGGGCACAGCTGCCAGAACCACACAGGGGGACCCAGGAGTCTTCTATTGTGGTGTGGCCATAAATCCTCCTTAATTCTGCAAACAGCCCCAGCGTGGTCCAAAGCCAGCAGAAAAGGTGTGGAGTGCTTAGCTCTGGGCAACAGGGCAGGCAAGAGCTGATCCTGACAAGCCCTTAACACACATTCACATGCCTGATTGCCCAGGGATCAGACTGGGAGGTTTTAATTAAGGACATGCTTTAATGAATCATGGCTTCTGCCAGGATTTAAGGCAGAACTTCAGCTCTCCAATGTCTCCACCCTGTGTCACATCAGGTAACTTATCCAGAGGATTGGTTTTAAGCCTGCCAACAACTCCATTCATTTCAATTGGATTGCTCCTGCCTGCCAGCCCCTTTCAGTCAGCTGTGCCAAGCTCCAGCTTGGGAGGCTGGGGAAGATGGCACTAAGAAGGAAAAAAAACCCAAAATTCAAATGAGGCCCAAGAGAGCCAACCTCTATATTGGGTTCTGTCACAGCTTTCCTGGGTAACCACAGGCAGTTCATGCTATTGCTCCTGGAATTCAATTTGCATCAGTGTATGTGCTGCAAGATGAGGGACATGGCACAAGAGCCATAAATTGTTATTAATAATGCAAGGCAAGGGCAGAGCCAGCAGGAACCCAGGATGGGATTACTCTAGACCTCACTCTGATGTGGAGCTCTGTGCTAGCCTGCAGCAAGCACAGATTATTTTTAAGGTGCTTTTATTTTGCTTTGGGTCAAGGGTTGATGGTGTTCTGAGAGGAGTTTCTCTCAAGCTCTGCAAGGGCAAGGGAAAGCAACCATGAACGTGATAAAAGGCCAGACAAGGACTAAGCCCCTTGCTGGCTTCAAACATAAACCCATCCTTATAAAAATAAAGCCATTTCCTTGTAACTGGAGCGTGCAGGAAGTTTGTTTTTATAAGCAGAAAACAGAACCTGTTCTTAATGAGGAACACTTGTCCATGGCCAAACATCTTGTCAACAATGGTAATTCTTTCAAGTTCCTCTACGCTTGTGGCATCTCAAAAGAATTATCTTCTAAGACATATGATCAAAAAGTCCATAAAACCCAAACAAGGAATTTACTGGACAAGATTCTAAGAGCAGGAAATAGGAAAAAAATGAAAGCATAGTTAAAAAAGAAATCTACCATAAATGCTACTGAGCCGTAGCAGCAAAGAGCTCTGTATTGATGCTGACATCAATTACTGAGGGAAGGCTGGGAAACCCTTCCCAACAGGAATACAGATGTCTTCCATTAGCTGGTTCAGCCACTGAGGAAGACTGAACACCCAGTGACTGCTGGTGTGTCCTCTGATGAGGATGTGACCAAATTTTGGAAATGTGCAAAACCAGTCTGACCTTGTGTCCAAGGCCAAGGGCAGAGAGGAGCAGGCAGAGCTTGGGAGCTGCAGCTTTTCATCCTAGGAAGCTGCACACTGAAAATTCAAAGTACAAGCAGGATCTCAAGGCAGAGAAGGGGTTCAGGGCAGAGTCCTCAGTCTGTGCTGTCATCCCCTCAGTCTTCACCCCCTGAGGAATGATGCAGCTCTTTGGCTGTGCCATGTAGCTAACCCACATCTGTGAGGCACAAAACATTCACAGCTCACTGTCTGTGTTACTGAGGCAAATCACAGGGCTTCTCCTAAAAGCTGTGACTTATGGGTACAGGCTATAGAGCAAAAAGCAGAATGTTATCATCACATGTGCGGGGGAAATTGGTAATGGACAGGGTACTTTCAGGAATAATTTATGTGATTGATTCTCAAGATTAAACACATTGCTCTTCTATTGTCTTAGAAACTCCTTTTCAGACCTTAACTCTGTGTAAGACTGCAGGAAAAGGGTGATCTCTAATGCCAAACTAGTGGCTGTGTACAGGTCTCTAGTTTGCTGCCACTGTGTAACCAGTTACATTTGGTGACTGTGCCCTCAGGATTTATCACATTCCTTTTTTGTTACTCCCTCCTATCTCATTCAAGGAAGGACAGACAGAAGGCCTATTTATACTGAAGCCAAAACATTTACCACTGACTTTGCCAAGGCCAGGATTTTGCCCACTGTATGGCTCCAGTGCTCAATTCCAGTGCCCCAAGGCACATTTCTATCAACAGAAGCACCACCAGTGCCATGGTTTGCTGAAGAAATTTAAATTAACTCCGTAATGCAATTCAGGGAGGGAAAGATAACACAGGTTGGAGGTTGCAGAAGTTGATTCAGTTCAGCTACAAAAATGACAGCTAGCCCCATCTGACTTGGCACTCTGGGGAAAGTGCAGTTCTTTGTGTTTTACACTGAAACAGGCTCATTATTATTTCATGAGCTCGCTGGCCACGGTGTCACCGTGGATAAACAAACATGGGAAAATCACTGACCACTTCTCAAAACCTTCTGCTGCAAACCATTTGTGAATGTAAATATCAAGGGTGGGAAAACCTCAAAGTCCCTGACCCCTATTTCCAAGATCTGGCATCTTGTGAGAATTGGTTACATAGTGAGAAATTTGAAACCTTGACAACTTGGATTCAAAAATATTTTTTTAATATACATCATTTTCCTGTCACTGAGTAGGAGAGAGACAAGCCTCTTCTCCAAAGCACAGTTCAGGATAAAAAAGAACCTTTGTAACCATGGGTTTGATTTAAACAGCAAAAAGTGTAATATTAAAATACAGAATAGGCATTTCTATCTTTAGTCATCTCCCTGGATCTAGGATGGGGCTTATTCCCGTCAATGCACTTATGCAGAACTTAGACTCATTTCTCTGGTTTCACCTCAGTTGTTCCTTTTTCTTTAAAACTTTATGCTTCACTTCGTTATTCAACTGCTTTGGGGTGTAAAAAGTATATATAACCTAATAAAAATCAAATATTTTGTAGCTTTGGTTCTGCTTTCTGCTTTCTCTCTCTCTCTCTTTCTCTTTCTCTCTCTCTCTTTCTCTTTCTCTCTCTTTCTCTTTCTCTTGCTCTTGCTCTTGCTCTTTCTCTCTGTCTTTCTCTCTCTCTTTCTCTCAAAAATTTGAGATGAGCAGAGAGTTCTACATTTCATCAGCAAGTGGCACTCTGTTCCAGACCTCACCTCATCTGGAGCACGGTAAGACCCTCCTGGGAAGGACACTTGGCTGCAGCAGCAGTGACACCCTCTGTGTGTCTCCCTTCTTGGGACAGGCACTTTCTCTAGTCTGGGCTGTCACCATAGCAAGTAACCTGTGCCACAGCCACAGATCCAGTCCTGAAACACATTTTGAAAGCTGCCAAACTGTGCTGCATGTCCTTGCTTCCCACTGATGTCCTAGCTGTGCCCTGCCTGTGTGGGACACGTGCAGGTATTATCTGCAGGAAAGAATTTCCTATCATCAGTTACCTGATATTGAGGAGGGAGGAAGGGACAGAAAGAGAGGAAGGAAGAGAGCAAGAGAGGGAGAAGGAGAGAAAGAGAGAGAGAAAGAGAGAAAGAAAGAGAGAAAGAAAGAGAGAGAGAAAGAAAGAGAGAAAGAAAGAGAGAGAGAGAGAAAGAGAGAAAGAGAGAAAGAGAGAGAGAAAGAGAGAAAGAAAGAAAGAAAGAGAAAAAGAAAGGAAGGAAGAAAGGAAGGAAGAAAGGAAGGAAGAAAGGAAGGAAGAAAGGAAGAAAGAAAGGAAGAAAGGAAGGAAGAAAGGAAGGAAGAAAGGAAGGAAGAAAGGGAGAAAGAAAGGGAGAAAGAAAGGGAGAAAGAAAGGGAGAAAGAAAGGAAGAAAGAAAGGAAGAAAGAAAGGAAGAAAGAAAGGAAGAAAGAAAGAAAGGAAGAAAGGAAGAAAGGAAGAAAGGAAGAAAGGAAGAAAGAAAGAAAGAAAGAAAGAAAGAAAGAAAGAAAGAAAGAAAGAAAGAAAGAAAGAAAGGAAGAAAGAAAGGAAGAAAGAAAGGAAGAAAGAAAGGAAGAAAGAAAGGAAGAAAGAAAGGAAGAAAGAAAGGAAGAAAGAAAGGAAGAAAGAAAGGAAGAAAGAAAGGAAGAAAGAAAGGAAGGAAGAAAGAAAGGAAGAAAGAAAGGAAGAAAGGAAGAAAGGAAGAAAGGAAGAAAGAAAGAAAGAAAGAAAGAAAGAAAGAAAGAAAGAAAGAAAGAAAGAAAGAAAGAAAGAAAGAAAGAAAGAAAGAAAGATAGATTGATTTACATACTTTGAAAACTGCTGCATAGAGCCATTCATTATTAATAAGTCCTTGCAGAACTGGGACCATTGGGGGAGATGCCAGCCACCAAGTAAATTATAGCTGTAATCCTCTCCAGCCTCTGGATCTGTGCTCGTATGGGATGAGCAGGGGAGAAAAGGGGCTGCTCTGCAGCAGCAAAATGCTGATCAGCTGGGACTAGACCATGTGCAGAAAATGGTCAGGTCCTGCCTGTCACCTGTTCCCCTGCTCAGGGATCTTTTGTGGATGACAATATTCAGGAGTAAATTGAGCCCATACAGGAGCATAGCCATGTACATGCCTTTGTCTTTCAAACAAAAAAAGGTCTGTTTTTCAGTCAGTCTGTACCACTGGGTACAAATGAGTGTCCAACAGCACAGGAAAGGGCAGCAGATGCTGTTTCATGTTACCTTCACTGTGTCATACCCAGCAGTCCATGGAGGCAGCATGGTTTAAATACAAGCTGGAGGCTTGAGTTTCCTCTCACATACACTGGTCCCATGCTAGCATTGCTTCATTTCAGCGCAGATTCACACTGGTTTAGATCAGCAGCAATGGGATCAGAGAACAATCATCTCCACCAGAGGCATCCCCTTTCTCCTGGGTGGATGTCAGGCAGCCAGCTTTTAACCTGAGCCTCTGAAAATTCCTGTTTCCCAAAGTGGAATGTGGTGATCAAGGAAGGTGCAGAGCAGAAGGCCAGAGCACACCCCATTCCCCTCCAGGGAGGCAGACATGGGGACAAATGGAATTCAGCCTGCTGCTCTGTGATGGCAAAGAAAAAGCCTGCACAAAAAAGCCTCTTGTGAGCTGCTGTCTGTGACCATCAGCCCCAGGAGAGAGCTGCAGTTTTGCCCTCTGCAAGATTTCACCTCGTGTTGCTGCACACACCCTGTGGCTGCCAGGTCTCCTCTGCTCTGAGGACACCCAAAAAGTCACAGCCAGGCCCTTCTGTTCACCCGCCTTTCCAGAATGTGGTGGGTGCCAGAACATCCTCACTGGGCTCACCATGCCCAGCATTTGCTCCCACTGAACTCAAGCTGGTGGTGAAATATTTTCCCCTTTCAGGCAAAAGGCTGGCTGTGACCCAGTTCCCTATCTGGGAAATGGGGAATAGCAAGCACTCTGTTGGTATGGAGAGAAAACAGCCTTTGAAGCAGGAGCTGTGTTTGAAAGTCTTTCTGGCTGTAATTGACACAACAGGGTCCAAGCCTTGGTTCTAATAATTCTCCCCAACCAAATTCAGAGGCAGGATAAATGCAGTTAAATAATTAAGCTATGATTTTGGCTCCACTGACACAGCAAGAAAGTCAAGATGCCCAACAGATTGTTTGAAACTTTTTAATATTGCATAATCTCAAAGTGGCACATTTTTATGTACAGGTATCTCAGGAATACAAGTTTTTGCAAGAAAGTGGCTCAGCATTTCTGTCCCCTGCTATGTTAATCACAACCAACTGGTATCTGAATAATAAGGCAAATCCCCCACAGGATAAAGCTGACATATGAGAATTTGAATTTGGCTGACCTGGAAATATTTCAGTCATGGATTTCACAAGCTGCATTGTCAGAACAGGGCTGAGATTATTGTGGCTCAAAGTAAGAGCAAGAAGGACAGGCAGCCATGAGGTGGTGAGCATGAAAATAAACAGCCCTCTGTCACCAGAACAGCTCCATTGAGGGATGCTGATTTTGAACAGGAGAAAGAAATCAATCTGGAAGGACCCTGGTTATGGATCAGTTCCCTCATGACCCCCAGAGCTGCTCTCTGGGAAGCCTCCTGCTCCCTGTCCCCCCCAGCCACCCCCAGCAGGGGCTGGAGAAGGCTCAGGGACAGCTCAGAATATCACAGAATCACAGAATCACAAAATCACAGAATCACAGAATCACAGGGTTGGAGGACACCTTCAAGATCATCGAGTCCAACCCAGCCCTAACCTCAACTAAACCATGGCACCAGTGCCACATCCAGGCTTTTTATGAATATCTCCAGGGATGGTGACTCCACCACCTCCCAGGGCAGACCATTCCAGTCCTTTATCAGCTCTGAGCAGAACAACCCCCCTGGCACCTCCCTGCAGCTCTGCCCATGGCACTGCAGGTGAGGATGGAGCACACAGGGCTGGGCAGCACAGGGCTGTGGGTGCTGTGGGTGCTGTGCGGGCTGAGGGGGCTGTGGGAGCAGTGGGAGCAGGGGGAGCTGTGGCAGCTGTGGCAGCTGTGGGAGCTGTAGGAGCTGTAGGAGCTGTGGGTGCTGTAGGAGCTGTAGGAGCTGTGGGTGCTGTAGGAGCTGTAGGAGCTGTGGGTGCTGTAGGAGCTGTAGGAGCTGTGGGTGCTGTAGGAGCTGTAGGAGCTGTGGGTGCTGTAGGAGCTGTAGGAGCTGTGGGTGCTGTAGGAGCTGTAGGAGCTGTGGGTGCTGTAGGAGCTGTAGGAGCTGTGGGTGCTGTAGGAGCTGTAGGAGCTGTGGGTGCTGTAGGAGCTGTAGGAGCTGTGGGTGCTGTAGGAGCTGTAGGAGCTGTGGGTGCTGTAGGAGCTGTAGGAGCTGTGGGTGCTGTAGGAGCTGTAGGAGCTGTGGGTGCTGTAGGAGCTGTAGGAGCTGTGGGTGCTGTAGGAGCTGTAGGAGCTGTGGGTGCTGTAGGAGCTGTAGGAGCTGTGGGTGCTGTAGGAGCTGTAGGAGCTGTGGGTGCTGTAGGAGCTGTAGGAGCTGTGGGTGCTGTAGGAGCTGTAGGAGCTGTGGGTGCTGTAGGAGCTGTAGGAGCTGTGGGTGCTGTAGGAGCTGTAGGAGCTGTGGGTGCTGTAGGAGCTGTAGGAGCTGTGGGTGCTGTAGGAGCTGTAGGAGCTGTGGGTGCTGTAGGAGCTGTAGGAGCTGTGGGTGCTGTAGGAGCTGTAGGAGCTGTGGGTGCTGTAGGAGCTGTAGGAGCTGTGGGTGCTGTAGGAGCTGTAGGAGCTGTGGGTGCTGTAGGAGCTGTAGGAGCTGTGGGTGCTGTAGGAGCTGTAGGAGCTGTGGGTGCTGTAGGAGCTGTAGGAGCTGTGGGTGCTGTAGGAGCTGTAGGAGCTGTGGGTGCTGTAGGAGCTGTAGGAGCTGTGGGTGCTGTAGGAGCTGTAGGAGCTGTGGGTGCTGTAGGAGCTGTAGGAGCTGTGGGTGCTGTAGGAGCTGTAGGAGCTGTGGGTGCTGTAGGAGCTGTAGGAGCTGTGGGTGCTGTAGGAGCTGTAGGAGCTGTGGGTGCTGTAGGAGCTGTAGGAGCTGTGGGTGCTGTAGGAGCTGTAGGAGCTGTGGGTGCTGTAGGAGCTGTAGGAGCTGTGGGTGCTGTAGGAGCTGTAGGAGCTGTGGGTGCTGTAGGAGCTGTAGGAGCTGTGGGTGCTGTAGGAGCTGTAGGAGCTGTGGGTGCTGTAGGAGCTGTAGGAGCTGTGGGTGCTGTAGGAGCTGTAGGAGCTGTGGGTGCTGTAGGAGCTGTAGGAGCTGTGGGTGCTGTAGGAGCTGTAGGAGCTGTGGGTGCTGTAGGAGCTGTAGGAGCTGTGGGTGCTGTAGGAGCTGTAGGAGCTGTGGGTGCTGTGGGAGCTGTGGGAGCTGTGCAGCTCCACTGATACCCCTGCTCCTCCACAGCATCACACAGCTGACCACTTTTGTTTTGACCACTGAGTTTATTTTGGTGATCCTGCCTTGCCCTCTTCCTCCAGAGCAGGCTGAGACCTGAGGCTGCCACCCCTGAATTTTGCTGAGCCATGGGCCTGCTCAGAACTGTGGGCCCTGAGCCCCTCCCTGGTCCTTGCCTTGGTACTGTAAATATGTTCGTTTTTTCATTGTTAAATCCTCACTCAGAGCAGGAGTGGTTTCAGCTGCAGCTGCTTCAGGTGTGTCCATTCCCCCTGCTGGCCTCCCCAGCGCTGCTGGGAGCACAAACCCTAAACCAAGGGCAGGACACAAAGTTTTGTCTCTGCTCTGCTCTCTGGGGCCTTTGCTGTGCTGGGTGAGTACTGAGCAGGAGCTTTCCTGAAACAGAAAGCCTCTGATCCCTGGAGGGCCAGAAGCTTAAACTCTTCTTGTTTTATGGCTTTGATCCCTGTCTATTTGGGGTATAAACAGGTATTTTCCATGTGCTGATTTTAGTGGAATCACCAGAATGAAAGGAGCAATCTATTTGTTATGTGGGAATGCTTTAAGGAGGGAATGTTTCTGGGTGTTTCAGAGTTTTCTGTTGAATCTTTTGTTTTAAAAACCAAACAAACAAAAAAGAAGATTAACGAGTGTCACTGCTATTTGTGGTCACTTCTGCCTCCCCTTTGCAGGAGGGATGTACTGTATTCATTAATCACTGTATGATTATTCTAAGAGGTGCTTCCCTTCAGTACTTTCAGGGCAGCTGGCTTCAGTTCCTGCTGGAGAAACCTGCCTGAGAGGAGCAGGGAGGTGAGCAGGAGATCTGAAATGGGCCCTTAGCACATG
Organism: Cisticola juncidis; assembly: GCA_013400215.1. Classification (NCBI taxonomy): domain Eukaryota; kingdom Metazoa; phylum Chordata; class Aves; order Passeriformes; family Cisticolidae; genus Cisticola; species Cisticola juncidis. The sequence goes on from VXBR01005506.1 coordinate 667,176, forward strand.
TGGACATGTAAGCCTCAGTCCTGGGGGAGCAAGGGTTTTTGGCCAGGTGGTCACAGCAGACTGTGCCCCAGTTAACTGAGTGGCATTTTCAGTTTAAAATTCTGTGGCTAAATTAATGAAATTAATGAAATCAATCTAAAATTATGTGGCTAAATTAATGAAGTTAAGCTTTAGATTGTGGAAATTTATTTACTCTAAGAAATGGTCATTTTAAGCTCATTTGCCTTCAATTAGAGGCAAAAGAGACATATAAAGGAAAATTTGTAGATGGAGGAGGCAAGATGAGACTGCAGAGACTTTAACCAGACCTTTCTGGAGAAAACCACTTTTGTGAAGAAGTTATGTTCATTGGAGCGGTGTCCTAAGATCATTTCAGTGTACTCTGTAGGTCTAAGGGCAGGAGGTCCATGCATGTTTACTGCTCCCTACAGGACCAGGTCCTGTTGGCCCAGAGGACACCCAGATGTGAGGGAACATCTGTGTGACTGGGCTGTCCCATGTGAGCACTGGGGCTGCTCTTAGGAGGGTCAGGAGCTCTGAGCCCCTCTGAAGGACCCATCTGGGTCTGGGCAAAGGCACCACTGATTGAGCATCTCTAAGGAAAGACAAGGGCTGTGTTTGTAATTAAATTGGAAGACTTTTTGCAGTTGATGGCTTTCAATGCTTGACACCTTTTTGTTTAGACATGTGAGAGTTAATATAAACCTCATGTACCACCTACTTGCATTCCAGCCTGGCTTGATTTCCAGAGTGTGAAAGGGCTCCCTTAGAAGTTGTTAAGTTGAGGACCCAAGTATGGAAACAAACATTTTTTGGTGGGAACTAATGGAGTGACTCCTATTGCAAAGCCTGCAATAAAAACACGGGAGGTCTGGCTTTTTGTGTTCCTAGAATTTGGCAGGCACTCTCCTGTCAATATTTTAACCCTTCATTGGGGTGTAGCCTCTGCAGCTTTCCCCTGATTTAGGGATATTCTCTAATAAGTATCTCTGGCTGTGCCCATCAAGGCAGGGTGGTCCTGCAGCACAGGGTGAGGGCTGGTTCCTGAGAAGGTAAAAATCTCCTCTGCTGGATCTCTGAGAAGGTAAAAATCTCCTCTGCTGGGTCTCTGAGAAGGTAAAAATCTCCTCTGCTGGGTCTGAGATGGTAGCCCCTGCCAGGGGAGGGCACAGCACTGCTCCCCACCTTCAGCAAGGGTTCTTCATTTCCCCTTTCATCACAAGCTGTGGCTTTCCTTTTTTTAATTTTTATTTTTCCCTTGATTTCTCTTCAGGAGTGGTATGGGGTGCTGAGGGAAGGGAAGGCCAGCCCAAAGGCCAGATGATTTCAGCTGGATGTCCCTTGAGGACAGTTCAAATGTTTATGTTTTCTCAAGCTCTGCCTTGATATAATTCCTCCTTGAGGAGCCTCTGACTGTGCTGGTTGGAACCTGGGGGCTGCCATGTCCCTGTCAGTCCCTTGGACCTGCCTTGGGCTTGGAGAGAGCTCCCAGGCTGAGCTCTGCTGGGATCACTGGGGCTTTATTGATTTTTTGGTGTTATTACCTATATTCTGACCTAGAGGGGTGGGACTTCAGTGATGGTTTTTAAACTCTGTATTTGAAATCTGTGAAAGCCTGCCAAGCAGGGGAGGGAGGCTTCTGCTCCCACACAACTGAGGAGCCCAGCCATGCTGCTGCCTTGTAGCCCACTGCATTCCCAAGGGAATTCTCAGGGAAGCTGGGATATGAGGCAAGGCAGCTGTCCTGACCTCAGGGAAGGTGCAGGAGTCATGAGCATGACTGGGGGACCAAGGGCTGACTGTTTGCTCTGTTCCATTCCAGCCTGCTCAGCTGGAGAGCTGAGAAAGCACATTGGGCTCAGGAGAGAAAAAGGGACCTGGCAAGGAGCTAGTTAATCAAAAAGCTCCAAGGAGTGAGCCTGGGTTATAAAACACCAGTTAGAAGTGGCAAACTCCCCAAAGCTTGTCCTGTTTACTCCCCATTGCATCCTTCCTTCTCTCATCTCTGGCACAGGCTCCTTGGGAGCAGGGCTGTTCTCCCTGGGGCACACTGGCAGGGCAACTGGCAGGCCAAGGTTGGAATGCCTGGGCCTGAGAGTAAAGTGGGTTTGGAAGGAGAAATGCTGCTAAAGCAATTGAGTGGGCTCATAATGAGGTGGCTGTGATGTTTTAAGCCCCAGTGTTTGCTGTCTCCCATCTCCTGTTTGCAGAGCAGCTGCCCAGAGGAGGTGAATTGTCCAGGCTGAGCCCCTGGAGGGGATGGTGATGCCTGGAATCCCAGTCCAGCACAGGAAAACATGAGCAGCAGCCTTGGACACAGGGGATCCTGGCCTGTGGGCTCACAGAGAGCTTTGGAGGAGCAGGTACAGATAAACACTGGCCATAAACAAGTGTTGGAGTATTTTTCTCCAAGTTTGACTGGAAGCTGATTAAGTTATGGTACAAAAACTTCTCTTTCAAAACTTGTTTTGCAGTTTCCAAATAGCTCTGTGTAACCTGGGGCTGCAGTGGCCTTCTGTGGCTGTTATTATTATTATCTTATGATCATATTATTGTCAGCACCTCAGCTCAGAGCAGCTTTGATTGTGACAGCAAGCTCAGTTGGTTAATCATGGCCTCCTTGCAAACCCTGAATCCTGTATGTCTGCTCATGGCTTTTTATTCATGAGCACTTTTAAAGACTGTTTTGTGCTAGTGATCTGGAATGGGTCCCTTTTTCAGCAGCTACATGAGAGCCCTCTTGAAAATTATGACTTGAAGTTTTGCTTATGATTGCTTGTGTTAGTTGTGGATATAAGACAGAAAATGTGCACTTGGGGAACTAATGTGTAATTAATGTTCATATAATTAATACTGAAGAGACTAGTTAAGTAGGCTAGTTCTAAAATTCTGCTACTTTAAAAGTAAAGAATTGGAGATACATGTTTGTGTGTTAAATTGACTGCTGTTTATAGACAGGAGGCAGAATTTTGGTTTAAACACTAAAGTTATATCTCTGTGAGCTGCTCCTGTGCTGCCTCGACCAGGATTTTGCAGGATACCAATCCTGCACTGATATTCAGTGAAACTGCAGTGCTCTTTACAGTAATCTTCTGTACAGGCTTTCAACCAGAGAATGATTCTGTCTAGGGGAACATGTACATTATCTCTGGTTTTAAATGTATCACTTCAGCTACTTGTCCTAGAAAGAGTCAGCTAGTTCAGGGGGTTAACTCCCAATTCCAGGATAAATTATCCAGCTCCCTTTAAAATAAATTCAGAGAAAAAATTCTAGATATTCACATTGTTTATTGGTCCAGGAGATGTTCTAAAATAATTGAAGGGCTTTTTACTATTTAGAAATGTTTAACCAAAGTGTTGCAATTTCCTTTTTATAAAGTTAGGAAATTTGTAATCCAGATTATACTGTCTGCTCCTCTGGGAAGCAGGAGCCTTGTTTCCCCAGATATGTTAATCTAAGGAAATCGATGGTTATTCTGTCAGAACATCCCGCCTGTACCGATCTAGCCGGGATTTCCCAGGTCCTGTGCTGGTGGTGCCAGGAGAGGGCACCAGACATCGGTGACAGCGCCCGTGTCCTCTGTGTCCCTGCGGGCGCGGCCACCCCTCCCGGGGACCTTCCCGGGCTGGGACGGCGGGGNCCTTTTCCCTCACTCCCCCTCTCCCTCTCCCCTTCCCTGGCCGGGCTGGCCCTTTCCCGGGCCGGAGTTTTTGTGCTTTTTCTCCGTGTGGCCCGTGTTGTGTTAAAGCTGCCGTGGGGGCTCTGGGTGTTCGTACACCAAGGAATGGCCCCAGTCTGATTTTACAGGACTGAAGGGCAGTCGGGAGCTGGCTCTGCCTGTCGAGGGCACTGTGTCCCGGGAATCCCCACGGGAATGCCCGGCTGGGCACGGCTGGTGCGGGCTTGACTCCTCCTCTCTGGGCAGGAGGGGCAGGGATGCCCGGGGCAGGAAGGGTGACCCCGGCTGTGTCCCCAGAGTGGCTGGGTTACATCCCTGCATTGGCAATGCGCTCCTGTCCTCCTCTCTCTCCTCTCTCCCGAGGCTGCCTTATTAAAGTGGATGGCAGCTTGGTGGACTTTTCCTGTAATCCAGTCAATGACTTTTTGAATAAAATAGAGTATCTCTTTAGAACCCTATGAATAATTAAACTGTAATTCTGATCCTCTGTTAATGGAAAATAAATGTCTACAGGGACATGTCACAGTGGAGCCTTAATTATTGTACCTAGAGAATACTTACAGCTGACTTTTTTCCCCACCTATATAGAAACACATTAATAATATTTAGGCTGAAATGCAGAATTTGACTGCCCCTACTTTCCTCTAATTCTTTGGAATGAACTATTAGCTCCTATTATTGGCCACACTTCCACTCTTCAGAACTCAGTGCATCAGGATTTCATAACATGGTAATCATCCATTTTCTAATTTACTCTGATCCTCTGCCTTTATGGATTCTTTGACTCTCTTGACTTCACTGGGAATTGAGGATATCCAGCTCTTCAAAGAGTTGGCCTCACAGTTAATTTGCATGCTGAAATTGGCATCTTTATAAAATTACAAAAGAGGTGTCTTGGTGAGACCTGTAAAAGTTCCTGCACCATGAGCAGAGCTCCGATTCAGCTGCAGGGCTGAGATCTGACTTTAGGAGCTGATGTAAAAACATGTAAAATACATTTATGTAGATACTCTTATTCAGAGCTTTCAAAGTGTAAAACTGATTGCCAGCTGCCAAAATTCCTATTAGACATGTTTTTCTAAATATTTAGTTTGAAATTCTGTTTTCACCAATATATTACCTTCTTCATGACTTTGGGTGCAACCTGTGTCTAAGCTTCCTGGTAAGCACCTTTCAGACAGGTGTCACAGAGGGCTCTGAGTCTTCCAGAAACTTCCAGAAACTGGTCAGTCATTCCCTTGGGGATGGACAAGGTCACAGAATGCCTGAATAAAAGTTCCACCGTATTAAACCAAGTCTAGTGAGCAGCCCAGTGGAGGCTGATGAAGGGTGGCTGAAAATATTCTTTTGCTCTCTCTTTTCTTGATCAGGTGTGGAAATGTGGGTACAGGTGCTGGGAGAAACCCTTGTTTGAGCAGTGAAGTTGAGCTGGGACCAGCCCCTGGCCAGGCAGGAGCTTTCTGTGCCTGAAAAGCTTCACTCTCCCATCCTCAGAGTAAGATCGTCTCTTGTTGGGTTTTTTTACTGCTTCAAGTAGTGGCACAACATCTATTAATGCATTCCTGTAAGGGTTTTTGTACCAGCAGGATTGTTTTGATAGTCTTTGCTTTGCTTTTGTCTAAATTAGGTGAAGGAGTTTCAAGCTGTTGGATAATTTTTCCCTAAACAAAGAGGATCTATCAGGCTTAATTCTTGAAAGCACCAAGTAACTGAAAGGAAAACTCTACCCCACAAACTCTATTTTTGCTAGCTTGGGAGCCAAAAGCAATGGTACCATGGTCCCAGCCCTTGCTGTGAGCATCCTTTTCAGGCTGAAACAGAGGATTGTGCACTTGCCCTTCCATCCTGATGTATTAAAACTGTCTCTGTTTTCTGTCCTTAAACTAACAGGTACTCTCTATCAGCTTCCCTGCCCTGTCCCCTCCCCAGCCTCTTCTGTGACCTGGGATTTGTGCAGCAGCTCCAGTAGCAAAGGCTGAGCAACAGCTCTTGCCATGGGTCTTCTTGCATGAAACTAATAAAGTATTCCTGGCCACAATTTGTATGAAATACTGCAGAGCACCTGCAGAAGGGAATTAAGTTACCCCTCCTGAATTGTGGTTCTTCAATTAATCTTTACACTGGGCACATACATCAATAGCACATAGTTCATACAGGGTGACAACAATGCTAAGAAATGATAAGAAAATTAGGACTGAAGCTGGACTGAATTTTTATAAAGAGGCATAAAGCCAGGCATGAATATTTACTTGTTTTCTTTTGTATTGTGCCTGACCTTGGCCCAAGTTTTGAAAGTCTCCATGAGACCTGAGATCGTCTTGTCAAACCCAAACCTCAGCTTCTGCTGCAGGGTTTGGGAAGGATTTTTCCTGTCACCTGCCTCAATATTCTGGAACAACTCCTGGTTTCTTTTGTAGTATTTTCCTGGCTTTTATTAGCCACAAGATCCTGAAGGCATCAAATGCTAATCCTGACCCTGGCTCCAGCCTTCATCTTCATGTGCAGGGCTAAAGCCCTGCAGGAGGTGTGGTACTGCAGCTCTGGAGGTCTTACTGAGTGGAAAACCAGTAGTCAGGGAAGAGCTGTGCATTTCATCTTGGCAGATATGAGACTGGAAAGGATGTCTGTGCTCAGCAAAGGCTTTGCACTCCCTGCTCAGAGTGCCAAAATAAAGAATCTTTCATTCACCTGGCTGCTCTCCTTACTGCAGGAAAGGCAGGAGCCCTTTCCATCCCCTAAGGGTAAGGATGGCAACTGCTCACGCTGCTGCAGAGGGGACAGTCACCCCAGGGTGACACTGAGATCCTGGGACAAGCAGCCTTGCTCATCAGAGTAAGGGCTCTCCTGAGCTGCTGAAGGGCTGGTGCAAGCTTCAGCTGGGTCAGCTGTGCTGAGTAAGCTTTGTCTTGACTTTTGGGCAGGTTTTAACCTGAAACACTCCAAGTGATTGCCTTGTGCAAGCTACCACTTCAGGATGATAATGGGATTATGCTGAGTGCTTGAGAAGGAGGTAAATCAGTGGGATTGCCTTCCCTGTTTGTGTTTCCAGATTATCTGGGATTCCCTCACCTGCTCAGTTCTTTGGCTGTTTTGGAGGGTACAGGTTTAGGAGGAGTTCATTACCCAGCCCTGAACTTTCCTGCACAGCCTGGGGTGAGGAGGAAACAGCTTGGCAGCTTCCTGCAGGTGAACAGCTGAGCACAAGGGCAGCAAATCGCAATAGATGCAACCTGAACTGCAAGGGCTGATGCTCCAGCCCCAGTGCAGCTGGCTGCAGCCTTAGCATGAAGTCACATTGTGCCTTCTGCATGTTGGTTTGTGAACAATATGTGTAACTTATTGGGGTTTATCTGTCCTTTCAAATAAACTTTCTGTGCTTTCAGGCTTTGTGGCAGAATTCATTCCTCATTGACTTCATGAAAGGCTCACTGTTAAAATGGCCATATGTTGTCTGATTATCCAGACTACCTATGTAACTCCCACATGTTTTCTTCCAGCCTGGTTGCTTATTACTCTTCCCTCTGCAGGGCTAATAATGCCCCCTTAATGCCCATATTAATCTTTTTTCTTCTGCAAGTGTCACTGTTCCTATTATAGGGTTTTTTTTTCATGTGAAATGCTCCATTAAGTCCTTCCTTTCACCATCAAAATCCTTTATCCTTTCCCACATACTTGTTTTTTGCTAGTAATGCAGAACCTGTGTTCCCCCTTTGTGCCCAGGTGCAGGTGAAATGGCACATGGGTCAAACCACGGCAGTGTCACTGAGAACACAGAGCTGCCTCTGCTGCTCTTGCTGTTCCCAGGGCTGCATTCCCACGAGAGGGAATTCCTCTCACTGTGCCTGTTCCATGCACAGCAAACCCTCTGTTCCCCTGTCTGCTGTGCTATGGCACTGCTGCTGGGCTCCCTGGAACACCACAGCCCTGGGAGGAGCAGGGTCACTGGTTTCAGGGGATTGTGTCACTGGGGTGCAGCTGGTGCAGAGCAAGAGCATTTCTGCTGCATGGTTTGGTACCAAACCTCTTGTTTGACACCAAGTGAATATAAATCCTCTTTTTATCCCCTTCAGGGGTCTAGACTAGCTCAGTCCTGGAGGAATATATCAAAGACGGGGATAGGATCCAAAAGAGAGGCTCTCACCCTTAGCTGCAGTCAGATGTTTATTCCAGGTGGTCTCCAGAGGGAAAGAGGGTGTGCACAGAGGGACAGGGACTTTTCTCAGCTCTTGTCAGGGTGGGGCATTTTGGCACACAGCCAATGGGGGTCAGAAAGGGAAGAAAGGGTCAAACTGCATGGTACAAGCTCTAGGGGTCCCTGAGGGGGGAGAAACCATTCCCCAGGGGAATGGAACAACCAGGAGCTTGTTTGAAACTGGAGGGCTTGACAGAATGAGGAAAGGGTGGGGAATAGCTGGTGAGCAGAAAGTTGTGAAGCCGGTGGTTGATATCTCATGATGCTTCATGGGCATTTGGGAATGTTATCTCTATTGCAAGCTCCCCTGGGAAGCTGTGACTGAGCTAAATCAGCATCCCTGAGCCCTGTCCTGCTTCACCAGTGCCCGGTTCTGCCTTGTTTGTGTGTGATTGCCCCTGACCCAGGGCTGCTCTGTGCCAGGAGGGCTCTTCCCCTCTGCTAGTACAGAGTCAGTCACTGGGCAGCAACCCAGGGACAGCTGCCTGAAGGCAGGGCTGTGATGAGGGGAAACTGGGCTATTTTCAGATAATTATTGCCTGCACTGTCACTTTTGTCCTTGAAAGCCCAAGTGAGAAGCCAATTTTTCTGCAGTTGGTTGAAAATCACATTGCATCAAACAAATAAATGTTCTGGCTGTGCTTATTGCTATCCTGGGGGGAGGGAAGTCAATTAGGCAGCACTAAAATAAATGTGGAGTACTTTGACCAATCTGGCATGAAACAAGAGCTGCCCAAGGTATGTCTGAGTGTGTCTCACCAGCGATGTCACAGCACTGGAGGCACTGGCATTCGAGGTGGGGATGGACAGGCTAATGCTGAACTCTGTGCTCATCCAAAGGCAGATTCCAGGTGCAGCCCAGGGCAGGCAGCTCTGCCAGTCCAGCTCACAAGGCAGGCCTGCAGCATGCATGCAGGCTTGCTGTAAGAGTATTTTAAGTATGTTGCCCTTGGTTTTAGTTTCGTGGATAATTTTAGAAAGCATATGCCTGGGTCTCTAATTTCCAAATTACTGCTGCTGCTCCATGTGTCAGATGGTATCTGTTCTTTCGTGACAAAATTTTCTCATCATCACCAGCGACACTCAATCCTTTTGCTCCAATGTTGCTACTTTTAGTTCCTTGGAAAGCTGCAGGGCTTGCTGTGCTGACTGATGTGCCCGTGGTGGGGGAGGAGGCAGTGGCAGCAGAGGCACTTGTGTGTCACTTTTTGGTCTCTTTTGTTGTAGAATGGTAATATCCATACTTCAGCAAAGGATACCAAAGGAGTGGTGGAAACATCAAAAGTGTTGAGTTCAAACTTAAAAGTCTGCAAGTGTATTTTTTAATGCATGGTGGACAAATGCAACCCGACATACTGGTGTCCTTTATTTGCTCACAATCTGTGTGCAGATGTTAATGTGAGTTCATCTGTTCCCTTTAGCCCCACTGGCACCTCAGTGCTGGTACCACCTCTGTTTCCATAGCAACTGGAATATCTCTGGTGTGTGTGTGTGTGGGGACAGCCCAGGTGACATCTGGGCCCCTGGGGTGCCCTGTCAGGCAACCTGGGCCTGCTGGGAACCTCTGCTCCCCCTTGTTTGTGCTGCAGGGGTTTAAAGATTATTTTCACAGTCAGAGATGGAGCTGCACCTTCAGGTAAAGGGGTCTGTTGGCCCTTCTTGTAAACCTCATCAGGCTGTGAGTACTGTGGACTAAAACTTTCCAGTTTGCATATCTACATCCAGCCAGATGTGTTTGGGAGGCTTCAGCAACAATGGAACCTGTAATTTATATACTGTTTGTTTTATAAACTTTTCTTTATAGAAGTTTAGGATTATTGGGCTGTGGACTAAGCTTCCCAGTGCAGAATATTTTGGTTTAATGGGATGGCTGCTGCTTCTGTGGGGAAGAGCCATCCAAACCTGACCAGCTGAGAGGTCTTAACCTGCTCTCCAGTTCATCCTGCCAGTGCCTGAGCCTGGCTCCTAGGGTGTGTATCCATTTCCCCAGAAATGAGCTTTTCCACATCCTTTTCTGTGGCCACATGACACCCAGCAACTGGAGGATGACTGTGGCTGGTCTGCAGAAAGGAAAAAGCTAAATGAAGAGATGGGAAAAGTAGGAGTGGAGAGTCTCAAGAGTTGGACATGGGTGAGTGTCTGACTTTGAGACAGGCAGGCCTGTGCAGCCACACCAGAGCAGTGAAGTGGTGGGGTCTCAGGGAGAAGGCAGGCNTGTGGTTGCCTCAGGGGCCTTTGCTGCCCCCTGAGTGCAGGATTAGGGGATTTCAGCCATTTCCAGCTGAGTGCTCACCCTTCCCTGCACTGCCTGTGCTTAGGGAATGACTGCTCCTTCTGCTGGAATCATTTCACCCCTGAGCCTGAGTGTGGTGGGCTCAGGGGAGTGCAGGGGGAGCTGAGAACTGCAGGGAGAATCTGGGATGTACAGAGGGGCAGTTTGAGCCTGTTACCTATGCCCACCCTGAGTTCCTGTGAAGTGAGTGACCACCACCTGCTATTTTATGTCCACTATTTTCCAGACAGTTTTTCTGCTCAGGGCTCAGAGTCCTGGGCTTGCCCTTAAGCCAGTTTTGGCTACGAATTGTTCTGTGTCAAATCTCATGCCAAGAGTTCTGAAAGTTGCTGCTAGCTGGCTGAGATGAGGGTCTGGAGTGCATTATCTGAGGTGCAGAGTCTGTTTTGTGTACACAGTAAAAACAACTCATCTCCCTGTTTTATTGTGAGAATAATTTGTTTGAAGTGCTTTGATGCAAGAGCTGAGCACTGGAAGAACCATAAAGAAATATTTTTTCTTTAGTGCATGCTTTGAGCAGTGTGCAGTAAAGAGGAGCAGAAGGGTAAGTACTGGTCACAGGAGATGGAATGTAATATTGTCATTTTTTTCTGTGTCTTGAATAAGATGGGGAATGTCTGGAGAAAAATAAGATGTGATCATGCAATTAGCCTGTATCATCACACAGGCTTTTCAGGAAGCAACACAAAAGCTCAGCCAATCTCTGACTATTGAACACCTGGCTTTGCAACCTTGCTAAAGTGTTTTTAATATAGATAGGTATGGTATAATACCTGACTGAAATAGCTCTAGTTGCTAGGATTGACCTTTTCATTACTTGTTCAGCATCCCAGCACCAGTTAAATGTGTTACTTCTATAAAAAGATGAAAATAGAGGGAAGAAGCAATTTCCAGAAGGATTCTAAGTTCTCAATGGTGGGGACTTCAGTGCTTCTGAAAAATGCTTTTCTCCTTTTTGCAAATACCATGGTGTGGTGTTTTGGTGTTATGAATGATTAGGGCAGTTAATTGCAGTAACCCACCCTGCACTCATTAAGAACCTGATGTGAGCCCACACTCACACCAGAGTTTGCTGGAAACTTCTTTTATTTAATGTTTTGTGGTCAGACATGTGGGAAAAGCTGTGGAATGAGGGGTGTCCCAGCATGGGCTGTGCTGTTCACTGGGCTGATTAGAAGAGGGTTTATGGGGGTTGCTGAGCACCCTGCCTGTGTCCCAGTCAGGGATGCTGGAGGAATTTCCTGAGGTGGGGCAGAAGGAAGGGATGGGCTGAGCTGAGAACACAGGGAGGGTCACAGGGAGATTTGATGTACAACTCATGGTAATGGGTCCCTTCTGGGGGAAGAAAAGACTGGCAGCTGGTGACTGCACCTCCAGCAACAGGGAAGGGAAGGAAATGCTGGATTCATGGTCCTTCCTTGAATAGTCACTGTGGTCTGGGGTTGGGAAAACCCTAAAGCTTGAAGGAAGATTGCTGCAAGATGAAGTTTCCACTTTTGTTTTTTGAAATATATTGGAAGTAGGCTTTAAAAATATCTGGTGCCTACATATGTGTAGTATGCTCCTCCTCATCATTACAGGGGAAAGCCCACAGTTTTTCAAAGAAATAATATGAGATAATGATATTTTAATTGCAGGATGCCCATTATTTTAATTGTTTTCACTCGTTCCCTTTGAAATTCAATGCTGCAGTCTGTTGCAGGTCTCATGATGTGCCCACCATTTTGAGAGACCCCCACTCTTTTGCAGAGATACCTTTGCATCTCACTGCTGTTCTTGGGCCAGAATTAGCATCCTGAAATCCTCAGGAATGGGATGAGTCCCATCTCCTGCTCTTTAGTGCTCAATGACACCATCCCTCAGGGTTGTCCCCAGTTTGCTGTGCTCTCCAAGTTCTCCACACTGCTGCTGTGTTACCTGAAATAATTGTCTGATTGTAGATGAGGTTACACTGGTGTAGGATGGGGTGAATTTTGTGAAAGGCTGGGATGCAAAATTATGGTGAGTAGAGAGGCCTGGTGGTGCTTGTACAGTCCCACAGTGCTTTAAACCTGCAAGAGGTTACTGGGCAGAGGGCTTGGGTCTGTGGCTTAGGCTTGGTAGTGCTTGGCAAACAAAGCTGGACTTGATGGCCTTAAAGGTCTTTTCCAACTTAAATTATTCTGTGATTCTGCCTGAGTGAGGACAACAGGACTGAGCCAATGAACTTCTCTGTTGTTATGCAGGCTTTCAGATCTCCGGGTACTAGATTTGTGATAACAGATTTACTACAAAGAGGTTGATCTGTTTGCAATTCCTCCTTAATTTGGGGTTGCCAAGACAGTCTTGTATAAGCCCATCCTGGCTTTATGTGGCTATAAATAATGCCTGGCATTGCACTGGCATAGGAAGGACATTGCAGCAGGAAAGATGTAACATTGGGGTGCCAGGACGTGATTTTTAGGAAAAACATCAGGAACAGAACATTCAGCAGCCCTTAATTGTGACTTTAAAGAGTGTAGATGTTGGGAAGAGCTTTTGGAGGAATGTTTTTGTAATAGTTCTGCACAGTATGAGCTGCATCTGAACTACTGAAAACTTTGTTTGTTTTGTAATCTAGACCCAGTTCTTCATCTTTTACTGCCACCAGTTGGATTTTTGTCAGTCTGGCACATCTGAAAGCCTTTCAGACCTCTGGTTGGTCTGACCTCCAAACCTGAGTGCTGTGTGCACAGACAAGCCCCAAACATCTCTCAAGGCTGGGTTGAGATGTTCTCAACATCTCTTCTGTCCCTCTTCTGTCCACCAGCTGGGAAACCTGGGAATGGCACAAGGACTGGGAAGCCCTCACCCCCCTGGTTTCTTCTCCCAGGCTGAAAAGGAATCCCTGGAGCTTTGTGTTTGGTTCAGAGGCATCTCCCAGCCGAGGCTCTGCACATCCACAGCCCGAGGTTCCCCCTGGAATCCTGGATTTACAGCGGGGCTGTTGTGAGAGCAGCTGCTCCCATCCCTCCTCCTGCAGTGCAGGGTGAGGCTGCCGTGGCCAGCAGGGTCACCCTGGCCACCCCTGGGGTTGTGTGGCAGGCAGGGGCTGGAAGGGGACAGGGGACAAAGCAGCACAAACCCCTGGGAGCTCCGTGCCCCCCTCAGGTCCCATGCAGGACCTCCCCAGCAACGCTGACATGGAGCAGGGAGAGTTTGGTTTTTAGAGCCTAGCAGGAATGTGTGATACAACACACGAGAGCTGGGGTTCACAGCCTTCAGCATTTACTGGCTAAGGATTTCTGGCTCTTTGTGGGAAATTATGCAGGTCACTGGAAACACCACTTTTTGTGCTTGTTTGTTTTGCTGCTACTAAGATTTGAAATTGTGGAATTCAAAACAGAATTTTTCCTAGGCTTGAAATTGTCTGTGTGGTGGGAAGCTGACCACCTGGAGAGCAGAAATTCAGTGCATCAACAGGAAGAGGGGTTTCTTTTTTTCAGTGTAATTAATATTTACCAGTCAGCACATCTGACAGGCTTTTAGTAGTAAATATCACTGGAAACCAACTGCTGGAATCCCTGACTGTAATAACAGAAGGGAATGAATGGAAAGGGAATTCACATTCCAAATCCTTCCAAAGTTATTAAAAATAACAAATTTGGAGTAGGACTAGGAACAGGCTTATCAGCACCTGGAGAATGATGAATTTCATGATTGCTAAAAGCTGTTTGTGCTGTTTTAACTCATGTTAGTGTCTGGCACATGCTGACCTTGCAAGTGGCCAGTGATCCCAGTAAATATTGTGAGGAAGCTGACTTAGTTCCTTGGGTGTAAAATCCTGGGAATGTCAGCCCTGAACACTTTTGACAGCTATCACATGCTACCTTCTCTGACTTTACTCCCCATTTATTTTTAATTCCTTCTGTCAACCTCATGTGGAAATTTATGTGCAGAAATAGTAACAGATAATTTCTATGGTTTTTCAATGGAATAACTTCAGATCCTATTGGAGAGAAGAAAAGCCTGTCTGAAGGACAGGCTGGGAGACAGTTCTTGGGCTCAGCTCAGGACTTTTTGAGTAATCTGGAGGCAAAGTTGTTAATCTGTCTGTTCCCCACCTATAAACTCAGGCTAATAATGCTTCCTCTAGACACACAGCATGAGGGATCTGGAGGCCTTGGTTTTAGCTTGGAAAGCCACTGTACTGCAGGAAAAGCAGCAAGACAGGATTAACAGATGGACCACATGGTTTCTCAAACAGACTTTGCCTTTAGCCCATTTTGGGGACAGGAGGAATGCAGGCAAGAGCAAATGCACTCACATATTCTCCTTTTTTCTCTTTTTTTTTACACAACTGTACTCAGTTGTGGCATCAACTGCACCGGCTTCACCTTTGCAGCTGGGGGCTCCTGCTTGAGCTGAGCCAAGTCCTGCTGGTTTATCAGAGGAGTTCTTTGAACCTGCTCCTGTGTCAGGGTGATTACTCTGCAGGGCACCCAGCTGAGACAGACCTCAGGGACCAAAAAAGTGAGGGAATAACCCCATTAATGCCTGCATCTGGTCCTGACCAGGACATGCTCTGGTTGCTGTTCAGCATCCTGCAGCTACAGCATTTCATGAAGTTGGAGCCAAGCTGGCCCAAACCTCAGAATGTCAGATGTGCTCTTTCAGGTTTGGGAATTGTGTACCTAAAAATCTTAATTCTAGGCTGTGGCTTCCTGCACTGCCTGGAAGTGCAACAGAACAGGAGTCCAGCCCCAGGATTCTTCCATGCTACACCAGCTCTGTTTCCTGTAGGAGAGAGATGCAGAATATGATTGTGCATTTATATTTTGATAGTGCTAAAGACACTGTATTTAATGTTTTTGTACTTGGTGCTGTATAAATGTATTGAAAGCAATGATCTCTGCAGAAAGAGCTCTTGATCTCAAGACAAGTCAAAATAAGAATAAAACAGGCAACAAAAATTAAGAGATAGGGAAAAAATTAAGGAAACATTTGTACTTTGATGAGATTGATATCTGCAATACATTTGGAAATGGCACAGGTTTCCAGCCTCCTCCCCTTAAAAACAGTCTGCTTCCCATGGCAAAACAATAACGAGTGCTTGATCTATAATCTCATGCTGGTGTGGATTAGGCACGTCTGCACTGCACGAGACTGAACAACTTCTGCTCACACAAGGCAGCTTTAGATGAGCTCCTTTGGAGGCCATGACCAAGCAGGTGAGGACAGGCAGATGGCTCTGGGCTCCTGGGGAGATGTGTGGGGTCTGTGGGGTGAGCCTGGTGCTGCTGAGAGCTGCACAAACCCACAGCCAGCACTGCTCTGTCCTCCTGCCCCATCACACACACAGCCAGCACTGCTCTGTCCTCCTGCCCCATCACACACACAGCCAGCACTGCTCTGTCCTCAGGGCCATCACACACACAGCCAGCACTGCTCTGTCCTCAGGGCCATCACACACACAGCCAGCACTGCTCTGTCCTCAGGGCCATCACACACACAGCCAGCACTGCTCTGTCCTCAGGGCCATCACACACACAGCCAGCACTGCTCTGTCCTCAGGGCCATCACACACACAGCCAGCACTGCTCTGTCCTCAGGGCCATCACACACACAGCCAGCACTGCTCTGTCCTCAGGGCCATCACACACACAGCCAGCACTGCTCTGTCCTCAGGGCCATCACACACACAGCCAGCACTGCTCTGTCCTCAGGGCCATCACACACACAGCCAGCACTGCTCTGTCCTCAGGGCCATCACACACACAGCCAGCACTGCTCTGTCCTCAGGGCCATCACACACACAGCCAGCACTGCTCTGTCCTCAGGGCCATCACACACACAGCCAGCACTGCTCTGTCCTCAGGGCCATCACACACACAGCCAGCACTGCTCTGTCCTCAGGGCCATCACACACACAGCCAGCACTGCTCTGTCCTCAGGGCCATCACACACACAGCCAGCACTGCTCTGTCCTCAGGGCCNGATGGGTTATTGCTGCAGCAGCCTTTGGCTAGGGAGGGGTTTCTGAGACAGCCAAGAAGGCAAAGACAATCAGAGAGCAAATTTGGGCCATGCAAAAGTTGAGGGGGAGTTGAAAAGCACTGGGGTGAATTGGTGAGCTGGAAAAGCTGACTTGAGCTTTCCTTGATGCTGTGTGTGTGGGGGTCACTGTCAGTGTGTGAAGAGGGACACAACAGCTCTGGGCTTTCCTGAGGGGAACCAGACCCTCTGAATGCTTCCTTGCACTGGAAAATGTGGGAGATCAGGCACTGCTGCCAACTGAGTTTTTCTGAGTGGTGCTTGCTGGTGGAATTTAATAGCAAGACTACTCCTGGTTAAGATAAAAGTGTCTTCGAGAATCACTTTAATCCTCACATCCCTTAGTTCTCAGATTGTCTGTGCCTCCTTTGCAGCAATTGACACTCATTATGTCACAAGTGCAAATTGCCACAGCATGTTTTGTGAAGTTTGATGTAATGAGGAAAGAATTCAGATAGCATCGATACCTCATCATTTTGCACTGATTGTTAGTGGGAACCAACAAAATGAGATACAGCTTTTCTGTATTAAGTGTACAAACAATCCATGGGATCAAAACCTCTGACTTCAGTTGTGTCAGATTTCATGATTAAGTCCACGTTTCTAGGACAAAAATCAAGCACGGCTGGGAATTTTGGAGAGCCCTCTATGCTAAAGGGGCATTGAAAGGGGAACTGAGACTTTGTGGGAATCCCTTCTGCGCTGGTCTCCTGCTCCCAGCTCTCCTGTGGAAAAGGTACCGGGAAGGGAAACCTCTCCCAGTACGAGATTTAGTTCAGAGAGCTAGGACAGAACCAAGCTTTGTTTCGGTCCCAGTGCTGTGTAATACTGACAGGAGTCACGAGATGGGGCTCTTTTAGCCCAATCTCCCCAATTCCCGTCCCGCGGTGGGATGGGATGCGCTCGGCCGGAGCTGAGCTGAGCCCGCCGTGCAGGGTGGCCGTGCCGGTGTCCCGGCACTCCGGGGCTCACCTGTGCAGGTACAGCCCTGGCACAGGCTCTCCCCGTGCAGGAGCCCAAAACTGCGGGTGTAAACTCGAGACACGGATTATTCTCGTCTCTCACTGCCTCTTTGCACAGCGAGCCTCAGGGCACACATTCACCCCCAGCCCCGCGTGTAGGGCAGGGGAGTTTGGGGAAGTCTGGGTTCCTTTAGCAGATTTCTGTCCACACAGCCAGGAAAAGGTTAAAAGCACATTCAGCTGGTGTACATCTTTAAACTGTGGTATCTGCTCTTTGAAATGTATAAAATGTAGCTTTAAATAAATCCTCATTCTTTTACACTGTGTTCTTAGATGCAAACAAGCTGAACTTTCTCCCCAGGTATTGTGTGCCTCTAAAAAAAGGCTGAAATAAGAGATTCCTGTGACCTGAAACACCTAATTTAGGCTCCGTGGGGCTCTGCCATCCAATAATCTCATTGCTCCAGAGCTCAGAAATATTTTTTTTAAATTGCATTAAAATAGCAGATGTTAAAAATATGCAGTTGTGAGAGGGAAAGCTCCCTTCCCCTTCCCAAAGGCACAGAATAATAGATAACATTAATACGACATCTGAGTCTGTGCCTTTGTGCAGCTGAACATCTCATGGTATCTGGACTAAGTGATGATAAAGAAACCAAATTGAATGTGGCTTGGAAGATTTTGCCTGCATCTGTAATTCATCTCCTGATTTCTTTTTTGCTGTGAGGGGAGAGGCACAGTGAGTGCTGTAACAAGCACCAGGCGATGCAGGTTGGATTTAGCCCTAACGCGGATCCTCTGTGGGCAGAGGAGTTGCACACTGACAATGTCCCAGGTCCCTGTTGTGTGTAGATTAGCAGCTAATTATGCTAATTGCATTCCCAGTTAAAGTTCAGAACTGGTCAGTGCTGTTTGTAACTAAATATCGGCTCATTGAGACAAAAAAGTGTGATATCTGTGAGGCACGTGCAGAGATTCTGAGAGGAGAACTAAATTGCTTACACTTGAAGGATCATGTTCTTTGCCTTGCACAATTCCTTGCAAGAGGAATGAGCTAACAAAGAGTTTACTGCAGGAACAGTAGATGTCCAGATATTAGCAGTGCTGCTGGGGAGTTTATAAATGTGTGTGTGTGTGTGTGTAAAAAAGTCCTTCAAACTCTAGTGCCTCCAGAAGAAGTTGGGCTGACCTTGTAGCTTTGGGTTGTTTTGAAGTAAGGTCATTAATCCATGTGAGCTGGGCAGCCACAGCTTGTCCTCCGTGTCTAAAAACAGGAGGACAAGGCTGTTTCTAAAACTCTTGGAATACAAAATACTGTATAAAAGGAGGTTTGGGTGAGAGGAAATGCTGGATTGAAAACAGGAGGAGACTGTGGAAATTGCTAACTCGCTGTCTTGGCTGCTAGCTTGGGACATGGGAATTCCAGGCTTCTGTCATGGGCATGAGTCATGCTGGAGTATGTGTGGTTACAGCAGAAAAAAAGATGCAGAGGCTGCAGAAAGTAATGTTTATACAATGCTCACTTAAAAACGCATTCTTTCCAGTTGTTACATTGCCCGAAGCATTAGGGCTGAGAACCTGGACATTCTTCAGGGTTTCTTCACAAATTTGTATTGATGGCTCCAGATGACCCCAGGGCCTGTGGGGCTTTGGCTGCTCCTACAAGGATCAGATCACTGCACTTCTGAGGGACACAGGGAAGAGCAGATTGTGCCAGTGCAGCCATGCCAGTGGAAACGATGGAAAAATCCAGCCTGGGTTCTGTGCAGGGCATGCAGGATGTGGCAGCAATGAGGATGTGCTGCATTGATGCACTGCATGGATGCTCTGCATGGATGCAAGGGACCCAGCTGCATGCCAGTATCCAGAGCACTCCTGCCTCTGTGCTGGAGCACACAGAAGCCTCTTGACACAAGTACTTAGCATGTTTGGGACAGTGGTTAGGGTTACCCCAATAACTCAGAAGTACAGCATTTTCATTGCACCAATCCACTTTTCTTCTTAAAATATTAACAAATGAAATCTTTTGGTTTTATAACTTGAAGCACTAGATGTTTTCTGAAGTTCCCCTCTGACTTAGCTGCACTGACAGGGGTAAAATTTCTGTCATAGAAATCTTCCTAAGACGTCTATTTTTATCATTCTTTGCCAAGTACAAGCACACTTATCCACAGCTGCTATGATAACTCCTAAATGAAAGTAAAACTGACACATTTGTACTGGAAATCTGGGCTGCTCTTGTTGGATGCATGCTAAGGATCAGATGTGTAACAGCTGCTTGGTTTATGGGATTTTCTAAAGGTGGCTTTTCGGGGAAGGAATGCACAGTTCATCTCTGTAACTCTGCCACAACAAAGCTGAACGACCTCCAGTGCAGGAAGAGATCCCATCTCAGAGCTGAGGGAGGGGCAAAGCAGGAACAAAGGCAGCGCACCCAAGTGCAGGTTGTTCCCAGAAGCTACATTCAGGTTGAGTTAATAAGTGATTAATTTTCAAATTTGATCGATTTTCCCTCTCTAGAGAAGAGCAGGGTATTGTTTGTGGATTTGGCTGTGGTCACTGAAGAGTCCAGAGCCTGAATAGCACAAAGCCTGTCTCCCATGAGCTAAAACTACTCGGGCAGATGTTTTGGTGCAGTGAATGTCAAATGAAAGTGAGGTGCTTTATAGATTGTCCCTTTGTAGTAGGGGACATTCCTGATGGACTGGCACAATCACCTAATTCTGACCTTATGCAAATCTGTCTTTTAAAATGCCAGAAGAGTGGTAGTGACCTCCAAATTCCCTTTTGGGATGCTGCTGACCTGCTCTGATCTCAGAATCATGTAAACCTGAGGAAGTTAAATGTTGTGTTGCATTACCCTTTAAAAAGAGGGTGAGGACAATTCATGTTCATGTGCTCAAAAAATGGTTGTCAAACAATGCTCAGTAAAACATGAACTATGTTACCAATTGCTGCCTTTTGGTATGGTAACCATTGGAATTATTCAGGACACCTAATTCGACCTGGCATAAAATACTGCATCTTTTCACAGAGAAAAATTCTCCTTCTTGTTCCTGTAGAGTGTAAAAGATTTAAAATCACATTTCCTTATAGTGTTATATTTAGACTGTAGGGTGAGAAGTTATTTCAGTCCTTTAGGTTGGTTATTTCAGTCCTGGTTATATAGAAAGCTATAGTTATGAAGTGAATTACATGCAAAAAAGATCTTTTGAATGTGACAGGTAAATGACAGTTCTTGGGTACTTGGGTCAAGACATGGAAATATTCTGATTTTCATGGTGGCAGTTCTCTGCATGGTAGTTTATAGAGCAAGGCTGCCCTGAGATGGGTCTGCTGTGCTGTAATTAGGACTGGAACAGAAGGGCTGCTCAATAAAGAAGGTAATTTAGGTAGCTCATACAAAAGGTGGGAGGAAAGAAGCAAAATCCCCTTGTTTTGCCAATAAGCTCTCTGAAATTGAGCAAGAACACAATCATAACCAGAGGGATCAGAGCCACGTTCCCTCCTCACTGAGGCAGCAGTGCTGCAGACACATTCCCATTCTCTTAGGGCTGTTTTCAGATGAACCCCTGGAGGGAAGTTCTCTCTATAAATTTAGCCAGAAATAAGAATACATTTAGTGAATGATATGGAGCTGACTTTTTTTTTACCTGCACTTAGCACCTTGGGGTTTTGTTCCTGTAAACTCCTCCCTGATATACTGTAGGGAATGATTTAGAAACTGGCCCACTACTTCTGCAGCAATTGCAATAAATCTCATATGTAGCTTCCAAAATATACCCTCAAGGGTAATAAACCCACCCCAATGCTAAAACAAATTACCCCAGTGTGCCCAGGACAGGTTACAGGCCAGGAATGAATTGTTTAAAATCCCTGACAATTTGTCCAGGCTAAAGTCCCTTCATGAAGCTTCCTGGCAAGTGGTGAGGGCATAAGGCCCACGTTCCTCCACCTGTTCAGGAGATTTGGAAATCACCAGAGGGGTCTGAACATACAGATCAGGCTTGATACCTATGAGATTTACTAGGTCTGAGCATTTCCTTTTTTTTTTTCTAATGCCAGAGTGTGTCTTAATGATGGTCAGTGAGACTGAAGTGCCTCAATCTGTTCAGCTCTGCTGTCTTAGCTCCATGTGTGTAATACAAAATATAGCACTGGGTGAGCCCTGAGGATTCTCCAACTGCTGTTTGTAATGCATGTAAAGAATTAGTAACAAGAGTTAATAATGAAAAAGAATCTTGACAAATAAGGAAGTTTCAGTCTTGCATCTGCGACCTATAAATGTTTCATTTTTCTGTTTTATCATATACTTGCTATCAGGAATGGAATGAGAAAGGGAGGATATCAGCCACTGGCTGTGATGTTTCCAGAAATAATAAAATCACTAAAGTAAACATTTTTGCCCTCAAGTGTTATCAAAATATCTTCCAATTAGCAGTGTGTGCAGGCTAAATTTTCTGACGTTTTTATTGCAAATTATTTATGAAGTAAGTAGTGCAAAATGTTCTAAGGAAGTCTCATCTTCTCTATCCTCTCTGCAGGCTTGCATTCTTGCCTCTTTGCATTTTTTTCTTCTTGCTCCTAGAAACTGGAGGCGTTTTCTGAGGTATCCAGCACAAGTTTTAAAAACTGAAGCCAGGCTCCCCTAAGGAAAATTCCCACCCAGAGTCAGTCCAGCTGCACTTGCTTTAGAAACAGGTCAGGACACGGTTTTTCTCAGGGAGGCAGGACAACATTGCCAAGGATATTTTGAATCCTTAAAAAAACGATTTACTGTGGCTCCAGTAAGCAAACACATGGTTACAGCATGGCTACATTTGTCTCAAGGCAAATTGAAGTAAAGGGGACACTGCAAGCATAAAACCAAGAAATATAAAATCTATTTCTGAAAATGAGTGGTAAAGTGTGAGGGAGTAACTTACAAATTACCAAACAAAGAATAGCTTACAAATTCCAAAGAACCTGCAATGAAGTGAAAGCTAAAATGCAGAAGCTATTGTGTTTTACACCATGTGAGGAATTTGTCTTGCTATCAAATTATTGTGTACTTCATATGAAAGCAGCCACATGACATTAACCTTTAGGATGCTAAATAATTTCCTTGGATCTATGAGAGTTTTAAGCTATCAGGAATATGTTCCCTAAGAGATGCTTACCATTTTCACGTAGTTTTGCATCCCCAGGGGAATAATAAAATTTTGGAAAAACTTCCATTTTTGTTGTCATTATCAGTGTTAACATTATCAGTGTTAACTAACATTATCAGTGTTATCAGAGCACAGAAGAGCTTGCAGCACAACCAACTATCAAATTACCATTAATGTTGCAGTTCCCAGAGCTGCTTCCAGTTCCAAGCCTGCATGCAGGAGTCTGTTCTGCTGCAGCTCCTGAGAGCTGCTGCTGCCTTGTGGTGAGCAAAGCACCTGAGCCTGGAGCTTAAAGCAAACCTGTGCTGGGACTCCTGGACTCCCTGGGGCTCCAAATCCTCAAAAGCCAGGGGAGTTCTCTGCAGAGGCCTCTACAACCACGCACTGGGCACAAATCCACTGGAGAAAATGGATTTAGATAAGTGAATAGTCTTGCCTTTTGTGTGAATTGATGAATTCCACATCAGTTCCTGTATTACACTGGAGTCTTAAACAAACAGGAGCAATGTGGAATAGTTGTGAAGCTCTCTGTGAGATGATGCTCCTCAGTTGTTGACACAGCAGGCAACCCCCAAACTGCTCTGCAGGCTGAGAGCTTTACAGATAACAGGTTTATCAAGGAAGGCTGAAGGCACTGCAACTGTCTCCACTTGTGACTCTCAGCTCTTCACTATTGTTTTTATCTTTATTCTGATGGAGGGGCTTCCTTAGTTGGATGCTGTTCCCATGCTGCTGTTGATATTTATGTCACAGGCCTGATATGCCACCAGGAGAATCCGAGGGGTTTGATATGTCAGAGAAAAATATTTTCTGTCCTGAAATGATAAATAGGTGTGTTGTAGTTTCTTGGCTGAAAGATCTGACTCACAGGCTTGGCTCTGTCCCAGGATTACAGCATCCTAAACTGGGATCCCACTGAGTCAGGTGGTCTCTGCAAGCCAGATCTGTCTCAGCCCTTCTGATTCCTTCAATAGAGTAATGAGCTCTCAGTATCTGAGAGGGCTTTCAAGATGTGACTCAAGCAGGCTCCTTTGGGTTTTTAATAGTGTGGCTTTTTCTGGCCAGTGTCCTGAGAAGAAAATACTGAAGGTTTTCCCTTTGGTTTGTGGAAAAATAAAAAGTATGCATGCAGCAGTTAGTGAGTGATTTGCTCTTGATACACCTTTAAAAACATGTTATCTCTTCAGTAGTGTTGAGCATTAGTCTGA
Source organism: Cisticola juncidis (assembly GCA_013400215.1). Classification (NCBI taxonomy): domain Eukaryota; kingdom Metazoa; phylum Chordata; class Aves; order Passeriformes; family Cisticolidae; genus Cisticola; species Cisticola juncidis. The sequence goes on from VXBR01005506.1 coordinate 690,673, forward strand.
TAATGACAGTATCTCCTTGAAAGTGGAAAGGAGATACATGGAAAGTGTCCTAGACTTTCTTTCTGTTACAAGACCAGGCTTAGGCCTTCATTTTTAAGTAAATGATTACCATTGAAACACTCAGAAGGGCAGGAGGGTGTGAGGCAGAACCTTGTTCTTCATAAACTTTGTGTAAGTTCAATTATGCTTCAGAATGAATTGAAAATTACTGTGAGGTGTTTGTTGTGGGAAACATGAAGGATTTTGAGTGTCCCAAAGAGAACACCATTTGCTTCCAGTAGGATATGTTTGCTACAAACCCACATGGAATATACCAGGAAACAGGAGGTGTAGGAATGTATACCTTGATGGAAGAGGGAGAAATGAGGTGCTTTGTGCACATGCTGAGAAATGAGACCATACCTAAAGCAGGCCCTTGGAGGCCCCCCAGCTCTGGCAGTGACCCCAGGTCCTGATCTCAGCAGTTGTTTTGTGCCATGTCCAGTGCCCTCCTGCCAAGTCTCTCCTTTTTCCCATGGTGACCTGAGGTTGGTGGCTCTGGCCATGTCCTTGGAACAAGCCCTGGTGTCACTCTGGCCTTGCTCTGGGTAATCCCAATGTTGATCTGCCACGTGCTTAGGAAAATGCATTCCCAGAAGTTACTCTGGTGAGATTTCGAATGGGAGCTGTGGCTAGAAACAAGCTTTGTTTTTAAAGAGATGAAGGGTTTTGTGATTTAGTTGTGTAGTTCCTAGTCTTTAAGAACTAGGTATAGACCTACAGGCCTGTGTATTTTTCTTCAGAATTGGATTTTAAGTGTTTGGAGCAAGCTGCCTAATGCACACAGCAATCTCCTGTTGCAGTTTCTGTGAGTGAATAAATTGTGTGAGGGAGAATCTGACACAACGTTCTGCTGCAAGCTGAGGTACTGCTTAATGCTTCTGCTCCAGTTTTTGGGTTATTGCTTGGCTTTCTCTGTGTGCTGCAAACACCAACAAATTCTGCTGACAAAGCACTGCTGTTCCCTGTACAACATCACAGGAGAAGCTGCCAAATAAACTTTGTGCCAACCTATTTGATGCAACTGGTTGGGGAGTTGTGTTTATTAAGCAAAACTTATAAGCAAAACAGTGTTCTCCATAATTTTTTCTTTCTATTTAATTTCCAAGTTTAGCAGATGCATTTCCTTTAAACATGGAAGGTATCAGATGATAAAATCCTAGTTGAATTCTGAGGAGGTTTTTTATTTTTAGCTTTAGCTTCCTTTAGATCAGGGAAACAGCACAAATGAGAATGGATGAATAACATCTTCCAACATGTTCATCATCCTTATTCTCCCTCACTGGGAGTTGCTTCCTGTCACTTTAAATAACAGCTCCTCACACTATTCCTTTTAATAATGAGTAGCAAAATTGGTGCAGGCAGTAGGCATGTGGCAGTTTCACCCACTGTGAATATCCCACCATGCCACTTTGACCTTTTGTATTTTTTCATGAATCCATTAAATCAAAATATCATTGGCTGTTCAAATGAATTTGCTCACATGTTAGGTCAGACTCTAGAACAAAATATTTTTCTTTTAACTTCTTGCAATTGCTGGCAGTGGACAGAGGGGCTTCAGTAAAGATCCAGGGATTTGCCCACCTGTATTCACATATTTTGTTTCTACCTGATGATGAGCACAAATGGGGTTTCTGCTACTGTACTGTAGAGATTTGCTACTGTATTTGTAGTGATTATATATATTGATATATAATATGTATGTATGGTCTATAGTGTAACTGTTGCTTCATCTGCAAAGGTAATTATTTGGGGTTTTCCCTTTTTTAAGGATTCTTTTTTTAGCAAGGAAGCATTTGCAAAGTAGAGAAGCCAAAATAATACAAATGCTTAGAAACCCTAAGCATGATTTAGTTTTCTAGTTACCTCTAACCTTTCCTTGATAGGCTTCTGTCTTATTTGATCACTGACACTGAGATGTGAAAATCCAATTTTTAAGACATGGTTGTATTCTGGTTTCTTACCTGCTTGCCTTAGGATGAATCTGGATTCCTAACAGAGGAACTGAGTGTCTGCAGATGGGAATCCCACATGAGATCAGTCAAGGCTGTCATATTGCTGATGCCTCAACCTGAAAACCGAGTGCATGATGAAAAGCTGAAGCTGTTTTTAGAGCAGAGCAGCAGCCTAGGAGCATGAGTCAGCTCTGCCATGTCATGATGTTAGAGGGAAATTTCATTAAAGCAGGTTTGGGGAGGGAAAGGTCATTGTAGAAAATGGGTGGGAACCAGTGATAAGTTTAATATCAGTGTTATGAAGAGGATGGGGCAGGAAGAATGTGAGTAGGAACTTTATCATTCCATGGTATGAGAGTGTGAAGAGGCCATGTGACACAAAACTGGCTTTGCCAATTTTAGATCTTGCTTTTTCTGTAATAAAATGGTTGCCTGCTCCTCTGTCCTTGTGCTGATGATGTTTCTAACCATTTGTTAATTATGTGCTTATTCAGTCTGCACTAATCATTTGGGGTTTCTTCAAATAATCTCCTTCTTTATCCATTAGCAAGTTGTTCTCCCTATTTATATTTAGAGCGGTGTTTTACTCAGATTTGTCCCATTAGTTAGCTGATGGCTTTGAGCCAACACAGATAATGGGGGAAGATAAGGAAACAGATTCATAAAGTCATTGGAGCAGCTAAAGATGGGTAAATTCCTACCAGGGATTTGCACAGTTTAACAAAGGAGGCTGTTTTGCAGTGAGGCAAATATTAGCATGTTCAGGTAGCTTTTGTAAAATCTTTTCAGCATTTACTTCTTTATTTAAGTCCTTTAAATACCCTTGCAAATCTGGGCTTGATCCTACTAGTTCCTAGAGATGCATTTTACTTTCGGGTCAGGAGTCAATCTGTCCAGTCTTTTTGTATAACCTATATGTATAATTTTTTTTAATATATATAAAGATATATGTATGTATTTTGGGTCCAGACCTCAGTCATTTCTATCCATACACAGAGTTCATGGCTGTGAGCTATTTATCCTTCTTGTGTCTATACATGCAGATTGTAGATCTCAGTTTTTATACAGAAAAACCTCAGTGTCTAAATTCAAATACCTTTGGATCACATCTGTGACAAGCTGAGTTTGACCATGACTTGGGGCAAGAAAAAGATTCTGGAAGTTTTATTGATAGCACATAAACATTACTGTTTCCTTGATCTGTGTGAAATAGAGATGCTGACACATAAATTTTTAAACTGTGGTATTTGCACTGTATTATGTGTTTTTGTTCTTTGTCAAGCTGTAGTTTCATTTTTGACTTGTTAGAAATAGGCAGGTTTTCTCTCTGTAGCCCATGTAACCTTAGTCTTGTCTGAGATAAAAGAATTTGCCATTTTTTTTCCTTGTGGCTCATTGCCTGTGCTGGAATTGCATCCAGGATTAATGTCTAAAGTTTGAGATAGTTGTTTTCTTAAATTGGACTGCTGAACTTGTGGGAAATCACTCAGTGTGGGAGACAGCAAAACAATTAACCCATGTGGTAGCATTCAGATTGAGATCACTGACATGATCTCATCCTCATGTAGCTTTGGAGGTTTGGATGTCAGCAAGAAGGCTGAAGAGTAGAAGAATAGATTTGGCATCAGGAAAGAGTTTGTCTTCCTCTTGCTGAGGGTTCTGCAGTGTGAAGAACCCTTCAGCTCCTTCCTTTCCCTGCATAAGTTGTGTCACAAAAGCCAGATGTCAGTAACACCAAGCCTGTTCAGAAGCCATCAGCTCATCCTGATATCAGCTGGCACAATTTGTGCTTGGTAATCTGCCTGATGTCACATCATCAATGTGACATCTTGTCCTGGAGTGCTTGTTCTGTCTGAGTAGTCACATGAAAGAGAATTTGTGAGGACAGGACAAAGAGCAATAGGAGTACATTGTTCTTCTGGTTTTTCTCAGTCTTACAGGTCTGATCATGGCTGCTTTTAAAAGATCACTTTGAAGGTCTCACCTTGATGATGTGCTGGGCATCCAGAGATGAGCCTGGTTTCTTGGAATCATAAATAAGCCAGGATTGACAGACAAGCAGAACAATTCTTGCCAACTGAACGGCATTTTAGTGCTTCCCATATCTACCTTCCCTGATCTCAGACCTCTATTGCTGCTTCTTAGCCTCTTCTCTCATTCTTCTCCCACTTTTCTCAGCTCTTCTTGTGGTTGTGGTAGTCCCAAATGGTTTTTCCAGTTAGACACTTTTTGGATTTATGTATGATTCCTGCCCAAAGTGTACGTAGGTACCTTAGAGTTCAGTTTCTGTATTAGATATTCACTGCAGCAGTTGCAGTCTGAGCACTCATCTGTGCTGCTTGTTTCTAATTCTAGTTTTTGTCTCGTGGACTTCAGCAATGTAAGGATGGGGTGCTATTTGTACCTGACTCTCCAGGTTAGAGGGGGCATGGGACACTTTCCTTGCCCGTGAGGAAGCCAGACTTGAGGCTGTGCACGTTCAGAACCCTGTGCTACCCAGGGGTTGAGGGCTGTTTAATGACTTCAGGGCACTCTGTCTCCTCATCTCTCCCAAGTGTGTGGTATCCATCACCAGTGGAGAGATGAAATGACAGGCCCTTTCCTCATGTGTGATCCTGCCAGAGCTGTGCTGCTGCAGGGTCATGTCCATGTCTGTGCTTGGGGATCTTCACCTGGCACTCAGTACAGCTCCACTTGCTCATGCTGAGGACCTGACCCTTGCTTTTATCATCTGCCAAAGTGCTAGAGCAGAGCTGGAGCTGTTACAGATAAATCCCTTTCGCTTTTTTCTTTGGTTGTTAAATTTTATTTATGTTAGTCCTACAGGAACAGTGATGAGACCAAGGTCAGGGCACACCAACATCTGTTACCTTTCTGTCCTGTCCCGTGAAGATCAGATTCATTTGATGTCTCCCCCACCCTCCTCCAGTTGTACAGTTTAAAGCTGGTTTGTGCTGTCAGCAGCTAATTAATGGTATATTTTACTGAGAATAGCAGCAACCCATCTGGGTTGCAGACTCTGTAGCCCTGTAACTGAAGCACTGGAAAACTTTACAAAGCTGCTTTCTATCTGTTTGGTAAAGAAGTGGATATTATTGGGGCTGCCAGGGGGAGGGTCCCTTGCAATGCATTTTAACTTCAGCAGGTATCAAAACAAGAGTGTTGAGCCATCAGTAACAGTCCTTGCCTATTCATATGGCTGTGGAATTTGTGAGCAGCTTTTGAGTTCAGGCTCTTCACACTGTGCTCAAGTCAGCTCTGAATCGATTTCGTTCACCCTGGAGTGCTTGCATGCACCAGGGCTCTGAAGCTCTTGGATCCTGGTTTGTGTCCCTGCTGGTTTTTGGGATGGGAAGCTGTCAGTGTCACTGGGTAGAGCCCTCCTGCTGTTGTGGCCATGTCACAAGTCCGTGCTCCCAGCCCAGGGCTAACCCAGCTTGTTCAGCTGTGGTGCCACGAGCTCAGAGGAGCCTCTCACCTTGCAGGCTTCACCAGGGTCTGCTGGAGCTGCAGAGGGTTTGGGCCAAGGGCTTCTGCTGAATTTCCACTGCCAGCCACATCCAGTCCAGCTAGAGAAAAGTCAAGCTGCCTTAGCAGTTTTGTGAGTTCTTGCTCGGGAGCAGGCATGAGGGGTGTGGTCAGACCCTAAAGCCCAGAGCCATCCCATTCCCTGTGTTCAGTGGGGTGCTGGAACCAGGAGAGCTCTTAGACATGCATTAAACATCCTGGCACAGAGCTTCTCACAATGAGTGCAGCAATCATAGTGTGATTTAAGAAAAAAGGACAAACTTTAAACAATCTTTGCCTCATTTGAAAAATTTAAAAAATCTCGTATCTGCTTGTTTTGCACTCTGTTTTTATCTGAAAGTAGCATGTGGAACTGTTCTTGTAAGTGAAATTAGGACCTATGGAAAATCCACTCTCTTGATTAAGGGGGCAAGGAGTAAGTGCTACATTACGTGGAGAAGCAATTCATGTTTGTCTCAGCTCTTCAGACAGCCTCAGAGAAACTCAACACCTTCTTGCTAGAAAACCTGAGTCTCTTCTTCACTTTCCTCTATTTTGATGCATTCTAATATAAAGGATTAAGGTGAAAAGCCATTCAAAACTCACCTGGATGTGTTCCTGTGTCACCTGGTCTAGGTGACCCTGCCTTAGCAGGGGGATTGACAGGAAAATATCCAGAGGTCCCTTCCAACCCTGAAAGGATTCGTGACTGCATGAAATATCTCAGAATTTTTGGAAACTCTCTTTAGACAAATTTTGAAATGGATGGATGCCTCAAAACCTCCATTATTTCACCCTTCCATTTGCAGGGCTGAGCATCTTTCTCACACTGGACAGTAATGCAGTAACTCAGACGTGTAACACAGAAATTTATGGCCTCAAAATATGTGGCTGGAGGCATTTTATTCCTATTTTTAAATGACCACAGAGGCCCAGAGAGACTTTCCATGTGATGACCTGTAGCAGAAATAAAAAACGAGATAAACTTCAACCTGTCCCTGCTCCTAAAAGTTTCAAGTACTTTACATTAGCTATCCATAGGAAATGTTTAGGTGTGAGTGGCAGTCCTTGCAGATGCTGCCTCTGTCAAACACCCTGTGAGCTCTGCCTGTGCCCTGGAGGAAAGTTTGCTCAGGCTGCTGATACAACATCCTTTCCTCACAACAGAAAAGGAGCACACAGTTCCCCAGGGCATGGCGTCCAACACACTTCATGGATGCACAAATTTTAGATCATAAAACAATTTTTTGTTTAAATTAATCATTAGGACCAGCAGGCCCATTAGTGAGTAAACAGTTCTCTGTATTTTGGCAGAAGGGGGGTTGTTTTTAGACTTTCTTGTACAGCTACAGGCTTCCTAGAAGCTGGTTTTGTGGGTTCTCTTACTGATGTTTATCATGTGGGTATTATAGATTATCTGAGATGAGTTCAGAGCCCCTTTGTCTCAGGCATTGAACTCTGGAATGGAGCTTGTGCTGCAAAGTTTGGTCAGAAAGGAGCAGGATGATAAAAACTCCTCTGTCAATCTCAGTTCACAAACAGGCCAAAGGTCCCACAGAACTGAAGGCAGTGATGCTTCGTGATGGCACCTGGATTTCCATAACTACTGAAATTCTCATTAAGGTCTGTACAGATTTGATTTAAAAGGGTTGAACTGAAACATTTTAATTTGTGTCATAGCAGAAGATACTCTTCTATCCTTATCAGTTCCTTGATTTTTTTCTTTGAAATGGGCCCTCAGATCTGTTGCTGTGCCATAAACTGAATGCAGATCTCATACATTCCAGGCTTGGATATCAGTTCTGGTACTTCAGTTTTGTGTCTTGGCAGATGAGACTGATACTATTCAGCTGAAATAGTTGGCAGTGACGTCTAATGGTGACTAACTTCTCCTGATGAATTAGAAAATGTCCTACCAAATAACAATTAAAAGGGATTTTTTTGTTTGTTTGTTTGTTTTCAGATTATTGTAAGGGTCTTGTTTAGACCATATTGTGGAAGTTCTGTTCATTTAGAATCTTTCTTGGATGAATTCCTGGATCAGTCTTATCTCTTCTGAGCCATGGTTGGGCTATGTTGACACTGCCTCTCCAGAGACTCCTCACTTACACAAATGTATTTCTTTGTTTGGTCTTGCTACTGATTCTTTGCTGCTGAAATGAATTGCAGTTGCTTTGCCTCCTTTCTGAAACTATGATCTGCCTTCCCTTGTGCCATCATTCCAGTGAAAGAAATATTTAAACCACTCAGCCTTGTTTTGTTATGCATCTGCAGCATTTTTATCCTTACCACCTCTTACTATGGCTCAACTCAAGAGGGGAATCTTTGAGTCTTCAATGTTACTTGCTGGGACAAACTCTGTTCTTCCCTTTTGGCTTCAGGCCCTTCCCCTGCACTTTGGTTTTGGAACACATTAACTGAGCAGCCATTTCAAGACCTTCCACTTACCACAGATTTAAGCCATTTCTTTTTGACAGCCCTACTGCTTCTTCCTATACTTTAACCTATGTTTGTCCTAATTTTTCAGGTGGAAGGCAGAAAGGCAAAAAGTTTACTGAAAGCTATAGTTTCCTTTCTGGTCACTCCCTTTTGCTCTGCCTGCTCCTCTGTCCTTTGTCAAAACAAGATCAGGCTCCAAAAAAGAAATAATTAGTAAATAAAGACTGAGGTATCTTGGTAATTCTTCACTATCTGTATGTATGGAGATGGTAGTGGGAGATTTTCCCAAGGGTTTTTACTTTGCTTCTTATTTAAATTCTTTTTTCCATGGTGAATTTTGGATCCACTGATCATGGGTGACTTTCAGCCCACAAAAACACAGCAGGGTGAGCACAATGTACCCTGCTTGACTTTCAGCTCATATTTTTGCCCTCCCCACTGTGACACACACATCTTATTCTTTGCCAAACAAAGAACATTTTGCACTTAAGATGAAAATAAGTGAAATGGCAATGGCAGAATGCCCAAACTTGCTGTTTCTGCTTTTTGTGCAATAACAGTGCACAGTGGTGTTTTGGAATCTGATGGGAACAATAGCAAAGCTCTTTGCAGGAGAAATGCGTGTGGTTAAGTGATCAAAGAGGAAAGAAACTGATTATGCAAACCTGGAACAAATATAAAGGGGATGTTTTCTATTATAAGGTCAAAGTAATTAAATGCTCAGCTAGAACAGCCTTTGTCATTCACTTAAGTAATAGCTACTCACTCAGATTCATCTTCAGTGTCCTCTCTGCCTGCTGCTTTAAGGTGACTTATGAGCAATGAGGCATCTCTTTATTTAAAGCATTTCTGGAAAAGTGCTTCTTGCCAAGTCTTTTGCCCACAGGTTCTTCCCGCTGTCCTTAGAGCACCTCGGTGGCTCCACTCCTGGAGCACAGAAAGCTCTGGGTTAAAGCCCTGATGTGGCCTCATTCACCAAGGGTGACACTCAGGAGTCCCCTTTGTTCATTTTGAGGGTCTTGCCTTGGAGAAATGGGGAAGCAAAATCTAAATGACAAAATGCTGTCACTGAGGTGTGTGGAGCTGTTCCAGGGGCGTGGTGTGGAGGAGTGCCATGCCTGCCTTCGGTGTGCCGTGCCATCCCCTGCCCTCAGTGTGCCATCCCTGCCTTCGGTGTGCCGTGCCATCCCCTGCCCTCAGTGTGCCATCCCTGCCTTCGGTGTGCCGTGCCATCCCCTGCCCTCAGTGTGCCATCCCTGCCTTCGGTGTGCCGTGCCATCCCCTGCCCTCAGTGTGCCATCCCTGCCTTCGGTGTGCCGTGCCATCCCCTGCCCTCAGTGTGCCATGCCTGCCTTCGGTGTGCCGTGCCATCCTCTGCCCTCAGTGTGCCATGCCTGCCTTCGGTGTGCCGTGCCATCCTCTGCCCTCAGTGTGCCATGCCTGCCTTCAGTGTGCCGTGCCATCCCCTGCCCTCAGTGTGCTATCCCTTCCTTCAGTGTGCCGTGCCATCCCCTGCCCTCAGTGTGCTATCCCTCCCTTCAGTGTGCCGTGCCATCCCCTGCCCTCAGTGTGCTATCCCTCCCTTCAGTGTGCCGTGCCATCCCCAGTGCCCTCAGCGTGCCATGCCTGCCTTCAGTGTGCCGTGCCATCCTCTGCCCTCAGTATGCCATCTATCCTATCCCCCTGCCCTTGGTCTGCCATCCCCAGTGCCCTCATTGTGCCATCCCTGCGTTCAGTGTGCCGTGCCATCCTCCTGATCCTCAAGTGTGCCCTCCATCCCTCGGTGTGCCCTCCATCATTCAGTGTGCCCTCCCTCCTCTCAGTGTACCATCCCCTGCCCTCAGTGTGCCCTCCATCCCTCGGTGTGCCCCCCCTGGTGCTGAGGCCAGTGGCAGTCCCCACTCTCCCCTGAACATGGCTCCTTTCCTTTGCTGTGTGACAGTCCCTGCTCTCCCTGAACATGGCTCCTTTCCTTTGCTGTGACAGTCCCCTCTCTCCCCTGAGGCGTTCCCAGTGTTATAAATGTGAAATGTTTAATTCAATTTCTTATGATGAATAATGAATTGAAAACTATAAACTTCTGTATATGTGTATGGGATAGTTGTGGACGTGAGCTACAGGGGGACTCCTATCATCATGCTGAAACAAAAAGGCAGGCACTGCCCGAGATCATCTTGTCCAGGAATAGAAAGAGAATGAATGGGAGGCGTTGGAAGAGAGGTTCAGCAGGATGGGTGATCAACAGACTATCCATGCTGCTGGCCAACACCCCGGGCTCCTGAGAAAGCCATCAACCATATATGGACCATTCATCAGCCACGAAGATCCATAGAAACTGGACATTAACATTTGAACTGGAGAAATAACTCTTTTCAGCCTGGTCAGAGACACCCATGGACTTGAATAGCTGACACAGAACCAAAGAGAGAATATGGGGAAATATTGCCAGAGGGGGAATAAAGTGAATTTAAACCAAGCCCCAAAATGGGCAAATTCATGAACCATAGGGGAGGCAGCACAGCCAGGTCTGTGTCTCACGGGTCACCCTGGGCATTTTCCCGGGCAAAATCGTCAAGTATCTCCACTGTTGGTGGGTTTATCGAAATTCTGTGATTCGATCGTTTGTTTTAATAAACCAAATTATTTTAATTGGAATATTGAATTTGGCATTTCTAACACCAGGCCTGCTGCTGGTTGTGTTCCCCCAGCGTGGTGTGGGGCACACGGGCAGGCAGCCCTCGCCTGCCACTGCAGCACTGAACGTGTGGGGACACTGGACACACACCCACCCTTCTGTCCAAAGTCCCCTCATTTATTACTTCTGTCTTATGCAGGAACAGACTCTCCTTGTTCCTGGCATGAGCCTGGAAAGAAATTAAATGAATTTGAAAGAATAAAAGAAATTAAATGAATGGATTTTGAGTTTGTCAGGGATTGGCCTTTAGATAAGCTGAGACTAAACTGTGCAGAGATGGGCTCTGTCTTCAGAGCTCTCTGAATAACACAACTGCCTTCACACAACAATTTACACAGAGGGGCTTGAGGAGACAGACTGGCCCAAACTCAGGTCTACAAACATTCCTAATACCCTAACTCAGGTTGCTCAGAGGCACCCATGCCATCTTTCTGGGACATGGGATGATCACATCTTTGGTTTAGGTTATTTACACCAATATTTCTCATGATTCAAAAATCAAGTATGATGAACTTCAACTGCAGTCCCATTTTCAAAGCTGGAAATTAAAAAAAAAAAAATCAAAGAATTTGAAAAGAACCTCTGTTCAATACTTCAATCTTCAAATGAAAGTTCAGGATATAATACAGAAAAGGAGTGGGTTTGAACTGAGGAAACGTCAGGTTCTGTTTTCCTCTGCAAGCAAAATAATTTGCTAAGATTAGCAAAAGGCTTTCATCAAACCACCATAGCATTGGTTAGGAGAAGTTTAATCATTCAAAAGTAAAAACCCTCTTACTCCACTGCAACCCTCTTCAATGTTTATCTTGAATTTCATGAGAACCTTGCTACATGAAGTAGCAATAAATCTGAGTTGCTTTTATCTTACATGACAAAACTAAACCGCTATCTTACACTCTAATGCAATGATCTTCTTCCAATCTACCTTTCAACAGCTTTCTGCTCAAAAGGATATGCTCAGGAAAATACTTATTTGGGGCCTTTAGCAATTCCATGTGTTGATTTATTTGAGTTTGACTTCTAGCCTATTTTTCTTTTGAAGTTATACCTTTGATTCTTTTTAATTTTTTTTTTTTAACTCCTAAGTGTGATCACATTCCTGTCACTTAGAACTTCAGACACTTGCATGAGATTTCCACTCCTGATGACAAAGAGGAAGCTGTCAAAACTGCAGAAACATGACTCTGGGAAATTTGAGTTTAATGGAGTTCTTTAGTTTGTCTGATACCCTACTGCTTTTGACAGGATACCTCTGGCTTTGTACATTAAGCAGCTTTGGTGGTAAGAGCGATAAAGAATGGTTTTGTCCCTTTTGTGGAGATGAACGGGGCTGAGTTTTCCTGGCATGCTCTAATTCTCCCGAGGGCATTACAGTAATCCCCACGTTTGTCACTTGTCAGTGCCACAGTGGCCTCCTCGGGGGACCCTGGCTGCATTGTGAGCGTGGGTTTCCTGCAGAGGTGATGAATGCACACAGCTCAGCTGGTGAGCAGCACAAGCAGACACGTTACAGGTGGCCCAGAGTTTGATATGAGTGTGGTGCTGATGGGGAGGAGCAGCATTTCCAGCCCACCTTCAGAGCAGCTGGTAGAAACTACCGTGATACCATGCAAAAAATATTGGTGTTATTTTTTTTTACTTAGGTCTTCCTCAAGGAAGAATTTTTTTCTGATTTTATTGTGTTGTGGGTGTGTTAGTCTATAAAAGCAGGGACAAGGGCCATGCTGCTCTCTTTAGACTAGAACAGGGAAGGTTACAGATATCGGCTACCTGTACTTGCTTGCTTGTTGGCAATGCTGTGGTCTGTGTCCCTGGCTGAACACAGGCTGCATCTCTGCTGCACAGCCCCCTCTGATCCCCCACCTTGGAGAGCTGTGGGGTCCTCTCAGGGTTGTGTAGAGGTTGCTGTTCCCTGAGATTCTCCTCGGGGTTGCTGTTCCCCGAGGTGATCAGGTTTTGTGTCTTCTCTCTTTGCCCTGAGTGTTTCACACCGAAGGCAGAGACGACAAACTGAGTCTGCCAGTCCATGTTTCCAAGGTTGTTTATTCTAAATTATCTCAGTTCATTCTTTGCTCTGCCAGGTCTCGCTGGCAGGGGCATTATCTTAGTTCTTTCTCTGCCCTGTGAGGCGTCCCCAGCAGAGCAGGACACGCGGCAGGACTGGGGCGGGTCAGAGATCCCCAAACCTTCATTGCGGGATCTCCGACCCAACCACTGTCCAAGATGTATTTTTTATTTACAAAGATTTTCCAATGCCCACTACCTACACTAACATGTCAATTCTACTCTAAACCAATCTCTAAAGTCCAAGTTAGGAAAAGATGGGGGACGAGAGCAATAACAAGGAGCACAGGGGCCACTCCCCAATTCCTCCAGCTTATCCCTTCAGCCCCATATACTAAGAATCCTAATTTCTATATTTATATTCTATAACAAACTAACTACTACTTATCTTTAAATTCTTAGGATTTGTGATTCCTCTTACATGTGAGTATTCACTGCCATGGACAGGAGTCAGAATCAGTGTCCTCCTGGGCTCTGGGTGAGTCTGGCTGACCCCCCTGTACAGGTCCCAGACCCCCCTGTACAGTCTCCAAACCCTCCTGTACAGGTCCTAGACCCCCCTGTACAGTCTCCAAACCCTCCTGAGCTGCCAGAGGAATATCCTGGACTCCAACAGGGTTCCAAGTCTGTGAGCTGGGCTGGCAGGGTGGGAGGTGCTCTGTGTGCTCCCACCCTTACACCTTCACCATGGAGCTGGTGCAGGCAGAGCACCTCGATGGGGGGATCTTCCTGCTGAAGGATCTCTGAGGGCTCTAAGGGTTTGACAAAAAAAAGCATAAATAAGCACGTGGGTGGGTGACTGCTGTTCACTTTATCACCCCCTGAAGGTGAACCTTGCTGAGTGGGTTCCTGAACCTGGCTGCCCTGTGCTTGGTGGTCTGAGTGCTGGCTCCCTAAGGAGCTGCTGGGGCTTGGAAAGGCTCTGCCAGGGCAGCAGTGTGGGGAGATCTGTGTCCTTCCATCCACTCCCCTCTGGGCTGGATCCTCTCTGATGCCAAACAAGTTGTGCTCTGATAAAGGCTGCCCAGCCCCTGGCAGTGGGGCAGGCAGGGGAGGGCTCCCATGGAAGGGGTGCACAGGGATTAGGTGGATGAAAGCACCAGAGTGTGGGAGATTTCCACAGCCCCTGCACCCACCTCTCTCTGTAGTGCTATCCCAGCATATCCCAACTCTAACAATTCTGGTGTTAAAAACAAATTCCTGGAGCACGTATGCCAAATTTTAGCCTGAAGCTCATTTTTACAGCCAAGCTATAAATCTTGAAAGTAAGGATTTGTAATAAAAACACAGGTACAATCTTGAAGCCCAACTGTGTTAGTGGCAGCTGCTGCTGTGGTGTAGTTTGAAAAATAATAGTGTGTGGACTAGCTTGTGTTAATTACTCTTAAACCTGTTACTGTGTTATGCCTGGCAAACCCTGAGAAGCTCAGCTCTCTGTGACAGGAATGGTGTTTAGTTTGGGGTTTACTTTTTTATAAAATGCAAACAAAGAAAAGATTAGACACTTTAATGATTTCATGGTTTAAAATCTCTGTGCTAGAAACAACCTAATTAAATTCCTGACATCACCAGTTTTGTTAGCAAATAGTAACCATGGATGCAGAAGAGTCTTGCATCTCATTACATTCAGCATAGGGTTTCAATACAAGAGCCATCAGATGTGGTGTGGAAATGGAAAAACAAAGGGAAAGTATGGGACATTTTATTTTCCTCTCATTGATCCAGAACACAGTCCTGGAAGAATATCTGTAATTAATTAGCAGGGCTTTAATGTAGGGCAGTAGGCCATAGGTTTCCTCTAGTGAATTTCATAAATGGCAGCACATTGCCCAAGACAGAGGAGACAGAATATATAAAAAACTACTTGAACTGCCAGAAATCAGTAATTGAACAGTGTAGTTAAAGCAAGTGCATGTTTTACACTGACTTATGATGGTGTTTGTGGATGTCTCTGTCTTGGGAACAATGCAATTCAGATGAATAAATCATTTACTGCACCTGTCTTAATGTGGTTTAATAATGAAAAAATCTAGATTTACTTGGATGAATGGTGACAACACTGCATGTTTAAGCAGGGGTGAATTAGCATGCAGACAGCAAACATGGGCAGAAGGGAAACAGACTTTCTCATAAAGGAACTGATTAGAATTACTCAATGCCACTCTTTCTTTAACAGGGGATGTACTAGTTAGCACTTCATTTCAATACAAACAACAAACAAATGATGTTCAGTTACCAGGGTTTGGCATAAGACTGGTGTCTTCAAAGGAAGTGAGGCTGATTCAATGAAGTTAGAACAGAATTTGGTTTGGACTGGTGAATAAATTGGTCCAGTGTGTCTGAAAGCTGCTGTGAGTGTATTTGTCCACTCTGCAGGCCTGGGTGGGGATTTATGCTCAGCCTTGCAAGCAGCAGAAAGGGTTCCTAAGCCAGGAACAGGGTCCTCAATGAGCCTATGTGCAGGTGTCAGCCAGATTTTAATTTTTATGTTAGTAAACGAGCTCATCTTATCAAGAAAGCAGCATCACAGATTGATTTGACCATCACATGTAAAAATAACACAAAACCCACAGCACAGCCCTGTTCAGATATCAGTGACTTATTTTTCACCAGTTTCAAAAGGGAGATTTTCTTTAAAAACAGTGGCCCAGGGCTGCTCATGTCTTTCTTGCTTTTTTCCTGATGGATCTGTCAGGTGAGATTCAGCCACAGCTGCAGAGGGACGTTCCCTTCTTCCTTAGGACAAGATGAACACTGCAGCTTTCTGTCAATGGCAGTGCCTCTCTTCTTTTGAGGAAAACCTCCAGGGGTTTGAGGGATGACCTGCAGTAGATTGTGTGAGCTGGTAATGAAATTTCCATGATTTTAATGGGAAGGGCCAGAGGCTGCTCTGGGATTCCTTGCACACAACCCAGCTCCCAGTTCCCAAAACACTCTCCAGGTCTCTCCCATTCTGTGGGATTCCTTTACTGGTGGATGGAGTCAGACCCTTCACAAGCAAGGATGTTTTAGAAATTTAGCAGGGTATAACCTTTTAATATGAGAATGGGTTTGCAGAAACTTTTTCATTGTTTTAGGAGTGTTTTAACTGTCAGTGAATGAAAGAAAAAGACAAACAGGGAAAAAATGGTTTGTAGCTTTGACAGGGAGATAAGTGAGGAGATAAAGGGGCCTGCATTGGAAGCTGCTATCAATCAGAGTGTACCTAGCACATAATACAGCTCAGGAGACCTCTTAAATGTGGAACTTTGTGCAATAAATCTATTCCTGCAACATGTTTATTCCTTTATTACATTTGTGGGAAGAGGAGATTTCACTGCATATTCTGTATAGTGATGCATAAAATCCATATTTATAATCCTGCTGTATATATTCCACATGTTTCATCAACAGTATATTAATTTGTTATATGGATTTGTTCTTTGCAGCCAGGCCCTCTTTTAATGAGAAATTTCGGTGTCCTCAGAGAAATTATAAAAATAAATATCCAATAATTCTTTTTTATTTCTGATTTATTTATATATCATGTAGTTTATGTCATCTTGGTGCCCACAAAAGGACTTACTAAATCTAATGGGGAAATTACATAGCTATATTGCTACTTTGGAGCATTGTTAAGCTGATTTTATTTGAATTAATGGTTAACACTTGAGAACTGTCTTTTTATAAGCAGAATTTCTTTTTCTAACATGTATTTACTATATAAGAATGCCTTTCATCAACCAATTGAATAACTCTTCTAAATGGAGGCTTCTTATTTATCTTTTTCATTTCATTAGCTACGTGTTTTGTCATCTGGAGAGAGGGTTTGGCTTTAGAAAGGAAAAAATTACTTTATTTTAACTACCAAAAAAGTGAAAAGAAACAAATACAAACCAGTGACATTCTCTAAAAATGGGAGGTGCTCAAGAATTCATCACAGCATCCAGCCAGAGATACTGGTGCTTAGTTTTGTTTAACTGGGGAAAAATCTGCTGTCTTGTTAAAGTACTAAAAGGCAGTAAAATACCATGTTTGAAAGGTGAAGTTGGTAGTACCAAGAGCTTTGGCTCTAGTCCAGTTCTGCTTTTGTTGGTGCAGACCCTGGGATTCAGCTGGCAGTGCAGGGGATTGATGGCTGAGGCCAGATCTGTTACTGCACAGAGAAATTACCCTCCCCAAATTATCTGATCCAAATGATTCCTTAGTCAAGAAGTGCTGAGGGGTAAATGCATCCTGCAGTTGCTGCCATAACTGATAGAGGACTTTGCTCCTCAGAGGATACAAGGGTTTACAGCTGCTTTTTTTTTTCTTTTTTTTTTCCCTTCTATATGAAATACTTCTAGCTGTCTTTGCCTTTAATAGTAACTTTTGTGTTTCTATTTGAAGTTTTACCTCCTCCGGAGATTTGCCCCAACTTGCTGAAATCTTACAAAATTCACATTTTACATGAAATTCCTACCCTTTTTCAGGTGGAATTCTAAATTAGTGACAGTGCTTTTTTTCTGCAGGGTGCCTCCTAACAGCCAGAGGCTCCCTCTGGAGAGGGCAGCTCCCTGAAAACCAGAGGCAGCCCCAGTGTGCCCATTTCTGTCAGCTAATTGCAATTCCACTGATGCCTGGTCATTGCTGGGACCTCCAAGCCCCCTGTGCTCTGCCAAAGCAGAGTTTTTTCCTTGCAGTCAGACAGAGAGGATGAGAGGTTGTTCTGTGGGCTCTGGCAGCTTCAGTGAACTCCACTGTCCTGCAGCAGGGCAGTGATGCAGATTTATCCTGGTGTAAATGCAGATTTATCCCGGTGTGAAAGGGGCACAGGAGGGAGGCGTTTGTGTGATCTCCCTGTGAAAAGCTGTGGAAGTCCTGACTGCAAATCTCTGTAGATGTTCATCTCCCCTTTGTTATGAAACAAGGACTGGGGGAAAGGTGTCTTTCCAAAAGGAAATAAAATGAGGAAGAACTATTCAGTGCAGGCAGCTTGACATAAAGAATGCTTTTGTACTTTTTCTATGAAGGAATGTAGCACCTAAAAAGTGCTTCATGCCTATTTTCTCATGGGTGAACTGAGGTATCAATAGAGTTGAATTTTTCTAATGAAAGAAATTCCTCGATCAGAAGAATTTGGAGTGGACATGATTGTAGCTCACTGAATTCTTAGCCTGGGGATTAAAAAATACACTTGGATTTTTCAAGAGTTTCTAGGAAGGGGCTTGAAAGCCTGAACTGATCAGAGATCAGGAGGGCTTTAAATGCCTAGCAGGAGCATGTCTGCCATGAACATCAGTTAGCAGGGTGGATTATCTCCCATTCCTGTTTCCAGCACGATGTTTCCCTTGAGAACATTTTCAGGATATTTTTGGCACTTCTCCTTTCTTCAAAAGCACTAAGTGCTAAGGAGAAAAAAGGAAAGAGAGAGAGAAAGAGAGAAAGAGAGAAAGAAAGAAAGAAAGAAAGAAAGAAAGGAAGGAAGGAAGGAAGAAAGAAAGGAAGGAAGGAAGAAAGAAAGAAAGGAAGGAAGGAAGAAAGAAAGAAAGAAAGAAAAGGAAGAAAGAAAGGAAGAAAGAAAGGAAGAAAGAAAGGAAGGAAGAAAGGAAGAAAGAAAAAAAGGAAGGAAGGAAGGAAGGAAGGAAGGAAGAAAGGAAGGAAGGAAGGAAGGAAGGAAGAAAGGAAGAAAGGAAGAAAGGAAGAAAGAAAAAGAAAGAAAGGAAGAAAGAAAGAAAGGAAGAAAGAAAAAGAAAGAAAGGAAGGAAGGAAGGAAGGAAGGAAGGAAGGAAGAAAGAAAAAGAAAGAAAGAAAGAAAGAAAGAAAGAAAGAAAGAAAGAAAGAAAGAAAGAAAGAAAGAA
The DNA here is from genome assembly GCA_013400215.1 of Cisticola juncidis. Taxonomy (NCBI): domain Eukaryota; kingdom Metazoa; phylum Chordata; class Aves; order Passeriformes; family Cisticolidae; genus Cisticola; species Cisticola juncidis. Next base: position 709,191 of record VXBR01005506.1, read on the forward strand.
AGAAAGAAAGAAAGAAAGAAAGAAAGAAAGAAAGAGCCCTACTGATGAGGTACAGAAAGGAGGATCCCTTCTGGCCACAAGCTTGACATGATATTGAAAACAGTGGGGAAAACAGAACGAAAAGGAATTTGTCAAGTTGTTGTTGCCAGTTGTGGGAAGGGTTTTCTGCTGCATCAGGAACAGAGTCTCTTTAAGTCAAATAGCAACCTCTGATGTGTTATTGCTACCAGATGCTCTGAGATGCTGCCAAGTTGGGCAGGTTTCCCTCTTCCATCACCTCTATGTAAGCATCTACTCCCAGCTCCTCTGAATGAATTTACTGAATGAAGAAAGAAGTCCATAGGAAAATTCCTGGTGGTACAGTGTGAAGTAACTTGAAATAACTGACCCTGATAACAACAGGTCAACAAAAATAGGAAAATACCCCTTGGGTTCCTGTCTCCTGTAGTTCAGAGCTCATTCCTGTAAAGTAGATTGGATATGTTGGAGGTGGGGCTGTCTCAACTCCTGTGCTGAGTTATGACAGATCATAACAGGCTTGCCAAAAAGATATTTTGTTGTCACAGCTCACCTGTGGATCCCTGTGTGCACAGTGGTAGTGTTCAGATCAGTAATTAGACAATTAATTACTGCCTGGCTGAGGCAGCCCACACCTACTGCAGAGTCACTTCATGCTTTTGAGGAATTGCTTCAGCTTTTTGCATTTGTTCTGTTTGGAAGAGGGACTGGGAATTGGCCCAGAGAGAAATCCCAGCTGGCTTAGGGCTGTAAGTGTCAAAGGTAGATTACCCAAAATGTTGGCTCCAGGACAGAGACAAGAGCAGTTGTCTTTCCTCAGGAGGAAATGAAATGTAACAGCCTGCATGAGTCATGCATTTTTACACATCAGCCTCCACTCTATTGCCAGAAAATGTACTAAATACATAAGATTGTGTTTGTCTTAAGAAAAGGCACATTTCAAAGCTCTGGCAGTGGGAGTGCTAACACACCAGACTGTCGATGCCATTGCTCTCCAAGCACCTCCCAATTCCTGCCTGGCCTTCCTTGTGCATTTTCCTGCATTTTCCTCTCTTAGATGTTAGTAAGAAAAATCGTCTGAAGAGAGAGATGCTCAGTTCTCTCTTGAATGGGGTCAAAAAGAGCCAGGTGTCCATTTACAGCAGCTTGGATGTGTTGTGGCCATGTCACCTCCTTTAACAAGGTCTCCCTTCTGTGCCTCCCCTGGGCTGGATGCTGCTGTGCAGGAGGCTTCTGGATACTTGCAGCTCCCTGGAGCATCTCCCCCTGCTTTGGTGACAATTTTCTGCGTGACTTCTGTATAACCTTTTCACAACTCCTGTCCACACTCACAGGGAGCCAGCACCCCATTCTGTCATCACCAGTTCCAGGTAAAATTTTCTGAGTGCTGATGTGGAGTTGGTGAACATGGCATGGAAAATGGAGAGAGGAGAGATCTGATTGTATCAGACAGCTTGGAAAATTCATCTAGCCAAATAAAACCAAAACGGAAGACTCATTTTGGGTAGCAAAACATTCTTAGTTAAAATTTGGATCAAACTTTTACTTTCAACTAGCATCTTTGTTGGAGTCATTAACTTGGTGTCTTTTAAATCCAAGCTGCCCTCCCACATTAGATGATACAAAGGAAATAACAAAAGATTGATTTTACACTGTAAGCTTGACCTTTTTAAATACAAACCATGCAAACTCATAGCTGGATGATCATACTGTTTCAAAGAACATTGCAAAAACAAATGATCCTGCTGAATCATTGTAAATAGTTCTGATATTAAAGATTCTGTACACAGAAAGTAGAGTTCTGCTTAAAAAAATGCAGACACCAGAAGGAATATTAAGGAAGACTGTCTAGTAGTCAATTAAGGCAACTCTCTTTTTTTTTATTCTCACATTGTGCCCTTGGAAAATATCCCCATAGCGCAAGATTATTGCCTTGTTTTGTTAATTATTGTATTCTTAATTATTGCCTTGCAAGAGGCAGGTTCAGATGGGCAGTGGTGCAGATGAGGTGGTTGTGAACTCCTCAGCCTGATGTAGTTGGGTTAACACCAGCCTAGAACAGTGGAGCTGTATCCATGCATCAAACACTTACCTAAAAAGCAACACATGAGGAATAAGTTTAATACATGAGAAATAAGTTTAAGCTTGAAATACTCTTTGTCTGTGCTGGCACAAACAGTGTATAAAGGCTGATGAATAGTGGTTCTACAGAGCCTTCTGCCTCTTGCCTGCAGTGCAGATATCAGAGTGTAAAATCTGGCAGAGAGGGCCCTGGAATGGATTTGTAATGGTCTCTGAAGGGTCCTGGGCTCCATAAGCCAGTTAATGGATTGCACACAGCCATATGCAGCACTTCCATTTCTTATGGCTATAATGGAATAATAGTTCTCATTTAATAACCAACCCAAGTATAATTCAATACAAAGACATATTATATTCCATTTCAGCAAGTGAAGCATGGCACAGCTTAAGTGGTATATCTGAGCTAAAAAAACCTCCCTGCTCATACTCTGTGTTTTCCTTCACAAAAAACATTCCCAAATATTTACATCTTTAGGTGCAAGTTCTGGTTTTGAGTATATACTAGTCCTAGTACCCAGTATATTGATGACTTTTAAGGCTTTATTTTGGCTACAACTATGCCTGTAAGTTATAGCTTAAAGGGCTAAATTCTTGTACACTGACTTCAGTCATTGAGAAGAGCTGTGGTTAATACATTGTTTGATGGGAGGTAGAGAAACCCTATTAAGAAAACATTGACACCCTCAGCTTCAGGCTGAGGTGCTCCCAGTGAGCTGGAACTGCTGGCTTGGAGGGCAAAATTCTGCAGAAAGTGTGTGTTATCCTTAGGAGTTAGTAAGAAAAATCCTCTTTGGCATGGCACCAGCCCTTGTCTCTGAATGCTCAGAGATCAACATGTACACACTGGACCTGTCCCAAAGCTCACTGGGGTCTCAGGAGCTTTGCACTGCTTTTGAGGAGTCTTGGGTCACACACACAGTTTGCCACTAGGTAGAAAATCCTGCTTCATTCAGCTCTCCACCTGTGTGAGGAATTTGGGGATGTCATGCCTTGGGGCCCCTCGTTTCTCCCAGATTTACTGTGCAGGACAGAAACCTGCTTATAACCAGCCTTGCATTTGGTTTTGAAGAAAGAAAATGAGCAGTGTGGAATAGGTAGAGCTATCAGTGCTGAGTAATCTGTACTTCAAAGTCAAACAAAGCTTGCCTGTTACTCTGTGAAATACGGGTGGGATTTATCCTCGGTTCTGTCACTAGAAATTGCCTGCAAGGAATCTCAGCAGTCAGTGAGAATAGATGGCTCAGAACCCAGCTCTGGCTCTAGGGACCGTCACAAATCTCAGGATGTCTCCCAAGTGCTTGATTTGTGCAGATGATGCTCTGATTTAGCAGAAAGTTGCAGATAAACTCGTGTCGCCAGCAGCCTCCATTGGCGTCATAGATGCAGAGGCTCGAGAGAGTACATTATTGCAGCAAATGTCAGCATTCATTTAGACTTGCTCAGGGCTCATCTGCCTTTTCCTGCAGTCTCTGGGAGAAGAGAGATTACAGCCATGTGCATGAAAATTCCAGTGTCCAGCAGATGAGGCCAGGACCTGCTCAGCATCAGAGAGTGGAGGTGCTGAGGGAGGGGTGGCAGCAGCCTGACCCCAAGCAGAGGAGCTGTGTCAGTGTTTGTTCCACCCTCTGGTAGTGAAAGCACCACGAAACTCATGGCACTAAGAAGCTGCAGGGATGTGTCCCCAGATGAGTTGGAACAGAAATTGCTGATTTACTGGGAAGAACAGTGAATGCAGGGAAAAACCTGTAACTGAAATTGGTGGGCATTAGGGGTTGTTCCCACTGCAGGACTGGAGCTAAAGGGGTTGAACATCCCTGCTTTACTTATGTGAAGAATTGCAGCAATTGCTGTGCTACTCATGAGCAAAAACAACTAGGAACAGTCTGCACTCACACACGGGGTTAACTGAGCTGCTGCATTCAGGTTTCCTCCCTTTGAAAAGCACCTTTCAGCTCAGGATTACTTGTGGCATTGTATCTACAAGTCACTATGGTGTGATGTGAAAACAGCAAAAGGTTTTCAATATTTAAACAAAAGAAATTAGTTGGTAAATATAGTTCTTTAAAAACAGAGGTACATGTAGCATAAATCATACATTAAAATGTAACCCTGTGTGCTTACTCTGCAGTTTTCTGATTCTGTATCCCACTTGCTCAGTTTGCAGAGGGGCTCTTTGCACTAACAATGATCATACAGAAGAAGTTATGCCAGAGGCTTTTCCAATCCCACCATTTCCAGCTCCTACTCTGAGGGACACCTCTGCAAGGCCATTTGCAGTGAATGCAGTGGGCAGTTGCTGAACCAAAAGGAAACTCTGGGACTTGCTCCCAGCACTGTGGAACCAGGAAGCTTTTCACAGTTTTCTTGAAGTGTGGACTTCCACTCCAGAATTCTCCTGCTGGAAATTTTAATAACAAAACTTCTGCAGTGAGATCTTTAGCAGGAGTGTTTGTCTAAAACTGACAACAGTGAATGCCAATTAGAAAAAGCTCTTCACAACGTGTATTTTTTAAGAATAGCATATTTTAACCAAATGTACTTCAGACAGGACAGGCAAACTTCCCAGGCATATTTCAGCAGTGACTTGTGCCTGTTCTGCTCTGGCTGATCCAGTCTCTAGGCTATCAAGCTGCTGTTGCCCTTCATAATGAAGCAAACTTGACATATTGTATGAATCTAACATCTGGAAGCTGGACTCTGTGAAATGTGGTGCTTTTTCCATGTCCATCACTTTGTACATCTCTCCACAGCAGATTGTGCTGTAAATGATGGTCTGCCTCCATGCCAGCAGTTTTTAGCACAGTCCTGCCCTACAGGCCATCGTGGGTCTCTGCAGACCGTGGATGACTTGTGCTGAGTGACTTTGCAGAGGCTCTTGTCCAGAAGTGCAAGGCAGGCTGCAGGCTGCCTGCAGAGCCCATTGTCTGTCTCATTTGACCACCACCTGACCTCTGGAGGTGGGCTTGGAGAGGAGTCTTGGCACTTGGGATGGCTTTGGGCTGGATTTCACTTCAGGGAACGAGGCGAGTTTGTGGTTGTTAAATTTAATTTTGAAGGCATGTTCTTAGGCTGGAAAATATAATTATACAGCATCTGGTCCTCTCCACTACATTTTCTATAGCAACAAAAGTTATCTTCAGGACCTGCTCCAGCTCCCTACTGGTTGCTGGTGCCAGTGATGCTGAGTCTGACTGGAACTGCTTTGGTTAAGGGCAGGATGTGTGTGGTGTGTGGTGAACTCCACCAGGGTTGTTGTTGGGTAAATCCCATACCCACACCACAGGGAAAGGAGGGATTGCTGTGCCAGGGCTTCCCATGGAGCCTGCATTCCCACAGATCAGGCTGTGCAGGTGGGATTGCAGGTGGGATGCCAGAAGGCTGACTCTGCCCTGGGAACCCGGCCCTGGCACCCTCTGCAGTTGTCAGGGGGGGAAGCAGGAGAGTTGAAGGCAAATCAGCTGAATGGGCAGGTGATGATGTGACTGTGCCATGCTGTGCATCAGAGTGGTGCCAACCAGCCTGCTTTTGTCACAGTTACACAAAGGGCTGTGCTTTTTCCCTAGACTCGACCTGTGCCATGAGAAATCCAGACTCTTCTTCTGCCTTGTTTCTTATACTCCTGACAGACCCAATCCCCCTGTGCTGCTGCAGTCCTGCAGCCCCTTGTGCTGGGGGACTGTTGGAGTCCAGGGCATCCCTCTGGTTGCCCTGGAGGGTCAGGAACCCGGTCAAAGGGGTTTGCAACCCAGACAGGGGGGGTTGGAACGTGTGCAGGGGGGTCTGGGATCTGTACAGGGGGTCTGGGATCTGTACAGGGGGTTTTAAGCCTTGGCACAGAGCCCAGGGAGTTGCAGGCTTTGACTTCAGTCCATGGGAGAAACTTCCTACACTGCAGTAGGAGTTACAAGTCACCAAAGAGTGAAATAGATAGTGATCAGTTTATCACTGGAGGTGCATGTATTTTGGATGTATTTTGCATGTATTTCGGGTGTGTGGACCCCAGACGACAAGATGGAGGATTCAGGGTGTGGTCCTGTCCTTCTTCTTCTTCTTCTCCTGGTCCAACATTTCTGCTGTGCAGGTGGCACGTTTGAATAGGGTCAGAGTAGATATGACCTGTCTAGCATAGGTGTTGGGTATTGGTGATTAATTGTAAATAATAGAAATGTAATGTGTAGTACAAGAGGTCAAGACCCTCCCAGAGGGGAGGAGAGCATCGTTGCCCCTGCTCCACAGGGCACGAGAAGAGCTGGTGAGACAAGAAATAACAAACAGAGAGGGAGACCTTGAACATGAGAATCCTGAAGGCTCCGTGTGTTTCTCTGCACCCTGCTCGCGACTCCTCAAAGGACAGAGCCAATTTGTCACCCTAATCTCGGGGGGTTAAACCCAAGAGAGGACAGCTGCAGAAACTTGTGCCATGTTTTCCCCAATTTAACCCTGGGATTTTACCCTTCACAGCCTCCCACGAAGGAGGAGGTGCTGTCACTTTGTGTGACCCAGCACACAGAGAGTTCCACTCCGGACACACGAGGCTGAACAGGTCTGTGTGCACGGCAGTGGCAGGGGGGAGCAGCAGAAAGGCTCTCAGTGTGCTCATGTTCTCAATAAAGAGCTTTAATTTAACCCATGTGGGAAAGACAACAAATGCTGCTGTACCAGTACAGTGATTCTGAGCTGTAAAGTTTTGGTACAAAGCTGAGCACACAAACAAATATTCTGAGGACAGAAAGTGGTGGCTGGTGGGAATGGTAATGGGAGATGTCAAAGGAGTTCATTTATTTTGATAAACTAGTTGATATTCTAGGATGCTTTTTTCTCGTGTTGATAAAGTGTCAGTCTTAGCAAGGAACTTTGCTATTGATGACCTTTCATGCAAAGTTGCAAGGCAGAAAGCAAAGATAAACAACTTGAACAATACAATTAAGGCAAACCCAGAATTCAGTCAATGAGAGACATCAGTTTTAAGTAAATCATCCCATGGAAACAGAGCTATTTGAAAATGCAGTGGCATCGCTTACAATACAGTGGGCAATTAGTTTTAATTAACTTCAAATTCTGACACATAGTTAAAAATCAGCTCTTGTGAGTGCCCAGCTAGAAAAGTGAAAGTTGGGGCATTTTGTTCTGCTAGAAAAAGCTATTACAAATACTATAATGATGCTATTCACACTTCTATTATAAATTTTATGTGATCTTTTAAATTTTTTATGAAATAGTACTTTTGGAAGATGATCTTGTTCCATACCATAAGCTTTTGAATAAGGGCACTAGTTCCTAAGAAGAATAAATTGGAGTTTTAGAAGCAGTTTTAGAAGCAGTTTTGAATTCAATAATGTCTGTTAATGAAGTCCAACATATCGTGATCTTTTCCTGTCAGGGAGGAAAAAAGCCAGAAGTTCTTGTAAGGTTATCAAAAATTATAGGCAGCTTTTGATGTGTATTTTAAAGTTAAATTCAGCACTTTAAATGTGATGTGTGTCTGTCACTGTGGAAGCTCCAAGTACAAATTTTGTGCAAGGTGAGGGGGTGGCTGATGTGCATTGAAACTGCTCAGAGAAGCGTGAATGCCCTGTCACAGCCGGACACACCCCTCTTCCCTGTGCATCCAGTCTGACTTTTTAAATATGAAACTTATTTCCATTATTAGTATTTTGAAGTAAGTGTAACCAGAGCTAGATATTGCTGCTGGTGTTATGCAGCCTTTACTCCTTGAGTAATCTTCTTGATTTCCCTTGGGCTGTGAGGCAGCTTCTCACATGAGAAAGTTCAGAACCTTCTTGCTTGTCCCAGTTAAATTAATTTGTATGCTGAGCCATGCAGGTGAGGGCAGAGTATATTCATTTTCTCAGCTGCTGGGTGACCAGGATGCTCGAGGAAGAATTCAGACAGAAAGAGCTGGAATTACTGAGGTGGGAAGGCTGATTCCACACAGTCACCTTCCCATGGTGGACAGGATCACTCATCAGCCCTGGGAGGTGCTGGTTTTCTGAGTCATTGAAATCTCTGCTTTTTCCTCTTTTACATTTCCAGTGAGATTTTGAGATAACTATTTCTCAGGGCATTTTTTTTAATGACCAAAAAGCTGCTGTTCTGGGAGTTTAGGCTGATGTTCTCAGCTCACACAGTCTCTGGGGGCCAGGATGGGACCTGGAACAGATCTAGAGGGGGAGAACTCTGATATGCTGTACACGGTGTAAGCTCTAAACAGACACAGCAGGTCTGATCTCTGCCACTGGAGATAAGTCAAGGGGCTGAAGGATTTTTGGTCTGATATAAAATAATTTTTCTCACACTGTTGAAACATTGGAAAAACATGAGAAAGTGGAAGTACCTTCAGCATTGTCTATAGGATGTTTTCTCTTAACTAGTGTCTGTCCTGACTTGCTGGGTTGCCACATCAATTGTATTTCTTCCATAGATCTTTGATTGGTGGGTAGTCTAATGATTATTTTCAAAATTAATGTTAAGGATAGAGTTAACAGTGGTGCTTTTCAGGTATGATGGGGTTTTTTTAGGGGAAAAAAAGTACCACAGGCACTTCTAAAGTGTGCATTTCAATAGGTCTGGCAAAATGAAAAATATCCCTGAAATAATGAGGCAGCACAGGAATGCTGAGTTCTGACCACCAAAAAGGTCTGCACACATTTTTTCTGTGTGGAGTACATGTGGCATGGGAAACAATTCATGGTATGGTTTCTTTGTGCTCAGTACTGGGAGGGAAGGAGAAGGAAATGGGATCTCTAAACAAAAAAACAAGGGTAGGCCTAGACTGGTATTTTTCTTAATAGTTTCATAGTGTTCATCATTTAACAGGATAAGAAAGTTTTGAGTAAAATCACCAGAAATAATTTTATAGCAGTGCCTTTTGGTCTTGGCATATTTATGAATATTTCATGCACGATTTTTTACTATTAAGATCTATATTTAAAATTTCATACTCAGCTTTAAAGTTTGCTCTGACTTGAAATAGTTTTCAGAAAATAAATTTAACTTTCTTAAAAGAAGAAACACCAGAAATTCATAAAAACCTGAAAAAGGAAACTAGTCTTAATTACAGGATTTTACACTTCTTTTGAGGCTGATTAAGCTGTTTTTTAAATGAAAATCAGCATGTCATTTGGGCTTATCCCAATGACATAAATAGGTTCCTTAATTTTTACTTCTGTCCACTGAGTTCTTCAGGTGCTTCAGTGAAACATGCACCTTGAAGAACTGGACCTCCAAAGATAAAACAAGGCTGTAAAGGCTGGATTGCTGGCTTTCCTGGATTGCTGAGACACAGACAGCAAAGCTCTCCTCTGTAAGCCAAATTGGCAAGAGCAGACCTCGTGCCCATTAAGTCCCATTGGTGGAAAGTCCAGTTGGAGATGAGCTTATCTTAAACTTAAGGGAATTAGTGCAGCTTCCATTTAAATCACTGGCAAAGCTCCAGCTATATTCAAGCAGAGAAGGGCTGAGGCAGCAGGCACACAAAACCCTGTTTCTAGGCCTGATCCCAGCTTTTCTTACCCATCCAGAGCTCATGCTGAGTACTGTGGTCACTTTAGCAGGATTAGGCTGAGCGGATTGTTTGGGCAGATTTATGTGGCCATTCATTGTGAGAAGCACTGATACAGTTCTCAGTGATTTACAGTTGATAAATATTCATTTGTTAAAATACAAGACACCTGTTGACAAGGTAAACTGTGATTGTTCCAAGCAAATGACTCAAGTGTGGTAGAATGTCATGTACAATAATTGGCTAAACAACTCTCGTGGTAGCTGTAGCCTGTTCCAGCAAAACTCAGGCGTGTGTTTGCCATTAAACACCTGCCCACCTCCACTCCAGCCAGCCTGAGTGCCCTGCTGTGTGTGGAGATGTGTTTTGGAGAAATGGGAGCTGAATTCCTTGGATTGTGCTTGTAGTGTGTGTTCCCAGTCCTCTAGGAAGTCTTTTAGGATCGCTTTGTAGGAACTGACACCTGAGGTGCCTGTCACTTTTCACTTGCTGGGATGCTCAGTGGTGCCAGAAGGTTCTCATTTGTCACCTGAGCAGTGTCAGGAGGTGTGACAGGCGTGTGTCACCCCCAGGATGCCAGGGCCAGCCTCTGCCTGTGGACTGTGTGCATGCACATCACCTGCTGCTCAGGTGAGAACCACTTCTCATGGTTACACCTCATTGTTATGGATAGAATCAGTGGCAAAAACATACACCTGAGCAGTGTTTGGAGGGTCTGTTTCTTTCTTTTGGAAGAGGGGGAAAAAATCAAATTCCAGCCTGAAAAATGTAACATGCCATCTTTATTGAATGCTTCTCAATATAGATATCACAAAATCACAAGAAACATCTATTTCCTTATGTAATGAAGAAACCAGCATTACATGTATGCACATTCCAGTTCACTGAGTTTTCTGCTGGGCACAGGAATAATTCTGTGTCCTTAGCAGGATTTTGAGGTGACGAGGGTAACTGGAGATGATGTGATGGACTGTCCTCTGCTAACAATATGAGGACCAATTAAAAAGTACAAATAAGTGACATAACTTAAAAAGACAGGTGATGAAAAGAACATCCATCATATAAAGATGTGGCACTAAAACAAATCATGTTAGAAAAGAACTAGGGATTTGAATTTGCCACCCACTGAAAACAATAGCAAAAAACCCCACTGAATTAAATGCCTCAAGCCCTTGCACAGGATTGACTTGATGCTATTCTTAGGATAACATATATGCCAAATAATGCTGTTATTTGTCAAGTAAATTATTTGTCAGATCCATCATCCTGCCATTTCTTTTCTGGCAGAACTCAATGGGGGTATTGTATGAATAAAGTCTTTTAGGATTGGGCCTGAGGTTAAACAAAATGCAACCGGGGCAACTTGTTCATCTTCCTTGGTTTCATAAACCCACATGCTTGACCACAGTTTGGCAGCTGGGATACTGTGCCTTATGATGCTGATTTGTTCTGTCACTGATGCTGATTGTTCCCTCATCTCTCTCTAATGTACCTGTTGCCACCTCCATTTGTTAATGTGTGTATAACGTTAGCCTTGCTGGCTGTGTAGCCTGTCTCAGTGTCCATGGGCTCTGCATTTCCTGGGAGCCAGCCCTTTTGGTGTGCTGGCTTGCTCCATCGTGTCCTGGGCTCTTGTGTGACCTTGGAAAACTGCAGGAAGAGCCAGGGACTGCAGCTCTACACGAGTGAGCAGAGGGCTTTCAAGGTGACTTGTTCCCTTCTTTTGAATTAAGAAGCCTGATTATACGGCTGGTCTGTTCTTCCAGTTTGTTTTTACTTTTAGTTTACAAGTTAAATGGTCTACATCAGATTGTTTGGGGCTTTTAGTCTGGAAAAAAAAAAAAAAAGGGAAAATTAATCTCTTGTCGTTTTGATAGGAACAAAGTTAATACAAGTAAATTGCTTAAAGGATTTGTGATTCTAGCTATTAAAATACAACACAGGCAACTTCAGCACTTGAGCTCAGCCTCTCATTACTACCTATGGGAATGTATAATGGTTAAATTAGCTGCAGGTGGGCTCCCCCGCTGCTCCTGAAGCACATTAGAAGCATCTTGAGGTTGCAAGTAACCTTCAAGAAATCAGACGTAGCTGCCTCAAACAATAGTCATTCTTGTAGCTGGTAACGTGCTCCATATGCCTGAGAGGTACTGTGCAAATGGGACTCTTCGGGGGAGACTGCTCGGGTCTGGCTTCTCTGCAAGTTAAATGTTTTTGTGAAATGGAAAATGTTCACAGTTGTTGAGCATAGTTTGTGCTCATACACGTGTGGTAAAGCAGTTGACACCAAAGCTTGCTGAGGGCAGAGAAAAGATCGCAGACCACCTCTCTAAAGGTGGTGCGATCCCCAGGAGGGGGCTATGCCCCCCAAACCACATAGGATAGAACTACTGCTGGCTTTGGCACAAACGAACAATTTATATCTGCGTTTGGTGTGTAAGGATATGTTTCCCGGGTAAAGTTTCTATTCTCTGCAGGCGCTGTTGGCTGGCGTTAACACTTGACTCACCAAGACCCTTCCGTGTCATCTGCTAGGAATTTGAGGATCGAAGCAAACCGTGAATGCAAACCGTGTACAACCTGCAGCGCTCGGGGCTTTATCCCTCGTGCGGTGTTTGCTCCCGGTACCTGTTCTCAACACCCGAGCGCGCATCCCCGCTCTCGGGAGGCTCTGCAGGACCGCACCGCAGCGATGCTCAGCGCAAACTTGAGCGTCCCGCGGGCCCGGGCGGCAGCAGCGCGGCCCCCGCCCGGCTCCCCGCGGCCC
>VXBR01005506.1:721643-733701 GCA_013400215.1 Cisticola juncidis
GGCTCAGCCGGGGTCCCGCGGGGTCCCGCCCCGGCTCTCCGCGGCCGGCGCGGCTTCCCCGCGGGCTCGGGGAGCGAAGCTGGGTGGGATAACCTTTCCCGGGTTCTCCTGCGCTCTTACATTGTGCAGGTGTTCGTGTCGGTGCCACCGCCAGCCGCGGGCTCGTCCCCGTCTCCGAGCGGCGCGATCCCTGTGCCGAGCACCGGGCAGGGTCCCGCTGGGCACGGCGAGGCAGCAGCCTCAGTTTGGGGGGCTGGTTTGGGGGACACATGCGGGCTCCTCGGACGGGTGGGGAGTTCACTGTGAGTTCGGACTCGGGAAGAGTCATCATCTCTTGCGGAGGAATTCGGGAGCGCTGTCACAGGGAAAGGCAGAGGTGACACCTTCGAGGGATACGGCCAACAGAACTTGGCTTCTGCTTAGTTAAGCAGTAAGTCTGCAGCACTTGAGAAAGTTGATGAGCAGAGTGTTCCGTTTTGCCTTTTCACAGTCGGGAACAATGCCTGACAGCACTGAAAGGGGAAAGTGACACACAGATAATAAGAATAGACTCTTTTTATTGCGTATTCTACAACTAACCTGGTGAGGGGATGAAGCACTTCATAATTAAACTCTCATGCATGTATCATGTATCTAGATAATGAAGTCACATTCCTCACTTTTACCTGTTTTCCAATCTAAACAATTCAGTGAGTCTGTTTAAAGAAAATGTTTATAGACATTGGAATAAAAAAGAGACCATCAATCTCCTAACACAATTTCTAGCTACCTCATGCCACTGAAATTTCCTATGCGTGTGCAATGGTACAAGTTTCAATTTTGGTCATTGTTACATTATTTTGATTTTTTTTGAGAACAGTTCAGTTCAAAGGCTGCAGAGTTTGATGGAAAGACCTATTGCCGTAGATGAGTTTTGGATGTGTTTTCTGGCACGGATGTCTGTCTTGGGGATTAAATTTGATCGGCCATTGGGCTGATCTCTCGTGGCTGTAATCGATTGCAGAGTGCTGGTGATCTGCACTTTGCATGAGGACGTGGAGATGACACGGGGGTGTAGAGTTACCTGTGCAGGAGGAATCATTTGTCATTTTCTGGCAAGAAGATATTTGCAGGAATGGCATTCTGAAGCTTGGTATGGCTTTTCTGTGCTGATAGAGGCATCAGACAGTGGTTGTTTTGGAGAACTAGAAGAGAGGTAAAACAAGGCTTTCCATCTATTTTGATGGATGCTTAACCCTCTCCTGAGTTCTGTCTGGGAGCAGTTCCTCCAATTTTAAATTGATACATTTACATTATCTATAAAACTCTAGTGCTGTAGAGGAAACTTTCTCAAAAAGTTTCCTACTTTCAGAAGGAAAGTGTAGGTTCTGAGATGCTGAAGAGAATCACAGAATCATGGAATGGTTTGAGTTGGGAGGGACTTTAAAGCTCATTTAGTTCCAACCCTCCTGCTGTGGAAAGGCTTCATTGTCTTCTTGTGTCCTATCCGACTTCCCTGTTAAATAACAAGCTCTCAGAAAAGAAATGGCTAGAGAGAAGGGTGATGGAGGGTAATATGCTTTTAAAATTTAGCTCATAAAGGTTTCCTTTGAAGAGGGTTGGAGCAGAGCTGAGGAAAAGTGGTGCATATTGATCTTCCCTGTTGGTTGAGTATCACTCTGCTCCACCAAACATTGTGTGCTTTAATGATCCTTGCTGGGCAGTAATGCCTCCTGTTTGTGCCCTCTTTTAATTAAATACTGAAGTGTTTTCCAGCATTTTCATGGGCAGCTGTTATCAGTGAATATATCTTAATATACACCCATTTCTCCTGACATTGAGACTCATTTTATTCTGCATTTTAATGCCACACACATGTCGAAGCACATCCCCTGGAGATGCTGGGTGTCAGCTGAAGTGGAGGAGTGGTGGGCAGCTGGGGGTGACACTGGGGACAGTGTGCTTGGCTGAATTGAGCCCTGAGTGAAGTGCCAGGAGCTTCCTGCTCACTTCTCCTGTGGGCCAGATCTGCCCTGCCCCAGGGTGCTCCTCACTCACCTGCATGTTGGTTTTGGCTCATTTTCTCTAAAAATGTGAAACTTTTGCAGTCCTGTTGCCTGTGTACTAGATTTTCAGTCACCTAAGTGTTGAAAGCCCTTGGCTAATCCCAAGCTGGTATTTATAGGCTAATACAACAAATCTGGCAGAGGGCAAACTCTTAATGATTATTAGGTTCTTACACCCTTCAGGAAAACCAGCAGCTCAGTCAAGGAGAGAAGCCCAGCCCAGTGCCCCGGGGAGGGACAGACAGACAATCAGGTGTACATTTTCTGTCTCCTTTATGGGTGGTGCCCATCTCACCTGTAATCAAATGAAATATTTGGGGGAATTAGTGGCCCACACCCTCCTGTGGCATTAGCTGTGGTGGCAGTGCTGGAGCTGGTGGATCCTGGACAGGCCCTCTTGGGGCTGGGAGCTGCTTCCCTGTGCTCTCCTGCTCTGCACCCAGGTTCTGGCATTGCTGAGTGGGTGGGAGAGAGCTCAGCACGGCCTGAAGGGAGATGGAGTTTGGGCAGGACCTGCCAAACTCCTGGATAAAGTGTAGTGGCAAGGGAAGGAGGAAGGCTCCTAAGGGGCAAAAAAAGGCTTTTTCTTTTAAGGTTTTATATGAATCTGGTAGCAACCTGCCTGAAAATCATCACCTGAATGAGCTCTTAGAGATGAGCAGGAGTTTTCTTTTACATTTCTCTTCCACAGCTTCCCCCAAAAGACATGAGATGTTTTTCTACTCTGAGATCTAGTCCATTGATGAGTGCAGGGCTAAGGACACATTTGGATGTGGGATGGGTGAGACATCCAAGCTGCAGGTGTTTATAAACTGCAGATCTCCTTGGTCTGTCTGTGAGACTCTCTTCTCCTCTGGTGGAATCTGTGCTTCTCTGCTACCCTACTTTTTTGGAACAAATGGCATGTTTCAAGGGTAATTTGCTGCAAATAGCAAAGATTGGCCAGGTAAAGGCACTCCTGCCTTGGCTGTGATCCACAGGAAGGGTTTTTTGTGCCTTCCCCAGACTGAGAAATGAGGTAATGTGTCCCCAATCGTGTACTTTGATTATCACAGACTGAGCTGGGATGTTTCTGTAGGAGCTCCTTGTTTGACATTTTGATGAGAGAGGATTCTAAGCTGTCTCCAGGGGTGCAGGGCTGTGTTAATCCTGCCAAGGGACTAAGCCTTTGGTTCCAGGGAGTCTGGATAGCTCCAACCTGATGCGTGCTGCCCCGTCTGGAATGGCTCCCAGGCGGGGGCTGCGCTGGCCATGCCATGCCAGCCCTGGGTTGTGTTACAGCCCCACTGCGCCCTGGCACGGGCTCTGCGAGGAGTTCAGACACTCCCAGGTTTTTCTGGGACATGGAGCGTGGTGGTGCCTGCCTGTCACTGCTTTCCAAGTTCTCAGGAGGAGAACTGAATGAGCCCAGCTGAAGTCGGTGACGTGACCGCATTCAGGCAGTGAATCGTAGCAGGAGCAGAATAAAAATCCTCTTGTGATTCCTTTGGTAATCATGTAACCACGAGAACGTCCTGCTCATTCACATATGCTCAGTTCTCCATCTGGCTTGTTGACTAGTGTCTGAGCGTGCAAAAACCCCAGTCTGTAAACATATGGTAAGTAAAGAGAGAAGAACTGGGCTGGTTTCTGGGAAGCGTGGAAAATATGTCATTTGTGAGGGAATTTTAGGAACTCTTTACATTATAAACAATCATCTTGTAGAAAACGAGCAAAGGGATGATTAGCTTTATCTTGTTGTACTACTGGTTTACAAAGAGCACAGAAGATGCCCAGGCTGTGCTCAGGACCTTGCTTCTGAAGGGCAGGTTTTGTTCTGTTAAAAGCTGCTCTATTCTCCTATGTCATCCTGCACCTTAAATCAGCAGGAGTGTTCACTGCTGTGTATATATTGAATATCCCATTGTAGATCTGGACATGCATTAACAATTTATACATTAAAACTGTTTTACTTTCAGAATAATGACAGACAAAGTCCTAGATTCCCACCAGAAGCCCCTTGCTCATGTGGTGCATGCATTAGACTGGATCTCATCCCGCCTCACTGTGTGGCACAGCTCCCATGTGTGTGGAGAAAGGAGCATGAGCTAGATCCCTATTTTGTATATGTCCAGGAATATCCAGTAAATTGCCCATTTTCTTCTGAAGTGGGTCATGCCACACTTTATTTTCCTGTTTTTCTTTTCTTACTGCTCAGATTTTCTGCCTCCCTAATGCGAACACCAAGGTTCCCCTGGTAAAGGTGTATTGCAGGAAGGCATTTTGCTCACTGTGACATTTGTCAATGTGCTGTATGTCAGAGGGGACAAGGACTTGCTGTATTGGCTCTGGGAAGTTTTTGCCCCATCAGAATGAGAGTCTAAAACCCTGTGGTGTGAGCTGCAGTTTGTACCTGGTGTTCTGTCCACCTGCACTTGGGGGTGTGTGGGACTGGCTTCAGCAGGGTGCAGGAAGGAATGCACCTCCCATCTGGGAGGAAACACTGCTGGATGAGCACAGGCACAGGAGCTATACTGGGTGGTTAAGGTTGTTTAAAAAGGCATAAAAATACTCCTGTTTCCATGAGGTTCTTGTTTCTTTTTGATGAACCTGATTATTACTCAAGTTTGAAATGTCCTTGGTATTACCTTGCAGCCTGTTACAGTGGAAGGTGTTTTTCCTGTTACACTTTGTATTTGCTTATTAATGAACACACAGATGATTTATATCACAAAGGGAGTGAGATACCTTTTGGAAGGGGTGGACTGGTCCAATGGGAGATGGATTCTGTTTCCAAATTTGTTCCTCTCCTGTTAGCCCAGAACAGTTGTGCCTCAGTTTCCCATGAACATCATGGTATGTTACTGTGAGCAGCTTTATTGCTGAAACCCCCCCATGAAAGGGTGGTAGATTGCAGCCAGAAAAAAATATCACTGAGCCATATCTTCACTTCTTCAGGCTGACTTTCACTTAATTCTTTCCTTAGGTGAGGGAAAGGGCTAGAAGTGATGTTGCTTTCTGAACTGGAAGCTGAAGCTGAAAGCTGTCCTTCCTTCAGTTCTCTCATCCAGCCTCTGAGCAGTCAGGGGCTGTGGTTTGTGCTTGCTGGAACATCTGAGTAGAAGGAAAGCTTTGCTTTTGCAGCCTGCAGCTCCTCTGGAGTAAGGATCCTTCCTTCATGAATCTTTCCAGGATTTTGTAGCACTCTTCAGGCTCAGACTGTCACCAGAAGTGTTAACCTGAAGCTGGTGGTGACTGTGGATACAGGCAGGGTCTCCCCAGCAGTAACATCTTTTTTCCCCTTCTTTTCCCATGTCTTAAATTTCTGTTTGACGCAGGACCAGCTGCCCACTCTGTAATACCCTCTTGGGAGTAATCTATAGGCAGAAAAAATGTGTTTAAACTTACTTAATGCCTCGTAAAGATGGAATTGCTGTTCCACTGCCAGATGGAAACCTGTAGTTTTCATATCCATGAGCCCCAAAAAACAGTGTCCTTGGTGACTTGCGTGAGCATTTGGTCCAGGTGAGAAGAAAAATGACTGAGTCACTCAGATCAGCCTTTCCTGTAAATGTCTTGGGAAGGTATCCAAGAGCCAGCAGAGAACCTGCTCCCTCCCAGCACACAATCTTCTTGTCAGACTGAGTCAAGCATTGCTACAATTCACATGGTCTATTCATTCTCTGAGGAGTCTCTGCTCATAAGAGTATGTAAGGATTCTCATTTTTAATGATCAGCTCAAGATCTGCTGATTCTGGAGTTGAACTGGACTTTGGGATGGAAAACAAGCTTAGTAAGAAATGACTCATCCTAAAATACTGGTGGCTCCCAGGAGCTGCCTCTGCCATACCTTATGTGCCACTGAAGTTTTGCTCCCAGATTGTTATCAGAAAATAACAGAAAAATAATGTTCCCACACCCCCACGCCAGTGTGGCAGGTCTGAGCAGACAGTTCCTGACCAAAGGGCAGTACTAATGGAAAGGCACTAATGCCATAAGTGGAAACAAAGTTGGCACAATAATCACTATATATATCAACAAAATAGATCAAAATAAATAAGAGCCCTTACAAGGATTAATCCTGAAAAATGTCATAGCCTGAGGATCTGTAAAAGGCAAGGATATGTGTAAAATGCACCCTGGGTGGTGAAATGGTTTTGCTTTTAAACGGAATAAAACTAGAGCTAGAGTTCCAAATACTGTAGGGTCTTTGTAATTGAATCTTTGTCCCATGAAAGCATAAAATGACATGGTAAAGAGGCATATGTTTAATAATAGTTCAAATGCATGCTCATGACACCAGTTTAGAGAACAGCTTTTGCTTCTAGGGGAAAACACAAATTTTGGTGGATCAGAGTCAGTTCCCACACAGCAGCCAGGCCTGTGACAGAATTTATGTGGAGTGCATCAATCTGTTGATTAGCTATCAGTATTTAAGATGGTAGGTTCATCCTCATATCCATGAAGATAGATTTAAAGGTATTTGCTTTGTTCACATACAAGGAACTTCTGAGCAGCACCAGTGGGTGAAATAAAGCATCTAGCTAATATTTAATGATTTGTCCTAAGGATAGAATAAGACAGGGAGGCAAGCCTGTTTAAATCTTCTGCCAAGCAGATAGGATTTAGTGTTTGAAGGTAGTATATTATTTGGTGGAAAAATATGCAATATTTCTGCACAGTGTCTTCTGTGCAGACGCACAAAAATAACCAGAGCCTCAAAGGTGCCCAGAATTCTATAGCACAGAGTGAGGAGGAGAAGGTTTTTCCCCACTGTGTGTCCTTCCTGAGCCAGGCTGGTCTGCAGAACCAGATGTGCTGGACCCTGAGGTGTGCACAGGGAACTGCCTGATGTGTGTGGAGCAGCCACAGGACTGTGCCAGCCTGCTCTGGCACTTTTTTAATGTCCCTTACAACAGCTAAATGTTCTTTATGGCAGTGCTGATGGTGACACAATGAGCCCTTTGTGTCTGAGCTGCTGTTCAACACTGCTCTGTCAGACCACCCTGTCAGAGACCCTCAGGACCACGTTTCCCTCCCTATTCCAGGATGTGAAATGGAACTGGGGTGGCTCTGCTGGTTCTGTGCTGGTGCAGGGGGTGTCTGGTGGCAGGTGGACTCCACAGCTCAGTGGGGTGGCACCCAGAGGACCTCTCTGGGCCAGCAGTGGTCACTTCTGTCCCAGGTGCTGCCCAGAGGCTGACCCTGGCAGTGTGACAGATGAGTTTTATGGATTGTCCTGGACCCTCCTGGGGGTTTGTACAGCAGTGTTACACAAATGATTTATGATGGAGCAATCACAACCTTGCCTTTTCTTATGGAGGCACACTGTGCATACACTTCTAGGAGAAAAAAAATCTATTTCAGTCTTTTCAGTACATCAGTTTTAAAGGAGGGTTATTAATTACCTTCTTAGTGTATTCATACATGTATGATTAATGAGTAAAGTTTTAACTTATGAAATTTCATGGCACAAACTGGAAGAATATAGAAAGAAATTAAGACAATGGAGGAATTTTGAGTATTTCAGATGATACCATTACATTTATTTTGTGGACTCAGAAGTCTTAGGGGAGTATCATTGATACTTTCCTCAGGTTCTGCCTTGCATTTTGATAGCTAAAATATGCAAGGAACAAACAAGTGTAGCCAGACAATTGCATAGGAACTTCAGATCTGTAGAGGACAAAATGATTCCCCTAGAAGTTGTCCTTCCACTCTTTTCTTTTGAAATATAGTTCTCAGCCTATATCTCTATACGATTTTTTGCCATATTCTGCCTTTCTTCTCTTACTGAGTGTCTGTTAATACTGATGGCCAGCATATATATGTACTTAAATTATATATACATAGATATATTTTTTGGTCTTCTGATGACTCTGCTTGCTTCCTGGGGTCATGGTCTTTGCAGAGCTCTTCCATCACATGGTGGATGTGACAGGGTTGTGGAGCCCATCCTCCTGTGAGGAGCTCCTTGTGACAAAGAGCCCCCACACAGGCCACTGTCACCTCCTTTAGAAACAAATGAGGGACAAATTTCAGAGAGCTGCAGTTGCAAACCTGACAATATCAGCTGGGTCATGGTAGCTTTGTTTGGCAGCTAGTTAAATTGGATAGTTGGGCACATCCCTAGATGTTAATGGTGAAATGTATTCATTGTTCCAACAAGGCCCCTATTCATAAGGGGACTATTCTTTGCTCGTTATGCATGCATAATTCCCATTAATGCTCCTGGGGTTAAGGGTGTATAGTGAGGGGGAAAACCAAGCTGATGTTTACACATCCATGTTTGCACTCAGAGAAGAGGTTTTGTAACACAGAAACTGATGGTGATTCACAGATCCTTTACCTTTAAGGAAAACTTGAAATCTTTGCTTTGATGAGGGAGTGAGAATGGGGGAGAAAGTGACACTTGCACAAGCACCTCCTTCCTTGCACACCAAACTGTGTCAGTGATCAGAACTATTACACCAGTGCCATTATTGTAGAAGCTTTTGAAAGTAACAAAGTGCTTGGAAATTCAGGGCTCTTATTTGGGTATCAAAACAATGACTCCAAATCTTTAACTTCTGGCAAAGAAAACTTTTGCAAACTTTTGACTCGGCGTTAATCAGGGTGATGAGATTTTCTGATTTATTATACAATATGGGTGCTTCCATAGGAAACCTTCAGATTAAGATTCCTCACTCTTAGGTGCACATCAAAGTGGTGTAAAAGCCATAAAGAAGCTCAGCTCTGCCTAAGAAAGCCTTTCAAGTTCCAGCAAGTGCTTGAACTACTGAAGGTTTTGAAGTGCTCTAATCTCTGACATGGGTGACGTGCTAGGCTAGCACTTTTTTGTTTTGTCACAAATCATCCATGCACGTAGTGCAAAGGGACCCTGACAAAGTCATTTTACTTTTGAAAAGGGCTGCTTTTTTTCCTACCATTATGTCTCCCATTCACATCTACATGTTTGCTTCCACTTTGTTCAGGTCTAAGTAGCAGGGCATTTGCATAGTCTTCCCTTTGTTCTCGGTAAATATGGAGTAAAATGAGCAAGATCCGTGCTGTGAAATTAAAGCTCTACTCTTGAGAGATCTTAAGGGCCAAATCCTCACAAAAGGTACAGCAACATAGTGCCAAAGGAGCTGGTGTCCAGGAACAGCTTGCTTTGGGTGTTTGTGCTAGGAAATGTGAATAAAGAGAGCCTAATCTGTTGAAAACTGGATGTAATTAGAAAAATACACTGCTGAGAGCTGCTGAAAGATTAGAATAACAGAAAATAGTGCTGAAAGAGACCTGAAGTGATCATCTGGTCCATTCCCCCTAATTGTGGCCAGAATAAACTGTTTAAATCAGTGAGAGAAGATCACAGCCTTTTTTGTCTGTTTGTTCCAGTGCTTAATTACCCTACTGCATAGGTTTTTTCCTAATGCAAAACCTAACTCTTCTTGCTAAAATACAGCTTTACCCTGGTCTTAGGACCTTTCTCTTTGCTATCACTCATTTGACAACTGCTGTGGTTTGTTTTGCTCTGAAACAATGCTCTGTGCTTTTGCACTGGTCCCAGAGCAATAAGCTTGTTGGTGTAAATGAATCTAAACTAAATTTGGGTCCCATGCACCTGGAATGAATGAAGTGAATTCCAGATGTGGTGACTCACTGGGAATTATAACTTGGTGTTTGAGCCCTAAGAATAGGTTTCCTCCTCCTTTATAAGTTTGAGTGTTGTGAAGAAGGAGCAAACATGGAGTGTGGGGATATCAAATTCCGTGATCAGGAAGGCAAAATAACAAATTCACAGATTGGCCATGGAGTGGTAGATGGGAGCAAGCAGAAAAAGCAGTTTTCAAGTGATCAAACTTAAAGCAGAAATTAAGTTGCAAGGCTGCTGGTGGGAAACTGCATTGCTGCAGAAAGGCAGCGTGGAGATAGCTGGAGAGATGTGGAGCATTTGCTCCTAAAATAAAGTACTCACCCTAGATTTTGCTGGTGGTAGGTAGTTCAGTGTATTGCAGGTGTGTAGGCAAGGTGGCCTTGAGGAAACAGAAGAAAGTGATCAAAATTTTAAGTCTTGCAAATAGACATGGGATTTCCAGAGCAAGTCTGAGTGTATCTGATTTCTCAGGCTGAGGGGAGCTCTGGTCCTCCACCCTCTGTTTTTCAGTGTTTCACTGTTTTGGGGTGTTAATTCTTGAGCAATGTTTTATTGTTACTGATGTAGGGACCTTGTTCCTCATGGCTGAGAAAGGCTCAGAGATGAGGGTTAAGTTGAAGTTCCCAGGTGGATTTGGTCCTGCTCCAGCGTTGCTGCAGATCCCTCTGATCCAGCCCCGTGCTGCCAGCACTGTGGCCATCGTTGGTGTGATGCTGTGCCCAAATTCTGATTGTTCTCTACTGCTCCAGATCAGAGCTTGTGTCTTGCCTCCCAAAAACACGTCTGTCTGTCTGTCTGTCTGTCTGTCTGTCTGTCTGCAGAATGCTGCATGGCTGGGATTTACATGGCTTGTCCTGAGAGTCTCTCAGAAGGTGAAATCATGGAATGGTTTGTGTTGGAAGGGACCTTAAAGATCATCTTGTTCCAACCCAGGGACACTTTCCACTACACCAGGTTGCTCCAAGCCCTGTCCACCCTGGCTTTGGACATTTCCAGGGACAGGACATCCATAACTTCTCTGGGTAACCTGTGCCAGGGCCTTTCCACCCTCTAAGCAGAGAATTTCTTCCTACTCCGAGTTTGAATCTACTCCCCCTTGTCCTGTCATTCCATGCTCTTGGCAATAATTACTGCCATTTTTGGTAGGTTCCTCTCAGGTACTGGAAGGCTGTAATTAGATCACCCTGAACCCTTCCCCTCTGCAGGCTGAACAATTCCAATTCTCTCAGGCACTCATTGTAGGAGAGGTGCTCCATCCCTCTAATCAGATCTCAAACCATTGTCCTGTGTTCCTGCTCCATTGTCCTTCCATAAGAAAACACAAAAAAGTGGGAACTGGAAGGCTGGAGTGATGTTTTTAGAAGTAGGGTCTTGATAAATAATATTTGGGGAACAGCACCCAGGGGTTTACATGGTTGCCCTGTGATGGTGGTTAAAATATTCCCTCCCTGCCACTCACACCAAGATCAGCTTTGAGAAGTGCAGTGTTCCTTCTCTTTTTACATGGGTGGGTAAAAGGAGTGGTGTAATGAGTGTGAAGGCAGGAGAACAAAGCATATGTAGAAAAACCACTGGATTCCCAAAACAGAGTAGGGTTTTAAAAAAAAAGGAATTGGAAGCACAGCTCTCAGGAAAAAGGTTTCAAACTTCTGCTTAGAGAAGACTTGGCTTTAATCTCCTAATCTTAGTTTTGAAGTTTTGGGAAAAAATATATCTGTTACCATTCAGAGCAGCCCAAAGTTGTGTTTGGCTAAAGCATTGCATTTTCAGTTTCAAACTACAATAATCAAATTTACTCTTTCTAATCTGGTTTGCTTTAGATATGTCAGGAAATCTAAACATTTGCATTCCCCAAAAAGCAGCTGTGGTTTGGCCGTACCTGCTGGGGATCTAAAGCTTACTGGGAGCTTTCCCCGTGCTGGTAACAGACCTGCTGTGCCTTCTCTGACAGCAGTAAACCCCAGCTGGGATGAAAAGTGTCAGTGTCGTTTGTTGGCAGGGCTGTTGGCTTGGATTTGGGAAGTTTGTTCTAAGTCCCTATCACAGGTGCCAAAACACGATCAGAGCAGCAGGGGCTGCGTGGGGCCGGTGTGGCTGTGCTGTCCCGGTGGCTGCAGTGTCCCGGTGGCTGCAGTGTCCCGGTGGCTGTGCTGTCCCGATGGCCGCGGTGTCCCGGTGGCTGTGCTGTCCCGGTGGCTGTGCTGTCCCGGTGGCTGTGCTGTCCTGGTGGCTGCAGTGTCCCGGTGGCTGTGCTGTCCCGGTGGCTGTGCTGTCCCAGTGGCTGTGCTGTCCCGGTGGCTGCAGTGTCCCGGTGGCTGTGCTGTCCCGGTGGCTGCGCTGTCCTGGTGGCTGCGCTGTCCCGGTGGCCGTGGTGTCCCGGTGGCTGCGCTGTCCC
>VXBR01005506.1:733793-755155 GCA_013400215.1 Cisticola juncidis
GGCTGCGGTGTCCCGGTGGCTGCGGTGTCCCAGTGGCTGTGCTGCCAGGTGGCCGCGCTGTCCCGGTGGCCGTGGTGTCCCGGTGGCTGCAGTGTCCCAGTGGCCGTGGTGTCCCGGTGGCTGCAGTGTCCCAGTGGCCGCGGTGTCCCGGTGGCCGCGGTGTCCCGGTGGCTGTCGTGTCCCGGTGGCCGCGGTATCCCGGTGGCTGCGGTGTCTCAGTGGCCGCTGTCCCTGCCTGCCCCTGGCAGTCCCAAGGGTGTTTGAGCAGAGCCAGCAGTGCCTGTCCCTGTGTCCTGCTGGCTCCAGGCACCTCCCTGACACCCCAGAGCTCCAGGGGAGCTCTCAGTGGAGCGAGAAGAGAGCGACAGTCACTTCAGTGTGCTGGGAAGGTGCCCTGCTGGAGTGGTGTCAGGGAAGAAACACGATTTCTTCATTTATCTCACAGGTGTAGAGGTCCAAATCAACAGCAGGTCTTAGGAAAACTCTGAACATGCACATAGCAGAGGGCACTCCCCACTAGGAACTGCTTACTAGAGTGAGCAAGCTAATGGAGGAGTTCATCCTCTTTCCTGTGTCTGCAGCAAGTGTGGAGCCTAAGGGACTGGCCTGAGGTCAGATGTACATTTTGGTATTGCCAAATGTAGGAGCCCATCAGAGGTTTCCACACTGGGTTTTGAAAGTTGTTTGTCCGTGGCCTCAGCTTTAAAGGCTTCTAATTTAGAACATCTCCCTGCCTCCCCTCAGCCTCTGGGAAGCAGCATCTGTTTCAGAATCCATTATCCTGGCTCAGGAATCCCAGAAAGGTACGCATTTTCCTGCTGAACACACTGCTGGGGTCCTGGAGGGGCTGGTGAAATGTGTCCTGAGCACTCAGCTTGGCTGCTTTCTGGCTAAAGGGCATGGCTGGTACCCAGAAATCAGGAAATGGCCCCTTCAGGTGGGGTTTCACTGTGGATGGTCTGTGATTCTCCAATTCTTCATTCCTGATCTGCTCCTGGTACAATCAGAACATCCTCCAAGGTCTAGGAGACAGAACAAAGCAAAGCCAAAACAATGAGAAAGGGCAGAGGGCCAGTCCCATCCCAAGCACTGCTCTGTGCTTAAGGGGAAATAATGTTGTGGCCCCTAATTTCATGGGGGTAGATGAACTTTGCTAGTGGCCCTTGCTGCTGTTTAGAGCAATGAATGCTGTCACCAGCTCCACAATGTGCTTGGGATTTTAGCTGCTTGACCTTCCATTGGTTTTCATTGAATGCATGCAGCTAAAAATCACAAGCACTTATCTGAAATCAAATGCAAGTTACTCTAAGGTAATTAAAGTGTTTCTAAATCATAATTCTTATAAGTTCATTTTTCTCTTAATTTTGATTTTTCTTAATAAGGGCGGGTGTTCTTGGGTTTCCTGGCTGTGATCCCTGTTCCAGGATCTACTCAGGAGTTTGACCCAAAGCTCTCTGGGTGCAGAGCTGTGTTGGTCTCAAACTGCTAAATCCCCACAGGAATTACAAAGTACACTCTGACTGTACTTTGCTTATTTTGCATGACTTGGTGCCACTGGGTGTCTCCATTGACATCAGGGGATGCTGAACCAAGCTTTTTGACATTTTTACCTTTCCTCTTTCCTGCTCATGTGGTCTGGTGTGGGAGAAGTGATGTGAGCACAAATCTAGGTTCAGCCTAGACCACTAAAAACAGGCTCCTGGCATCTTGTATGTGACCTGTGGGGCTGTCAGCTGGTTCCTCTGCATGATTATACTGAGTGACTGTTCCTCTGCAGTTACTGTCATGTGTGCTGAGCTTTTTCCTGTCTCTCCTGCTGTGGGATGGCTCCCAGTGCCTGTGGGTCCTATTTGTGGCATCAAATTCCAGTGTGACAGCAGTGACAGCAGTGGCATTGTCTGCACAGGGAACCACAGAAAGGGAACGAGAGGCAGAGACCTTGTGATGCTGTAGTCCTGCTGCAGCCTGTTTTAATTAATTACTGTGTCATGGGGGATGAAGTTGAAGAATTGGCCCTGCTGAGGGGTGTCTTGTCTAGTAAGCAGTTGCTTAGTTTTGGTTCAGCTCTTTTGTGTAAATAGTATCAAGAATGTAAGGTGCTTTTTTTAAAACTCTTGGTTATTTTACCTGAATTTTACAGTTTTCCTCTTTCTCCCCCCTGACAATAGATAATGAAAGTGAGAATGGGATCCTAAAGAAATCTGTTCAAATGCTGGTAAAAACTGAGAGAGATCAGCCATTTCTTAAGTCATTACAAGCTTACATTACAAGCTCATTGAAAGCAGGATGGATTTGGGTTGTAAAGTTAATACCTAGGCAAAACTACTACATATTTCTAAAGAAGACAAAACAGTTGTCTGAGTATTTGGCTTCATGTATGGCTTTCAAGTGAGATGACAAAAACAGAAGTACTCAAATTTTGGGAGAAAAGGGAGTATTGAGGAGTTGCTATTCCTCTCCTCTCAAATACTGTTCTTGCAATTTCCCTTTCTGAGGCTGTGGCCCGAATGTCCTGTACTCCCTTGATTCCTTTATCTGCTTTTGTTTCTTGTTTCCATCTAACATCCTCCTTACAGATTTTTATGTTGACAGATAAAATGAAGAAGAATGGGAAATACATTTTATCGTGAACCTGTCGATATCTTTGAAATTTTTTGTGCTTTGCCACCTTATGTGGATCTTACCACAGCAGGTAAAGCATATTAGGAAGTAGTTCCTATTAAAAAGTTGGTAAAACAGTTGTTAATGTCTGGATTATCATTAGGATTTGAAGTGGAGATGAATGAGGTGATTCACACCTCTCATAAAAATTTCATGTCCTCCCTGTAGGACTAGATAAATAGACTGTGTGATTTGCATTCAGAAGATTTTTTTTCCCTTACTGTACAGGGTTAGAAACCTAATTCTTTCATTTAAACACAGTTCAGTTTTGCTGTAAACTGTGTTCCACTTCAGGCTTTCCACCTCATGTGGTTTCTGTGGCTCATTCTTCAGGTAAGGCAGGGTTCTGTGGCAGTGAAATGCTATCCCCTCTGGAGAGCAGAAATTCAGCTATTACAGTTCATTGTTGTCCTTGGATGATGGGGAGGACAAAGATTTACTGGACTCCTCTAGAAAATATTTTGTATGCATTTATGAGTTTTTTTGGTGGTGGAAAATACATACAGGGCTTACTGCTTGGAATGTGATGAGACATAATGAAAGATGAGTCATGATAGACTCTAAATTAATTAAAGGCCTTACAGTTTTTCTCTCACCTCTGCATTCAGTTAGACATGTTGTCTTAGGAAACCAGAGGAAGGACTTGGCATTTCAGTAAATGCAGACACCCCTTGCTGAAGATCCACTGGTCTCTGCCAGCCTAAGTTGTTTTATAATGTACTTTATGTACATCAGTCTTCATGCTTTTGTATCAACTCTAGGAGAAAAAAGGATGGATCTCTGAGAGTGTAAATCTCTTGAATGTGCATGTACATGTAGTTAGCAAGCTCTGTAGCAGGCACAGTCCTGCTGCCAGATAGATCCACATTCAGAGAATATCTCACTTAGCAGTGGGCTCATGGGGAGTTATTAAATGTAATCAGCATTAAAGAGTTCATCACCCATCCATAGGAGTGCAAGGCATGGATGGATCCATCACCCATCCATAGGAGTGCAAGGCATGGATGGATCCATCACCCATCCATAGGAGTGCAAGGCATGGATTCATCACCCATCCATAGGAGTGCAAGGCATGGATTCATCACCCATCCATAGGAGTGCAAGGCATGGATTCATCACCCATCCATAGGAGTGCAAGGCATGGATGGATCCATCACCCATCCATAGGAGTGCAAGGCATGGATTCATCACCCATCTATAGGAGTGCAAGGCATGGATTCATCACCCATCCATAGGAGTGCAAGGCATGGATTCATCACCCATCCATAGGAGTGCAAGGCATGGATGGATCACCCATCCATAGGAGTGCAAGGCATGGATTCATCACCCATCCATAGGAGTGCAAGGCATGGATTCATCACCCATCCATAGGAGTGCAAGGCATGGATTCATCACCCATCCATAGGAGTGCAAGGCATGGATGGATCCATCACCCATCCATAGGAGTGCAAGGCATGGATTCATCACCCATCTATAGGAGTGCAAGGCATGGATTCATCACCCATCCATAGGAGTGCAAGGCATGGATTCATCACCCATCTATAGGAGTGCAAGGCAGGGATGGATTCATCACCCATCTATAGGAGTGCAAGGCATGGATTCATCACCCATCTGTAGAAGTGCAAGGCAGGGAGCCATGGCTGCAGTGCAGTCCCTGGGTTTGCAGGCAGTGTTTGCCTGCTGCACCTGCAGGTACCAAGCTGAGTCTGTTCTCTGGTGCTCAGCTGCTCAATGAGGGTTTGGAGTGAAATTCTGTAGGTGCCTTTTGTGCTGTCCTACTGAAAGTTTGCTCATTCTGAGATTAGGGCTGGTGTAGGGGAGACCCAGAGGGAGGGGATAGTGAACTGTGGGAAATTAATCACTCTTTGTTCCTTCAAGAGTTTATTTACCAGCAGTAGCATCACGGCTCTTTGGCATTGATGCCAAAGATGCATCTTCCAGCACCCACTGACAATCCGGCTGTTCTGTAAACACTGGAAAATCTCCAGTTGTAGGTGCTTTGTAGATGTGTTATAGGACTTTTTATTGCTGTGTGTGAGTTCCATGCCCTGTTCCTCCTGCCAGAGCTCTGGTAGCAGGCATGAGGCAAGGAGCAGAGACTGCAGCTGCCTTCTGAGCTCTTTGCCTTCAGCCTCCAGACTTTGTAAGGAGCAGCCTGGAAAACTGAGGATGAGTGACTCGAGGAGGTCTCTCCCTGCAGCTCCTCCTCGCAGGGAAGCTGTGGCAGGCAGATGTGTCCAGCTGCCCTGCTGCTCCAGGATGTCCCACAGGGGTGCAAAACTGGGGGAAGGCAGGGACAAGGGGAGCTGAGAGGCCAGGGGAGGATCAGGAGATGGGAATCTTTTCTGAGGAGAGGAGAGGGACCTTGAGGAGTGAAGGCAGTGCCTGGTTTCTGCCTGTGTAGGTTCCACTGAGTTGCAGAGACATTCAGTTTAAGGAACTCAGATGCTTTTTTTGCTCATTGGGTCCAAACACAAGACAGGTTCTGTGGGGCACGAGCCAAGGTGAAAATCCTACCAGGCAGTGACCTATGGGGTTGGGCAGAAGGTGCTTTGGAAACGACACCAAAAATCAGAATACAGGAGCAATGAGAACCAAGCAAACAGCAGAGGGAAATGGGAGAAACTTGAAGGAAATGCACCTAGCAGCAGGCCAACATTTCATTGTGCAGATGCTGCCCTTAAGAGCTGTGTATTTGGAGGAGTTCCTGCTCTGGAAGCAGACCAGGGCTGGTGCTGATGGTCTCCAGCTGCCCTGCAAGCTGTGGCACTTGCTGGTGCTGCCAGCTCTCTGGAGTCATGGCATTTAGTGCTTCTTGCTGTTCCACCTCTGTCCCACTCCAGGTTTCCCCCACCCTTAGATTTGCAGGTTTAATTCCAGTGCAATCAAGTGGTTCTTCCGTTTTGTTGAGTTTTATACGTTTTTTTCACGCCTACTCAAGAACTGTTGAGCAAATGCAAGCTATTTGACTTGACCAAATTGGAAGTAGCTGCACTTGCTAGTAGTTACATTAGTAGGCTGTCTAAGCTGTGCTTGCTAAAACTTGAGGTGTTCAGCCTTTTAGCTAAAACATCTTTCAGCCTTGATTGTTTCAACTGGAATAGGACATCTGCTCATGGCCTTAGCCATGTTTCAGTGTATTTCAAAAGAACAGTGAGAATGCAAAGCCTGCTGATCAAGTTAAACAGTGTCTCTGTTCATGTACATTATGAAAGAAGGGATGGGGGAAAGGACATTTTCATAACTTGTGCTTTCCAAAATGCACTTGTAAGGTTTCATGCTGGATGTTGTCAAGTTGCATGGAGATGGATGGGACAAATTCAGGCTCTGCTTTGGTATTTCATGAGCTTTTTGCTTTCAAGGGACTTTTTAATGTGCTGCTTGTGTGATCTTTATATTAAAGCTGATAATAGGATTATTTTAAAAAAACAGAGGAAAGACTTAGATTTTAAAGTTCTTTCTGCCTAGCCAGAAAATGTGTGTGGGAGGGCCTAGCTCCAGGGTACCTGAGGCAGGAAGAAAAGACAGTAGACTGCTCCTGGGAGCTTACCTGGCTTTTACCTCTAGTCCAGAGAGCAGGTTTATTGAGTTAGCTGCTATTTTACACCCCAGAGCACTGGTTTGTTGATTTTTGTGCTAATTCCTGGCACTACTTCAAGCACAGTAACTACCATATTTTACACACTGACAAATAAAACAGGAGCTGTTTGACTGCACACGTTGAGTTGATGAGTTGAAGATGCTTTGCTTGTCTTTCTAGTTGAACACATTTAATTGCTTTTTGTGACCCTGAGCTGTGGTGCAAGGCTGTGCACAGGGTGCTGTGCTCCCTGCTAGGTGGGGATGGCAGTGCATGAATTTCTTGATAGCATCTTGGAGCTGAAGGTGGTGATGGTTTAGCACTGCTGCAGCACAAGAGCTGCATGAAAAAAGACCCTGAGAAGCTTGGGGCACCTCAGACTGGCTGGATTCCCTTTCCCTGATGTGACTGTGCTGGTGTGGGCTCTGCTCATGGCCCAGGTAGTTACAGGGGGAGCCCTGGTTGGGAATAGCTCCTTTTCCATTTGATTTGGCCTCCTCCTGTGAATTAGTCTGTGTTTAATTGCTGAATTAAAGCTGAGGCAGCAGCTATACCAGGCAGATGAGTCTCAAGAAGGATGAGCTGCTGGCTCCTGTTCAGCTGGGCCAGACACAATGCAAGGGACTTTTGGCACCTTTCTCTGTGTTACTAAGGCATAATCAGTCTTGGAGTCTTTGAAGATATTTTAACAACATTAAAATCTTGGGCTTTGGACTAAAGCTTTGTTTGGAAATACTGTTGAAATGTTTGTCAAAATACAAAGGTAAAAACTGTGAGAAAACAGATTGCACTGAGCTCACCCTCTGATCATGCTTGCTCAGGACTCTTCTGTGCAGTGGAAATTAGAGGTTCAGCTTGATTGAAAAAAAATAAATCAGCTTTTCTGAAAAAGTTGGTGCAGGTAGATCAGTTAGTGTTAAGTTTGGCTTTCTGGTTTCAGAGTATGGCTTTTACGATGTATACAGCATTTTAAAGACACAACTGTTAAACTGCATGGTCAGCTAACAAAATGAATATGTATTCAGCTGGTTTTTTTCCAGTTAATTTTTTTTGCTAAACAGGCCTCTCTGCTTTGATACTGATTCAGCTAGTTTTAATGACCAAACTCTTAGAGTTTATTTGTACCAGAGCTCAAAATGAAGTCCCAAACTTTTTGATTCAAAACAAAAAATTCTCCAAGCAACACATAACAAAATACTCCACAGCTGATTTCGATAGATCTGGCCAGATGGATGTCAGGTAAGGATACATGGTTTTCTGGGCATTTAGCACCTAGAGGAATTTATAACTGTGACAGGGAAGTGTCTGAAAGTGATGCCTTTGGCATGTATTAATTGCTTTGGGGTTGCACAGTCGTTTTCAACAGGGATCATTGATGCATTCCAAAACACATATGCTTTAGACTCAGGTATTTTTTTTCCTGTGCTTCTGAATGTCACTGTTTTTCAAAGTGGAGCAAGATACTTTATCCTGTTTTTTATAATAACAGGAAGGGTTTAAAGTCTGTAGTTTTTCTCACTTTAAAAAATAAGCCAGGCCACAGTTTTAACCAGTACTCAAGGGAAAAAGACTCGAATGGAAAAATAATGTACATAATCAGCACAGTAATCCTTACATCTGATGTGAAGCAGAAAATTAATTTGTTTTAGGAAAGCTATAAACCTTTTGGAATCGAAGCCCAGGCGTGTAGAGTTGAAAGTGTTCTGCTCTGTCAGTAAGTTAATGTATAGGAAAATGGAATAGAGAGGTGCCTTGGATGCAGGTGCTTTGCATCTGTGCACAGAGTCTGTGGCACAGAGGGCTCCCATCGTGGGCAGGGGCAGTGGGGACAGAGAGCTGGGTTTGTTCAGCTGTAGGAAGATGAGGAGAGCCCACACTGCTGTCTTCAGCTGCCTTCTGGGAGAAAATCGAGAAAGTGGAGTCACCTTCTTGTAGGTACATGGCTGCATGCTGGAAAACCACAGATGTGAGTTGGAACATGGGAAATTATCTTCAGATAGAAATTTTAAATTTATTTATTTTACCATGAGTGTTGTCAAATACTGAAGCAGGTTCTGAGAGGTCGTGGTATTGTTCATCTTTGTACATGCTTGAAATTTGACTGGATGAAGCTCTCATGTAGTTAGATCTGCTTTAAGGAGGAGGTTGAGGTAGTGGCTTCTCCCAAATTAGTAGTTAGGAAATGAGAGGCAGCTTGGGCAAAGCTGGTAAGCAAGTCCTAGAGGGAAATCAGCAGGGTGAAATCCTGAAATGATGCTGTTGGTAACTTCTGTCTTTCAGAGTGCTTTCTGTCTGGTGTATGGAATGGCTTTGTTCCTTAAAAAAGGGAGCAGATTGCCCTTGAGGCTGTGTCCTGTGGCTGGTGGGCACAGTCTGAGCAGGGCTAGCAGGGTGCTCTGTCTGGGGGGCTCAGCCCCAGGGCCACCCCTCTGTCACTGCTGCCCCCTCCCCATTGCAGAGGGTATTCTTCATCAAGATGAAAGAGTTGACATGAACTAAAATTAGTATCAGAGTTATTAGAGACATTAAGATATTACTAATGAGTTCTAATTTAATCCTGGCACCCAGGCATGTACAGCAGTGAAACCTTTTATTAGGTTTCTATAATTGTGTTAAAAGTGATACCCTGAGGCTAATAGTGGAGCAGATGGAATTGCCAGGCTGAGTGCATGACAGCACTGACCTGACAGTGCTGTGAGGAGAGCAGGGCTTGCTCTTTCTCTGGGCTTTCAGTGCTCAGTGTTTGACATCAGGCTCCTGAACTGGCAGGGGTTTAGTGTTTCTATTTAAGACTGCCTTCTGTGTCATTTTGGCTGTGGACCAACAAATCCAGTCTGAATGCTCCTGGAGCATTCACTGGGGAGATAGCTGGGTGGGGCATCCCGGGGTGCAGTTCCAGCTGAGGTATCTGTGTCCCTCCAGCTTTCTGGGGGAGAAACAGGATCCTGTGTGCCTCAGTTCAGAGGGGAGTGCCAGGGGCAGCTCTGATGGCCAAGGTCAGCACGGAGCACCTGTGATTTCACACCTTTCCTGATGCAGGTCTGAGCTCTGCAAAAGCCCATCAAACAAAACTGCAGAGGGCAGAGCAAGGAGAAATGCTCTGGGTATCAGCATCTGGGCACTGCAGAGAACATTTACAGCCCCTCTGCTCAGACTCCTGTTTGTGTATGACCCATTTGCCCTGCAGTCTGCATTATTATAAATTACAATTTCACAAGCTCAGAGCAGCAGTCCTTCCCTGACCCCCAGTTCCTTGTGACAGGACAGACGTGTGCAGGGGGTGAACTGGATCAGGGAACCCATCCAAGTTAAAATTAGCCTGTCAAGGAGCTAATTTCACCCTGGGACAGCTTCCCTGGCTGGCAGTGAGGAGCACAGAGCTGCTGCTGCCCTGGCAACCTTCAGTGGGGTTTGGGCTCCACCCTGCAGGGGAAGAGCTGTCCTTTCCCTTTTTGAGATTAGATTGAAGTGTGGAACAAACCCAGAATGGTATCCTGCTTCCATCTTTGTTTGCAAATGTATATAAAAATGTAGTGAATTGAAATATTTTACTTTGGTTTTGACTTTCTTGTCATAAATTAGCTGCTCTTTCAAATAAGAGTTGCTATAAACTGGAAGTAACATTTTCAAGTCAAGTAAGATGTTTTAGCCAACTCAGTGTTTTTATTTATTTCCCTGGCGAGGGAGATTTTTTGAAGCTCCTCCCAGCAGGTTTGGTTTCAGTGGCCTGGAGCTGGCTCTGAGCAGAGCCTGGTCCTTTGGGGGTGTTCACTGATTTTTCAGAGTGCATCCTCCTGTTTTTTATCAGTGTCAGTTATGTGGAGCATTGCTGAGCATTAACCTGCAGGCCAGGTGTGAGGGGTAGTGCAGACACTTCATTAATGTTCCCATCCCAAGGCCTGCCCTGGGTTCCTGCAGTGGCCTGGGTGAGGAACCCTCTGGGGGAATTGTGGCTCCTTGGAGAACTGGGGCTGTTTCCATCCTTGTGTTCCCTCCAGCCCTGTGGGTGCAGCGTGGGGAGGGATTGCCAGAGGGGTCTGCAGTGATCAGAGACCCCCTTGGACACAGACAGGGCAGAGTGGGGACAGCAGCTCCAGTTAAAATGGCCCATGCAGGCAGCTGTGGGCTGGGAGGGGGAGCTTGTGTGTCCCTGTATCCTTCCCAGGGCCTGAGGGATGGAGAACCTGTGGCCCTTTCCCTCACCTTTCCCTCTGTTTGTGCCTTGAGGGCAGGGAAGGAACCCCTGACTCACTGTCACACTTAATGCTGTGACTCTCTGGGCTCTGGTATTTGGTATTTGTGTGTGCTCTCTTTTTGGGATTTGCTTGTTTAACAGTCACTTGCTCTTTTCCCTCCCCTTCTAAAAATGTGTGTTTGTGGAGCATCAGAAAATACTCATCTGGTCTGGACCAGATCCCTTCTGGCACCTGCAGATCCTGTGGTGTAGAACAAACAGAGCCTGAGTGTGTCCATCACAACTCTGTGATGCAGGTTTCCTTACCCAGGATACTGAACTTACTGAAACACATACAAAGATGTAACAATTAAAAAAAAATTAAAAGTTCTACAAGAATGAAGTTTCTAATCAGCTTTAAACTNGTTTTGTAGCTGATAATGTCATGTTACTCAAATTAAATAATCACAACTTTGTGTCCTTCTGACAACAGCTGAGTTTCAAATTGTCGTTCCTTGTGGGTTTTGTCTTGTTTCAAAATTCAAAATGTGGTGTTTCTGATGCTAAGATGCATTTCTTTTATGGTGTAAGTTCAAGGGTTTTCTAATTTTTGTGTTTTTCTCGTTTGCTTTAAGAGTCAGATTTACAGATCTGCCAGCACAGGGCACCAACATGCTGCACCAAGAAAATGGAAGAAAGCTACCAGGCAGCTGTTCGGAGGGAGAGGACCCAGAGCATCCAGGCACTGAACTTCGAGCTGAAGTACATGATTGTGGGCCACATCACAGCTTTCCAAGGTAGGACATTCTGAGTAGTTTGTAACTCTGCAATCCAAAGGAAATCTCCTTTCTTTGTTTTTCATTCCTCTGGAATGAACATCCCATGCTGTTGTCACTGCCTTATGGTTTGCTCCCCAGTTCTTTGGTGGTTGTGCTTTTGGATAAAGGTGATGGCCCTTAATCTTGGCTGGTATGTTAAGCATCTTCCTAAATCTAATTAGGAACAGATTTAAGCTGAGACATTGTTTCTGGGGTTCGTGGGGATTTTTAAAGGCATTTTCAAGTGTCTTTTCAGTGCCTGCTGGTCATGCTGTTTGATATCCTCTTGTATTGCCAAACCATTTACAGGTGTAGAACATTAAAAGAAGACACATTTGTTTGTTGGTGCTGAAAAATGAGTGCTCTAACTGATCTGTCAGATGAGAACACAGCTCTTGCTTCATGACAAAATGCAGGAGTGCCTTGCTGTGACAGGCACATGTCAGAGCATTCAGTTCCTTTGCACAGGTGGTTTTTGTGCTGTTACAGGGAGGAAAAGCCTTGGGTACAACTCTGCACTGCAGTGCTGGGTGCTGGAGGCTTTTCTCCAGAAGGGCATTTAAACATAGGCTGTGAACTTTAAACTTAGGAGAGCTGAGGGATTAAATCAGTCAATGAGTGATGACCTCTGTGGGCCTAATTATATGCTTAATTTTAACTCTGCTTTGCTGTGTGCAGTGCTGAGCACCCTCATGGAATGGGTTCTGAAATGAGGCCAGTAGTTATTAAAATACCAAGTGTTGAGGCCTGGATGGTTAAGCCTATTGTTGGAAGGCAGGATTTATCAGTAGTAGCTTTTTTTGTCTGGTTTCTCCCATTTGAGTGAAAATACTATAAATAAAAGATGTGACTGACAGTTAATAAGAGACAGCATATTAGCTAAAATTGACAATAAGTGATGGTGGAAGTCTGAAAGAGACATGATGAGGTTGGAGAAAAAGAGTTTTCTGCTTTTATTTTTTATCTCTTCCCTTTTTTACCCGTGAGTGAGAAATGGCATTTTGGTTTAATTTACAATTAATTTTTGAAAATGTTTTATATCCCCTTTCATTAAAAAATTGGCTTGGAGGGCACTTCAGAGGAGCAGAGTAGTGAAAGGGTGGCTGTGGGCATTGTTAAATGCTGGTTATTCATTCAAGCAATCTCTCTGTATTATGACTGAATAAAGGTAAGGTCAGAATAGATTAACCCACCAGCCCCTTTAGGTCAAGCCAGAGGTTTTATTGTCCATTGCTGCTGCAGCCTTTTGATGGAATGAAAGCAGGAGTTAGACATTTCACACAGTTTAAATTTACAAGCATTTTCTGGAAGT
This sequence comes from Cisticola juncidis, assembly GCA_013400215.1. Lineage (NCBI taxonomy): Eukaryota > Metazoa > Chordata > Aves > Passeriformes > Cisticolidae > Cisticola > Cisticola juncidis. The sequence goes on from VXBR01005506.1 coordinate 746,339, forward strand.
GGGTAAATAGGTTGTTTGTTGTGACTTGCTGTGGCTGGCATTAGGTGGGAACACTTGAAAAATGTAACTTTGCTGGCTTGCATTGGGAGCTGCTTTTGTTCTTTGGTTTAGTCCCAGGTGTCAGGGAAAAGCCTCTCTCTTTATCTGGTGCTGGATAAACATTCTGTTGCTAAGAGTGGTGCTGTGTGAGACATTTACTGAGAGGGAAGATCTCTGCATTGAATTGACTCTGCCTTTTTGGTCTGTTTTCACTTGTTGCTGTTTGGAATGATAAAGTGAGTGTGCCAACAGCATGTTTTACAGTCTGAGAAAAGGAAACTCTGATTTTAGAAGCTTTCAGATGCTTTTTAGGTTTCATGTTTCTTGCAACAGTGGGAACTGACTCAGACTTACTGAAAAACAGCACTTTATTCATTTGTATGGAGTGGTGTTTACTTACACAGTTTTCATGCACAATTTACTTTTATATATACACATTTTTAGTACTGTTAGTTTAGTCAAAGCAAAGCAATAGTTAGCCTTGCTGCCTGCTTCTGAGGAAAGGAAATCTTAGCTGCTTTTTATGTACTTCAAGCAGACAATACTGTTAACATTACACCAATACTGATGAAATAATTTTCAGGATTACTGCAGTGTAAGAAATGGATTTTCAGTAGTTCATCTCTGAGAACATAGTGGTGGGAGTTAAATTTCATTGGGAAAAAGAGACAACTTTTTTGGAAGGGGAGACACTCAAAGAGAATATTGGGCTTTTTTAAAGTTATCATCTCCTTATATTCTTTCAAAGAAGTCAGAAGGCAGTTCTGGGGACATTAAATGCCAAAAGTATTAACAATAAGGATCTTTCTCACGTGAGTAGGAGTTTTGATATGAATTTGGTTAAATATTCCCTCTGCACTGCCTTGGCACTGCAGTTGGCTGAGGATATTCTGGACTTGAAGAGATTCTGGTTTGGGTTTTCTTCTTGAAAGTGAAAATGTAATTTAAGTAGCTTTGCCCACAGCTGAAATAAGACAATTTTCACAGGTGCTGGATTTAGTTGTGCAAAATAATTAGCCTGTAAGACCTGATGAAATCTATCACAGCTGTGGGCAGCTTGTGTTTGGGCCAGTGCCCAATCCTGTGTATCTGTGGAGAGCTTCAGCACTAAGGTTCAGTCCCAGTGTTTCTCCCCGAAAATTTTCAATATCAGCAAGTGGCTTTTGCTCCAACACTTTACTAAATCAGTCTCCTACATGGATATTTTGCTTGAATGCCTGTCTCCAGTGCTGACAGCACTGATCTGAGTAGGAAGAGCCCCTCTGGCACCAACTGCAGGCTGAAAATGCAGAAACAGGAAGGAGGAGGGACAGAGGCAGGAATGGAAGGGCCAGCTTGGGAGGCACAGCATCAGAATCAGCTCCTGCAAGATCACACAGAGACACAAATCTGGGGGTCTGACACAAATCTGGGGGCTGACACAAATCTGGGGGCTGACACAAATCTGGGGGTCTGACACAAATGTGGGGGTCTGACACAAATCTGGGGGCTGACACAAATGTGGGGTCTGACACAAATGTGGGGGTCTGACACAAATCTGGGGTCTGACACAAATCTGGGGGTCTGACACAAATCTGGGGTCTGACACAAATGTGGGGGTCTGACACGCTGAATCCATGCAGGGCCCCGTGGGAGGGGTTCATGGAAAGCTGATGCCTTCACTTTCTCTTCGTGTTCTTGTCCATGGTGCAGCCCCAAGGTCATAACCAGGGTTTAGTCCCTTGACAGAAGTGTGGCTGCTCCAAATGGAACCACAGACAAGGAGGAGTGAGTGCATGAGATGAGTAAGTGATCCAGGCTGTAATAGGAGCAGTGTAACAGAGGAGAATGTGCCTGTTGTGATGATCCTCCCCATCAGCCTCTGGCTCTTCACTGGCTTTGTTTGGGATGCATTTTGGAGCAGGTCACTTTGTCCCACCCAAAGATGGGCCTGCCTGTCTTTGCTCCTGTGGCTGCAGCCTGAAATGCCCAGCAGAGCTACTCAAATGATGATGAATCAGGACATTTCCATTTTGTATCTCACTCTCCCCTGTGATAACCCAAAGATTCTCTTTTGAACTTACTGTTTTCTTTGTTGCAGTGGTTATTTTAGGCTTGTGTGTAAACAAATTGTTAGAGCTGGATGTCTTTGTGGTAGTGATACATAAATTGTTAGAGCTGGATGTCTTTGTGGTAGTGATACATGTTATTTGGCACAGTCATCCATCCCTGCCCCAGTTTCCTCATGCAGTCCCTGCACTCCTCGGGGACACTTCCAAGTAAGGCAAGTGCTTCATTGTTAGTGGATTAGGAGCAGTGTGGGTGTGCAGGCTGAAAGTTGCTGTCAGAGGAGGTATCAACATCTGACAGGAGAGCTTTGTTGTGGTCAGACAGCACAGAGAACCTGGCCTCCCTTGCTGTGTCCTTTATGGAGCTAACAGGTGCCACAGGAGGGGCCACAGACAGCTTGGCTCTGCTCCTGTCACCGTGTGCTGAGGCTAATTTGAAGTAATGAGAATCCAAACACTGATAATTTATTTGTTCTGCCGATGGTCTCTGCAGAGAGGCAGAACAAGATACTTTTAAACCTACATCACTTTTCAGTCACCAAATTAGCAGCTATCAGAGATGTGATAAAAAACTTTGAGCTCAACAGTTTAAAAAAGTTACTGTTCTCTGCACTTTTTTTTACAGTAGGCAATAGGAATTGTTCACTTAGCCTCTGAAGAGAAAGCTTCCAACAAAGCTTGTTGGTCATAAAGCATCAATTTGTCTTGCTTTTCTGAAATAAAGGTTTGACCTTGAGAGGTCTCATTTGACCTTGTGAGTCGAGTGCTGGGACCAGTTTCAGTGTCCTCCCAGCTATAGGAGGAAAGATGAGCTTTGGAGCTGTGTTTTTCTCACTCCTGACCCATGGGGTTGGGCAAAGCTGAGCTCACCTTCTGCTCTCTATGGGATGGGAAGGTGTTGCTTGGGAAAGCACCTTGCTGCAGTTTCTCAGAGCTGCAGTTGCCCTGACATTGCAGTGCATGCACATTGGTTTGCCCTGTTACCATCTGCTCCAGCTTGGGAAGGACACAAATGATGGAAAGGGAGCCTTGTTGTAGCAGGCATGGAATCCAGGCCTTCTGGTTGTCAGTAAAATGCCTGAAGGTTAATGCCTAGTTTATCCATAAATTCCTTAAGCACAAAGGTTTTCCTCTGAAAGCCTCCACGGGGAGGACTGGTTGTTTTCAGGGGGTCTTGGGATGGATAACACCAGTGGGCCCATTAATCAACTGATCCAAACTGTCCCAGAAAGGAATAATACACTACAGTTCACTCAGGGCTATGTGGGGTCAAAAACATTTTCCATTTTCATCTGGCTGTGTTGCAGTGTTGCTGATACGTATTTTTACTGAATTCTGGAATATCAGCTTGAAATAGGGGTGTCTGGTTAAGGGTGTTGAAGTGCAATGACATTTACAAAACAAAGACTTGGCTGTAGAAGTGCACTCTGGTTTGGAGTAAATTACTGCATGAAGTGTAGCCACAATGCTGGAGATGGATGCAGTCCAAAATCAATGAGCTATTAAAAAAAAAGCCAACCATCACCAGCAGAAACCTGCCAAAGCTCACCACCAGTGCTTCTGGTTCCTGTTATTTACTGCTGGATTATAGAAATGCACAAGTGTTGTTTTCTAGGTAGGTTTTTGTAGTCCTGTACTTCTTGGTCATTTACTCAGAGAAATTGTGAACCTCCCCTTTCCACTTGTTCTGTACTCAGCTGACCTTTGACCAGAAAGTTGGCCAGGATGCAGAATTTGGTTTGGCTCTAGACAAAAATTGTTTCCTACAGAGAGAGAGGCTCTGCTGGAGCGTTTCTGTCGCTCTGCTGTTCAGAGCACCAGTGGCTCTGAGTTCTCCTGCAGCAGTGGGAGCTGGGAATGTGGGTGCCCCCTGGGGCTGTGGGTGCAGCCCGGGGCTGTGGGTGCACTCTGGGGCTGTGGGTGCAGGACTGGGGCTGTGGGTGCAGGGGGGGCTGTGGGTGCACCCCGGGGCTGTGGGTGCAGGGCAGGGCTGTGGGTGCAGCACTGGGGCTGTGGGTGCACTCTGGGGCTGTGGGTGCAGCACTGGGACTATGGGTGCAGCACTGGGGCTGTGGGTGCAGCCTGGGGCTGTGGGTGCCCCCTGGGGCTGTGGGTGCAGCACTGGGACTATGGGTGCAGCACTGGGGCTGTGGGTGCAGCCCGGGGCTGTGGGTGCAGGGGGGGCTGTGGGTGCAGCACTGGGGCTGTGGGTGCAGCACTGGGGCTGTGGGTGCCCCCTGGGGCTGTGGGTGCAGCACTGGGGCTGTGGGTGCAGCCCGGGGCTGTGGGTGCACCCTGGGGCTGTGGGTGCACCCCAGGGCTGGGTGTCCCTTCCCCTGGGAGCTGTCTGTGCTGGAGCCCTCCTGGCCTTGGGGCTGTGGGTGCAGAGTCCTGTGCTCACCCCAGTGACAGAAGCATCCCTGTGAAATGGGGACACTGCAGTTCCCTGGGTGCTCTGTGTGTGCAGACTTGGGGCTCGTGTGGGAGGTACCTCTGTGGGTCTGTTGATGCTGCAGATGGAAGGGCAGACCTGTTTCCTGAAGTGGCTCCCTCTAAAAACATATTTGCTAGATTTCTAGAGATTTCTAGAGCCCTCAGAGAGGAAGGAATTTTGTCTGATTGTATTCTCCTGAGATGTTTGCTGCAGGAGAGAGAGATGCTCCTTTTGTCCTTGATCTTGGCACGGTTGGGCTACTTTGCCCTAAATGAGGGCACAGGCAGTAAATGAACAGGGAAATCTATGAGAAGTATGAACATGCTTCCCTCTTACCGTGGAGACTGATAATTCCAGAGCTTGCCAAGTCTAGGCCAAGATGTACCAATTATGTAATGGTGTAATTATCCATTTTTGGGCTCAGTGTCCCTTAATTCCTTCCCCCCAGGTTATCTTTTGGTTGCCACAACAGAATTGGCAATGTTGACTGTGCTGATGCTGTTTAATTATGCTTCAGCCTCCTGCTTTAAACACACAGCCTACTTCCATTGTGTCCACTGATCCTGAAATTTTACTATTACAAATATATTATTGCCTATAAGCTTTTATCTTATGCCATGTATGATTTTAGAGCCCAGGACTTTGCGAAGATTTAGGTCTTTGCATATGGGGTGATGGAAGGGGTGTTAAATTCTTTCCTGTATTTGTCCTTCTCTCAGCAAAATAAAAAGTTTGCAATGTGCTGTTCCCTAATGTGCTCACCTTTTATGTTCTGAAAGTGCAAAATTAAAAGAAAATCTTGGTGGTGGGCCAGGGACTGTGAGTAAATATTAAACATCACATTGTGAATGGAGATTATTGAACTCGCTGTGCAGCTTATGTGTTCTGTCTCTAAGCTTTCTGAATGGTGTGAGGTGGTATTTTTTTTGGCTGAAAGACTGCCTGTGATGCTTTGGAATAATACCTTTTCAGAGGTTGTGTGTATGTTTTTGTCAGGATTCTAGATTCAGATTGATGCTTTCATGCTGTATATCACTGAAAGAATTAATGTGTTTCTTACTTGGTGTCTTGTATTGTTCCATTTTGCATAGAAATTGAAATCAGTGTCATCTACTATCCATACATAGTTTAAGAAATGTACTTTATTTCTATGTACAAGTTGAAAATTAAATGGGGAAGAACCCCAAATAAACTCTGACCTTTAAAACTTTCCTGTAGTGCCTATTAAACATAAAATGAGTTTGTGCAGAAATTAATTCCAGCCTCTCATGTCCTCTAAGGCTGTGTGCCCCTAGATCCTTCCCATACTGTTTCATTTTCCCATAGGGTACATTACAAAAAGCAAGTATCTGATGTTTTTTTGTGGGTTTTACTGTTTTTAGAGGTTTTTAAATTGTGCTGAAAAGATAATTTCCCTCACTAAATTACTGATCCCACTCAGTTTCCTTAATAGTGCTCCCCTCCTGCATCTAAAATACCCCTTGCATCCTGTATTTTCCACAGTAACCTGTGCTGCTGGTCACCTGTGATCTTCAGGAACTGTCACAGGCCAGTCATTCCAGCCTTTCCTCCCAGTATAAAAATTCAGATGGGTACAGGTTTGGCTTTCCCTGTGCTCCCTTTCACATTAGAGATGTGTGAGCTGTGGAGATTCTCTGTGCCTTCACTGCCAGCATTTACCCACTGTGATGCTGGGGTTGTATCAGCATCTCTGACTCCTCTAGGATGTAAAAAACTGTTAATCTTGGTAATTTCTGTGTGTTTCTGATTGCATTGATATATCCCTTGGCTGCTAGTTGTCATTTGGGCAGCTTGTTAGGAAGAAGAAATTACAAGTCTGTGAAAGAACACAGGAAAAATCAGAGGAATAATGGAGCAAATAAGAAAATTCTGATGACTTTATTCTTTCAAATCAAGCAGAGAAATAAATGAAAACCTAGGAAGGATGCTTAATTCTAGCCATGGAGTGGAAATCACTATCCTGCAACCCAAATTCAGTAATGATCATGTCCACATGAGTGTTTATAGGTAACTACAGCTAGTGACTGTATTGTTAATAGTGGATTTCTCTGTTACACTGAAATGATTTTTATCCAGTGGCAATCAGCAGTCACACGTGGGAGCCCCCAGCTCTGTGAGCAGCTCACTCTTCCAGGAGTTCCTGTGTGTGGTGTGCAGGTTTGGTTTGTGGAATGGTGCTGTTTTTTCTGGGGAAGGCACATGCAGACCTGTGCTTGTGGATAACTGGAGAATATTGCCAGAAGCTTCACTGGAAATCATTATATCCTTATCAGTGCTGAAGGTTTTGGTTACTGGAATTGCAGTGCTTTGACTGCTTAGCAGAAGTGCTGTATTGTTTAGATATCTTTGTAACATTCAATTTATTAAATACAGACTTTACAGAACTGTTGGCCTGAGGCTTTGAAAGACAGGATGATTCCATGTGAAGTGGTGAGAGAAATAAACATTAAATGCATTTAAAAGGAAACAGCAACTCATCTAGATAAGATATCCTGAGTTTAGCCTTGATAATCATCATGTAAACTTGCTTCCTGGGCTTGTCTGGCTGTGGCTGCCATTTGATGCCCAGAATGTCAGCAATTCAGGGCAGGGACATCTCTTCATCCTCTATTTATAACTTTCTCAGGCAATGTGGGTAGGGCATCATGGTGCTGCTACAAGAAATGTAATGAACACACACACATCTATCATGTGGTCATGTATTTGGTTCTCTCCTATCCCTGTCTGTATTTCACCTGTTGGTGTCTGTATTTATCTTTTTTTGCTCTCTGTTCTCCCCACTACCTTGTCAGGCTGTTGAATGTATTTTCACAGTAGGAGAACATGGTGGAAGTGTAGCCCAACAAACTAATGAGGTGTTAATTGAGGTAGAAAACACAGAGATGGCTGGAGAGAAAGTGTTCATTTGTTTAAAAAAAAACCAAAAGAGACCAAAAAGTCTGCAAAAACAAAGTGAGCAAATGAATCTGAGGGCCTGGCTGCCTGGTGTCTCCTTTAGTGTCCTTTCTTCTGGAGTTGCACACCTAATTCACAACCATGTTGTGAAATTTCTGTTGTCTCCTTCCTGTGGATTAGCAGGTGGGTGCTTTCCTCCCTTCATTTCCCTTTTGGTGTTTCCATCAGGAGGTTCCATCATTGCTGCCTACTCTGATTCCATCCTGTCCCTCAGCCTGCTGGTTCTGCTGCTGGCTGTGGCAGTGCCTCAGGAAACTTCTGAAATCAAACTGTTCTCTGTGCAATCCAGCCTCAAATTCTTGCTTGCCAAAGTCAGGCTGATATTTTGAGAAAGAACTGGGTGAAGACCTGGGAAAGAATGTGTTCTGGCAGATTTTTCAATAAGAGTGTAACTGTATGAAGATCCTGCACAAAGGCTTTTTTTTTGTTGTTTTTTTTCTTTTTCTTTCTTTTTTTTTTTTTTAACTTTTATTCAGAGTGGTTTTTGGAATAAAAGACCACTGACTGTCAGTTAGGGGGTATTTCAATGATAATTCAGATTCTTATTACACATCCTTCTCTCCATGATCAATTGTTTAAAATTCCTTTTGTTGCTGTTTTATTAGTCCTTTTCTTGTGAATTTGAAAATGGGAGAGGCATTTTCTTAGGCCATTTCTGGATCCAAAATTGTAGATGTTTTTGGAGCAAGAGTATTGGTACTGCAATGCTGTAAATGTTGGATAGTTCAATAAAAATGGGAATAAAACCCTTATAGATCAACTTGGTGCAAAAGGACTAATTTACTGGAAATTCCTCATTTTCACCATTGCATTTTCAGACTTAAAAAAAACAATTAGTGAGACTGCAAGGTTAAGAGAGCAGAATCTCAAAGCAAATATGTTCAGGGGAGCACAAGAAACAGAAATAGATTCCAGTCTCAGCTCTGTGCCCCAGTGATGGTGGCATTTCAGTTTGCAGTGTGCCAGCTGTAGACTAAATGGATGAATATTGTACTCAGAATTTTTTTTTTTTTATTTTTAGGTTTACATATACATTGCCATTGGGTTTGTTTTGGTGTTGGTTTTTTTTTTTTCCTTGGTTTGGGATCAAATGTAGAATGACTTGGATTATTTTGGGTATTTTAGCCAAATTAATGAATCTGTTATGCAGACATAATCTCTTTCTCTTCTCAGAGTAATTTGAATGTATGCCTTTTAGTAATGGTGTGCAACATAAGGCATTACTGATCTAAACTGTTAGGTGTGTTTAGTTGTAAAAAAAAAAAAAAAAAGAATAAAATTTTCACCCAGTTATTTGCAGAAAATGACTTATTGCTGCTG
>VXBR01005506.1:755492-786958 GCA_013400215.1 Cisticola juncidis
TTTTTATTTTTAGGTTTACATATACATTGCCATTGGGTTTGTTTTGGTGTTTGGTTTTTTTTTTTTCCTTGGTTTGGGATCAAATGTAGAATGACTTGGATTATTTTGGGTATTTTAGCCAAATTAATGAATCTGTTATGCAGACATAATCTCTTTCTCTTCTCAGAGTAATTTGAATGTATGCCTTTTAGTAATGGTGTGCAACATAAGGCATTACTGATCTAAACTGTTAGGTGTGTTTAGTTGTAAAAAAAAAAAAAAAGAAAATAAAATTTTCACCCAGTTATTTGCAGAAAATGACTTATTGCTGCTGTGGGGTATTTTATTTATGGGCTGGGGCTGCATGTAAAGCCCTCAGTCACTGGGACAGTCCTGGGAATATCACATTTCCTGTAACACAGGAGACAGCCCCACAGAGATATGGAGGTAAAAGCAACAGGGTCACATTTTTCAGTGTAAGAGAGCGTTCTGAGTTATGTTGGGATTTTTAGATCAGATTTCAGAATCTGTTTGATCTCAGTTCATGATGTTCCTGATGCTCTGGAGTGTCAGGGCTTCCCTGGTCACCCATCTGCTGAGAGCACTGGGGGTGGCAGGCTTGGAGGATACTTGAATTAAAGAGGTGTACTTGATTTTAAATGAGCTTATTAATTTTTTATTAATAAAATATAATAAATATAATATATATTATATATATTATAATATATATGTAATATAATAAATGAGCTTATTAATTTATTTACCTTCAGAGAAAACATGTTCAAAAGTTTTTAGAATTGTAGCAGACTTTGGGGGTCAGGGAATTAACTCTGCTGGTGTGTGGTTTTTTGTGACTGTGTCCTTTTTTGTGTGATGATTTTTTTTTTTTTTTTTTTTTATTGTGTGTTGTTCCCTGGGCAAGGCTGCCAGGGCTGCTGGGGCAGCACCTGGCCCAGCCCTGTGTACAGCAGTGTGGGGAGACTGGCATTTTAAAGGAAATGCCAAATATCAAAGTAGCTGCTGTGCTATAACCATGTAGAGGTGTCTGCTCTAATCCATGGTGTGGGAACACAATTCTCACTAAAACTGACTCTTAATATGATTTTTTAATGGACATGGCTTTTCATCTGTCCTCGGAATATCTGTGAAATGACACGTGCAACATATCAGATTTGAAGTTAGTGTGGATTCCTGGTCCTGTGCCCCCCTCATGACATCTGTTTGGATTGCATTTCTGCACTTTGGGCCACGCAGATGCAGTGTAAATATTTTGGAAACAGCTATTGGATCATGCCTTTTTTTTTGCTATTTTCCTGGGAGTTAGGGTTTCATTAATGAAGTACTGAATCTCTTAATTGTCACCATCCTGACAAAAAGCTCAAGACATTTTTCTACACTCAGATATCTTAGATTTCGGGATTAGGAAGATTTGAGTGGTTACAGATAAAATCTGCTGCATTATTTTCTATCCATTTCAGGGGGGAAGGGATTGGTGCTGCTGCCTAGCACTTCCCATTGACCCTCCCCTGTTTTTCAGACAGGGTGAGGAGGAGCTCTTGGCTTTGGTGTGAATGTGAATGAAAGCAGTGTAAGAAAGGGAGTTGGAAGTAAGGAATTGATGGGTTCTGTCTTTCTTACATACTCCAGATCCTTCCCTCAGTCTTACAGGCCTGTTTATAACAATCAAAGGGTGGGTTTTATCAGATGTGAGAGGATCCAACAGCTTTGTCCTGCTAACTTCATCTGCTCTGGATCTTTAAATTGGAAGGAGAAAGGCTCAAGGTTGGCTCTCTTCATTTTCCTGTGTTGTGACTTTTGTCTTTGTACCATTAAAATTAGAATCTCTGCACATGTTTATAATTGGAAGATAAGCATTGATGCAAATTTCCATGCATTCTGAATAGAATGAAGAGCTTTGACAGTTCTTACCCTTTTTGCCATGACTGTTTTGCAGTTGTGTAACTTTTTTTCTGATTTGTGCTGTAAAATGCTTGTGAGAGCTTCCTTGAGCCTTTTTTCGATTGCTGTGGGAAAGAGGTATGTCTGTAGGAGATATAATAATTTCTTTTCCCTTTCTGTTATTACTTTTGTTGGGTTTCACAGCATTTATTGTAAACAGAAGGCTATGGACAGGAATAGAGGCTTTTTGTAACAACACACTGTATGTCTCTGCTACCAGGATTTTAGAGATGTATATATGGAAACCTGGAACTTTTAGGTTTCTTTTTGCCCCTTTTAGCTGAGTTCTGAGAAGGCTTCTTTGTAGTATCTGCCTTTTCCATAGATGACCAGAGATTCCTGGAATGTTTGAAGCCCTGTGCCCCACTGGCACCTTGTGCAGGAGTCACTGCTCTGGGAACCCCTCTGTGCTGGTTTGAAAGCAAAACCAGTGAGACTCCAAGTCAGAAATGCAATTTAGTAGAGAGAGAACAAACAACAAGAAAGATAAAAATAAAATAAGATAAATGCAATAGTACAAAGGAGCACTGACAGAGTCAGAATGCAAACCTGACCCCCTGTTGGTTGCTCAGGGTGCTGGAGCAGCCCCAGTGAGTCCTCCCACAGTGACAGATGTGGCTCTGTTGGAGCAGAGATGATCCGCAGGAATGGGCCCAGTCACCCTCTGGGAATCCAGTGGGAACGGCTCCCTTGGTGTTTGGGGGTGCTGTTTTATCCCATGGAAAGGCTTTGGCTCCTCCCCCTGGGTGGAGCCTCTCCCAATGGGATGAGGTGATGTCATCAGTGCTGTGAGAGCCTTCAATGGCCCATTCACAGGGGATGTCCCTGGGAGGAGGATGGGGCAGGAAGAGATAAGGAGGCCCTGCCTTATCTGGGGTTATCAGGTGTCCATTAACAGAGGGCATCGCCCTCTTCCCCCCTGGAGGTACAAGAGATAAAGAACAAAATCTCCCAACTGAGTTCAACAGATGAAAATAGAATACACATTTTGGGTTACATTTTTCAGTCCAGAACACCCTCCTCATCCCTTCCCCCCATGGCCAGGCTTAGCCTGCCCCAGCCCAGCTGCAGAGTCCTGTTACACCCAGCAGTGCTCACACAGCTGGCTAGGCAATAATTTCAGATAAATAGCATTCTGAGAAATAACAGCTGACAAGCAGACAGAAACCAGTTATCTCAGCTAGAACGTCTTCTCTACATGCATTTAATCACCTCCTCATGTGTTACATCCCCCTTCTTTCTCTTTGGGCCAGATGGTTCTGTGAAAGTCAGAACAGAAAATGTGGCCTGATCTCTCTGGAATACCTTCCTTCTGTTTCTACCTGTGCAGATTGCTATAAGAAAAAGGTTTGGCATGTGGCAAAGAGCTGTTTTTGTATTTTTTCTGTGGACTAGAAGGCAAAAATCAGGGCTGTTTCTGCATCTGGCTCAGCAGGAAATGATCCAGATGCTGATCATACAGCTGTGCAGTTCACTTTAAATATGATGTTTTTATATTTTAAAAGCACAGAGATGTGTGGGTCTCTGAAACACTTGAACAGAAGTGCTGAAATGCTCTGAAATGCTCTGAAATGCTAAATCTGAGGCACTTCTTTTTGCAGAGCAAATGGGGTGAAAAGAGGCTGTAGGGGTTTGTCAGGACTCACCTGTAGCACATTGCATCCTTCTTCAGTAAACTTGGCAGAAAAGGAGCACTGGTACTTGCAAACACAAGGTATAAAATGCTGGAACACTGCAGGCAAAATAATGGCACACAGAATGGGGAGTAAATCTAAAGGTAAAAATACAAAAAAACAAATGTAAGGAATTGTTTTCATTTTTTTAATGCTTTACATTTCACAGTCCAGAAATACTAACTTCTTCAAGTATAGTCAGCTGGAAAAAAATGGTCAGAAAATGTGAAAGCCACTAAATTTATTGCCAAAAAACGTTTTGGGGGCACTAGCAAACGAATGTGAAATTAAAGAAACAGCAGACCACCTGCAGGAGGGTGAATCCTTTTAACCCAGACTGCTCTTCTGCTGATTTTTTGGATTAGTTATATCAGTCTTCATGTATGTAACTAATTTCATTACCCTTGGGAATAATGTAAGAGTGTATCTGTGCACTGAGAGGAGGGAGAATTTCAGTGATTCAGAAGTGTTTCCTTGAGAAGTTCCTGCTGAAGCCACTGCTGTCCTGAAGTACTGCTGGGAGGATTTATGTAGCACCAAGGTGAGAATTTTCAGGCAGGCAGGTTCTGTCCCTGAGTGTGAAGCTGCTGAATGGTGCTGGCAGATGTGGATATTAGGTGGATAGAGTACCAGAGAGTGATGAAGTAGCTCTTACATTGTTTTCTACCTGCAAACACAGGAGTGAGAAAGTCTTCTCTGATTTAAATGTATGTAATCTTTACCACACAGAACACAACATTCACCTTGGTAGTGCAAAAGGAGTTAAAAACCCTGATAATCTTTGCATTGGTTTAATTGAGCTTGGGCCCTGTCTCCAGGGATAGAACTAAACTAAAGCTTTTCAATTAGGATGCCAAAGAAGAGGGAAGGGTTCGGTTTCCCCAGTGAAGATTACTTTATTGGGATATGCCATGGAATATATTGTTAAGTGGCACAGGAGTGAACCGCAGTGGGTATGAGCCAGCTTGAACTCATTACTGAAAAATCTCCTCCTGGCAACCTGCAAAAATGGATTCCTGAGAGAAGGATCATTCCCTGAGTCCTGCTGGGGGACAGGAGAAAGTCAGGAAGTGCCAAAAGAACATATGAGATAAAAATGTGAAGTACTGATATACATATGCAGGCACATCCTCCTTTTTATTTGGATTTAATAATACAATTTATGGAGTTCTAATCCAGCAGAGGAAGTAAATGTATAAAGAACCAAAACCCACTGTAGTTAAATTTTGTTTTGAACAAAATTAGTCCTATGACCTCCTAATGTTTTAGCTTACATGCTAAATATAGCAGCAAAACCACTCTTTCACCACCACTCCCCTCCAGACTTTGAGACTGTTTATTACACCTGCTTCACTCTTGCTGCTTCTGTATGTGGTGGCAAAATGTGGAAAAGATGGAGGAAGAGGACCAATGCTTTGATATTGATATGAGCAGAGTAACTTCTGCAAAGGGGAGGGGAGAAGGTTGGGGTTCAAACAAAACAGATACTTTTTTTCACTAGCTGTACCAATTCAGTGGGGAAGCAAAATGGACTGCTTGTCTGAGACCTTCAGAGTTCTGTGCTGAAGGATTTCTGTGTCCAGAGTATGAAATTGTGTAATACCAGATGCCATCCTTCCCCATTAACCTTTGATTTTCCAATATCCCCGACCTGCCCTCCTTACAGCAAAGCTGTTCCTGTTCAATCCCAGCCTGTTCTGAGGCATTTGTGGTGTGTGCAGTGACCCCCTGGCATCCCCTCACTCACCCTGCTGGGCACACGAGCTCAGCCACACCCAGAGTTTGCCTGGAGCTGGGGGCACTGCTTCAAGGGGAGGAAAAATCACTTTATTTCCATCTGTCCTGCTGGCAGGGAGCTCCTGTGTGTGTGTGGATTCTGTGGGTTAGAATTCCCTTTCTTAACCTTAACCACGTGCATGTGGCATTTGTTAGCGTGAGCTGTCATTTGCTCTGAGTGTACAGTTAATTTCACAATGCAGGGGAGGTTTTTTAATGAGTCAGGTACACTTTAATTGGAGAGCAAGAAGTGTCATTTCAGTGGTCTGAATCGGAATTTGTTATAATTTTTTGCATTGTAATCTAGACATTTTCTAATGGGCTATAAGGTTTGTCATCTCATTTTTTTAAGTATTCACCAAACTTCCTCCCTCCTTTTTTGTTTCCCCTAAGTATGTTCATTAGATCAGAGCAGCAAGACTAGCCTCAACAATTTTACTTTTGCATAAAGGAACACCCTAGAAGTCAAGGACAAATAAGACATGTAGAAAAAGCTGTATAAAAGGAAATATGTACCTGCACATCTACCCACTGTAGGCTTAGAAATAACGTGCTGATGAATAGCAAAGATAAAATAAGGCTGGGGATGGCACAGCTTCAAGGAAAATGCAAAGAACTAATGAAGGTTTCAAAGATTTTTTAAGTTATCTCTCTGTATCTCCTGATTCTCCTCATGGCTACTGCAGGTAGAGTAACTTGAGTGAAGGCATTTGAGTTACACCAGGTGTAGCTGGTGTAAATCACAGCAGCATGAGGCCCGTGGTGATTTATCTTGTGATGGCAGAGACAAATCTTATCTGAAGATCCTGGTTCTGTAGAGGATGAAACGTTCATTTTCCTGTCATCACTCAAGGCAATAGATAGTTTTATCTAATTTTATAATCTGTCTGAACAGAGCAGTTTTGAGGCTATAAACATTATTTAAGGATGTGCTTTCTTGTATTTCTGAAACTATCATCAAGGTCTTTTCCTCAAGCAGACATCTTTTCTGTAGGTCTGCTTTTGATCTTTTTTTATGACTGATGGGCTTTATAGGAAGTTTTAGTGAGTTTTTATTTCAAGATCAATAAAACTGAAATAGTAAAAGCAAAGTGCAGGCTTCCAGCCCACCCACTGTTCCCCTCACACACTGTGACACACCTTTTGGGACTGTCATACCAAGTGCCACCACACCATGTGCTGGGTTTGTGGTGCAGCCCAGGGCCCTGTTCAAGCAGGAATCAGAATGGAGCTGTTCTGGCACTGCATGTTGATTAAAAATGTTTGTGGTGAGATTACAGGCCTGGCAGGATGGAAGCACAGTCAAACGTGAATACACCAATCTGCACTGCTAAAAATAACAAAACCAGACGTGTTATCCAGCACCCTGAGGAGTTAGGGTACACTTGCAGTGGGAGAGGCTGTTGGATAAGGAGAGGATGAGGGAGGCAGTTCCTCTGTTAGTGGTGTCCCTGTGTGAAGTGCTGCACCCAGACCTGCTGCACACGTCTGCACCCAGGCCCAGCGAGAGGCTGCTCACAGAATTCCCTGGCTTTCCATGTCCATTCCTGACAGAAGAGAAGGGATGTGCTGTTGGCTGCATCAGCATCACTGCCTGCTTGTCCTGACCAGAGATCACCATGTTTTAACCCAGGATGAGTTTCTGAAGACAATGTCCTTCTCCTGGCAGAGATGTCTGCAGCCGGGCAGATGTGCCCTCCAGTGTTTGCGCTGGTGAGGCCACATCTTGAGTGCTGTGTCCAGTTCTGGGCCCCTCAATTTAGAAAGGATATTGAGATGCTTGAGCGTGTCCAGAGGAGACAACGAGGCTGGTAAGGGGATTGGAACACAAGCCCTATGAGTAGCGTTTGAGGGAGCTGGGGTTGTTTAGCCTGGAGAAGAGGAGGCTCAGAGGTGACCTTATTGTTCTCTACAATTTCCTGAAGGGAGGTTGTACACAGGTGGGGTTAGTCTCTTCCACCAGGCAGCAACTGACAGAACAAGGGGACACAGTCTCAAGCTACGTCAGGGAAGGTACAGGTTAGATATTAGGAAAAAAAAATTCACTGAAAGAATAATAAAGCACTGGAATTGTCTTCCCAGGGAGGTGGTGAATTCACCATCTCTGGATGTGTTTAAAAAAAGACTGGACATGGCACTTAGTGCTATAGTCTAGTTGAGGTGTTAAGGCAGAGGTTGGACTTGATGATCTTAGAGGTCTCTTCCAACCTCATTATTCTGTGATTCTGTGTTTGGGGTCCTGGGTTCAGGTTTTCCCCTGAGGCACCTGAATAGATGTGAGGGTCCTTTCCAGTCAGATGGGGTGTTGGAAGGTCCCAGTGTGATGGGTGCTCTTCACAAGCAAAGGCTCACTGGGGGCAGGAGGAGCAGTCCAGGGCTGGGCTGTGGCAGTGAATTCTCTGTGCAGTAAGCAGCAGCTCCACCATCCTTCTGCCATGCTGAGTGTTGTAGGTGACAATGTAAGAAGTGACCAAAAGTCTGTGTTCTGTCACCATCTTCATAAGCAGCTAAAAGCAGGTGGGGCAGTGTTCTTTATCTCTTTCCATGACTCATCCCAGATCACTCCCTCTGAGGGATATCTTATGTTAATGGGCCACCAAGTCTCATTGCATGACTCAAGTGACATCATCCCACTGTGAAATGCTCTGCCCAGGGGGAGGAATCACGCATTCCTACCTGGATATAAGCTGAGTTTGGAACACCATGGGCAGCCCTGCCTACTGGATTCCCAGGGGACAAGAGCTACATAACCACCACTGGACCTTCAGAGGATGACCAGACCCTTCTGCAGGATCACTGCTTCAACAGACCCACATCCATCACTCCAACAGGACTGCAGCCACCATTTAATGGGACTGCTGCCTCCATTTAATGGGACTGCTGCCTCCATTTAATGGGACTGCTGCCACCACCCTGACCAACAGGGTGTCAGGTTGTATCCTGACTCTGTCAGGTTCAGCCTGTGCTTTCTGCCTTTTCTTTTCCTATTAAACTGCATTTCTGGCTTGGAAACTCTCACTGGTTTGCTTTCAAATTACTACACCGAGAGCAAGAAGAGCTGAGCTCAGCCCCTCACCCCCTGGCCAAATCTTGTGGTATCTCTGCCCTTCCCAAGAGAAACCTCCCAGGTAAGAGAGCAGCAGCCAGCTGCACTCCTCTCCCTCCTGCGTGGCTACACCTTTTGTCTCTTTTAAGTATGGTCGTTGTTGTCTCAGCAACAAATGGGAGAAAATTCCCTAAGAGAAAGAAACAAAAGGAAAAACCTTGACCCCCAACACATTCCTTCCTTGGAGGCAGCTGCACGATTGCAAACAACTCCTGCCTGTTGACTCCTAATTGTGCAGGCTCCATTTCTTTAGTGAATATCTGATTTTATTTATGCAGCAGAGCAGCCCCTTAAGGCCAGCTCTGCTCTAACCCAGTGAGGTGTTTGGGTTCCATGCTTCATGCAGTGCTGTCCAGGCACATGCCATGAGTGGGGAGTGGCCTTGGTCTCTCCTCACAGCCACGTTTGGGTTTCAGTCTCCTGAGAGCATTTCCACACAGTTCTCCAGTGCTTTGTG
Source organism: Cisticola juncidis (assembly GCA_013400215.1). Lineage (NCBI taxonomy): Eukaryota > Metazoa > Chordata > Aves > Passeriformes > Cisticolidae > Cisticola > Cisticola juncidis. The sequence continues at coordinate 764,443 of VXBR01005506.1, forward strand.
TGACCCTTCAGGAGCCGTCCTGGGCTGGGCTCAGCGTCAGTGGGGCAGAACCTGGCACTCAGTGTCTGCAGCACATCAGCTTGAGATGCTTGGGCTCTTCCAGCCTAGGAGGGCTGTGCTGCACAGTCCAGTTTGCCTGAAAAAGAATATGAACACTCAATTTGTTGTAATTCTGTCAAATAAGTTTCTTGAAGCCTCAGGACAACTCCTCAGTCTCATCTTCCTTGTGTAGCCGTTTGCTGTGGCTCTCTGGCTGCACGGGTCAGGGTCAGCCCTGGATTCACATGCTTTAAAGACAGACAGACACATGGTTAGGTTCTGTATTGGCTGGGGACCAAGAACTCAGCATTCTGGAGATCAAGCATTGTGATTTTGTGCAAGTTCTATTGGTCTGCCAGGATATGAGTTTCAACAGCCTGGGGGCACTTGAGTGAAGTAACTCAAGTCTGTTTACGCACTAACCTTTGAATTTCTCAGACTCACATGCATGATAATTTGTTTGAATAAAAAATTGGATATAAAAATGGACTTAAGCCTTTGTGATGACCTTTAGAGTAATTTGGACACATTCTCATCTTGGCTTGGTGTTTAAAACTGATGCAGTTATTGATCCATGATGTGGGAAATGAAACTTTATCTGAAACGGTTTTAATATTTGTGTTGAGCTGTAAGTGAGAAAAGGCTTTTTCTTATTAGTATTTGGATGCTATTTCTGGTTGGTTGTTTTTGTTTCCAGTGTAGTTTATAAGCATAGAGAGCTCTGGATGTGTTCATCTTTTTATTTTCAAATTTGGACTCAATTTAAATTCTATCTTTGTTTTTAATCTCTGATTGTGCTTGTTGGAAGAGGGAGGAGGATCTTGACATTTTAGTTAGTAAAGGGTTTTACTCTTCAATTTAAAAAAAAAGTAATTAATCTTTTAAATATGCATATTCTATAAAACAAAGTTCTAAATATTTCTCATCCCATTTTGTTTTGAGAACCGTTTAATGTTGTTGGGTTAAATTGTATTAATTAAAGCCTGGATATATATGTGATGTTTTAGAAGTGGCAGTTATAGAGAAGTAGCATGAATATCCTTTACAGTAGAAAACCATGTGATAACTTCAGCTGTATGGTTTGTTGTTTTTAAAAAAACCTTGTAACTCAGAACAAGTCCCAGAATTTATTTCAAAATTATTCTGAGTAAGGACAGTGGTCACTTAACATAAAGTTATAGATCAAATTGAAATGTATGGCAGGGTCACAACAAACTATTCCCTGAATAATAATAATAATAATAATAATAATAATAATAATAATAATAATAATAATAATAATAATAATAATAATAAACCTTGAGAATTACTTATGTTCTGTTTAAAATCTGTTTTGAAAATGTAGATAATAATTCTGGCACCAGCAAATCTGAACCCATATAATCTGTTGACCAAAAAGTGTATGCCTTGTGATTTCATTTCATTTACACCAGGAGGTTTCCACATGCAACATCTTTACTTTTAAGGTCTGAGCAATGACCTTGTGTGATTTGTTAAAAAGCTGGAAAAACACACTGTGATAAGGCACATTAACATTGTGTAATGTGGACATTGCTTATAAATTGAGGAACAGAATTCATCAGAACTCTGTGTGCATATCTTTGGCTGCTGCCAGGGAGAATTTAAAAAAAAGAACAAGCCCTCCTCCTATTTTTTATGGAAAATGAAATCTTTTTCAATCAGCATTCTTGAAGTGTGGCATTCCTTTGTAAAAGAACCCATTCAGCACATCAGAGAGGCTCTGGGAGTTCCCTGCTGGCCCTGTGTGGGATTAGAGTGTTTCTATTTACAATTCATCAACTTGATTCAAATCAGAGCCAGACTGAATTTGAACTCTGTGAATGTTCTTCAGCATCCCTGACTAAGTGGATCTGTTTACCTGGGACAGAACCTGTGTGCTTTGCAGTTACACCTGCAGTCAGAAAACTCCTGTTGACAATGTCAGAATTCCAGAAAAATAGAGCTGAAAATCCCACCTAGAACAGCATTAGCAGCACTTGGCATTCATTGTGTTTTCAAATCAAAAAGCTGCTGTTGGGACATGGAAAGTCATGTGCCTGGTGCCTTGTTAATGAGAAAACTCATCCCAAAACATCAACATACATGTCAGTGTCTCAAACTAACCTTGAATAGCTTCTCATTGTAGGCAGCAGAGTCTCTTGGTGAAAAATAATATCTACTAATGACTTTCCCAGTCATACTAGTTATTAAATCCATATTGAACATGTTTGCCAGCAGAATAAAATGATTTTGGCTATACAGCATAACAATGAGCTATTCCAAAAAAATTTCAAAGAAAAAGGTGAAAAAACGCTACATTTAATAAAAGAAGCCAGATGCTGACTTCATGTATTCTGGGTAGAGAAACCCATGTACATTCCATGCTCCTTGCCTATTCCCCTTAGTGAAATTATATCTAGTGTTGTGATCCAGTGCAGGTTTTAATGCACTAACATCTCTTGGCTCGAGAGGCTCTTTATTCTTTCCAGACCAATAAATCTGTGACTGATGCACTAGGTTGGTTTTAGTGTTTTTGGCAGTACAGTAACGCATTTTGCCTATTGATGATTTCTTTGGGTGTTTTAGTATCCTCTGACACATTCTCTTCATTCAGTACATCTTCTAATAAAAGAAAGTGATGTCTTTTTTTGTTTTCATAAATTTTGAAGTGTATTTTCAAATAAAACTATTTTAACTGTTTAGGTGCCGGTAAAAAAGAAAACATAAGGAAGAAGGGTAATGGTACTATTAAGTTCTGGAGCTTTAAATACAGGTATGACAAATGTGTGTTATGGCCATGATTTAAATCTGTCAGCAGAGACCTTGTACAGTCCTGTAGGCTCTGGTTCTGCACACACAGACTCTTGAAGGCAGAATTAGAAGTACACAGGTAAGACCTCAGAACAGGATTTAGTTGCCATGTATGTTCCTACTGGTGTCTACTCCAGTCCCAATTTTCATTTGAAATGTGTTCTTCTCTAAACTGGATAAAGTTGTTGGATGGCAGTGGACAGAGTCAGGTTTCACACTTTTTTCCTATGGGATGTCTTGAAATAAAGGTGACAAGGTCATCTGAGGAATGCTGAGACAGAAATCTGCTCAGAAATGCTTGGGAAATGTTTTTACAGCTCTGCCTCTCTCAGGTTTTCCACGTGCCATGTCAGTGATGTGCATCTTTAGTGTAGGTGTTCCAAGTCAAATTCCATGGTGGTGAAAATTTGAGCTTTCCAGCAGTAGAGGAGATTTTGGCTGTGTGTTTTCAATTGTGTATGCAGAGGACAGAGTGCTGGGAGTGCATTTAGAATCACATGGAACAAGGCAGCCTTACTTCATCTGCAAGTGGCTGCTCACAGCAAAGTTCTGGGTATCACTGTGGACACGGAAAGAGCCACACAGGACACGCTGGTGAGCGAAGCAGGAAGAAAAAAAGGCTGAGTTTATTTACAAAACTCAGTTTTATACATTTTTGTGTGGCTTGTGGATTGGAGGATGGAATTCCACCTCTCAACCCACATTGGTTAAGCCAACTGTCAATTACTTTTCTCTTCTTATTTAGAAATCTGTAAACAATGAAAGACAGTTAGCAAAACATGGCCTTGTTTACAGTAGAAAGTGTGATAAAGTAACATTTCTGACTCTAATATGAAGAACTTTACAGAAGGCTTAAAAAAGTCTTCAAAACCAGGGTGACATTCTGGGATAGTGGCTTTTGGGACAGAGGATTGCAGGACACTTTGAGTCTGCAGGGAAAGAGGAGGAAATCTCAGGTCTCCCTAGTGAAGTTTTGGAGGAAAGAGGTGAAATTATGTTTCTGAAGGTAAACAATGGTAGGTGAGGTCTTTTAGAAGAGGAAAAAGTTGCTGAGCAAAGAGGGGCTTGGACTCTGTGGGAATTGAGGGCATTGCAGTTTGTAAAGGATTCTATTGCAGATGTAGAGGGTTGTGGAGCAGAAAAAGAAAGGATAGAGAGATTCAGAATTGTGTGTATTGTGATGTCTCTGAAGAGTAAATCAGCAGTGATCCCATTCTCTTCATTCAGAAACTTCTTACTCAAGAGTCAGAGCTTCCTGGAAAGGAGATTTTGGAGGAAAGTTGCTGACTTCTGAAGCTTGGGATTTTGATAGGAGCCTAAAGGATTTAGGCTCTTCTCTTTTAATAGGAGCAGCTTAAGTAGTAGCCTGGTGAACAGTCCACCTTGATTTCAAGTGAAATAATGTAATTTGATTCTCAAAAGGTGTTTCTGTGCATGTGGAGGAGAGAATATTGTCAGGAGCTTGTTTGGGACAAGCAGTGCAGTGCAGCCTAGAGGTACCAGACAAGCTAATCCATCAAGGCCAAGATGCCCTAAACAAAACCAGGGTTTTCTAATTAATCTTTGTCACAAGAAAGTTTTTGCTTGGCTTTGATTTGCATACTGATAATATCATAAAGTCTGGACTGCAGTGTTGGTTTTTGTTGCCTTCCCTTTTAGAGGGTTAGCAGTTTCTATACAGAGAAAGGAAATCAAGTGCTCCTGTTGAAATGATCCCAGGACTCCAAAAGGAGGGGCCATCCATACTGGAAAAAGGAGATTTTCAAATTTCTTTTGTGAAGTAGAAGTTATATTGTGGCAGTAAATGCTGCAAGCTGTCAGTACAGCCAAATGCATGGGATGATTCTGTATTCTGTGTATCTTGCAGAGCACGATTTATCACGGGCTGTACTGTTTTTAAAAAGAGGGTTCATTTTTAAGTATAATTTTTCTTGTTTCTGTAAAACTCAGACGTGTGCAGTGGTTGTAAATGGCCCAGCACTCCCCTGCAGCATGACCATTTTCCCAGCTCCCAACCTCCCATATTTCTGTTTTAATAGCCTATAGAAATTGAACTGTTCTCCACTTTACACATCATTTACTTTATGCAGTGAATCACTCAAAGCAGCCGAAACTGAAAAGTAATGAGCCATTCCCAGGATTTTTACTGAAATTAAGACTTCAGTACTGTGCTGTAAGTTTCTTGTGATAGCCACTTGAGTGCTTTCCTGATCCGAACAATAATCTTAAGAATGGAGTGTCCAGAGAAGGGAAGGGAGCTGGGGAAGGGTCTGGAGCACCAGGAGCAGCTGAGGGAGCTGGGGGAGCTCAGCCTGAAGAAAAAGAGGCTTGGGGGGACCTTCTTGCCCTCTGCAACTCCTGAGAGGAGGCCAGGGATCATGTAGTGAGATGGGGATCAGGCTCTTCTCCCAAGTAACAAGGGACAAGAAGAAATGGCCTCAAGTTGTGCCAGAGTCTCAGAGTTACAGTTCCCTGGGATTCTCCTCGGGGTTGCTGTTCCCCGAGGTAATCAGGTTTTCCGTCTTCTCTTGGCCCTGAGTGTTTCACACCGAAGGTAGAGATGACAAGCTGAGTCCCCAGTGCCTGTTCCAAGGTTGTTTATTCTTTATTATCTCAGTTCTGTCTCAGCTCTGCCAGGCCTCCCTGGCAGGGGCATTATCTCAGTTCTGTCTCAGCTCTGCCAGGCCTCCCTGGCAGGGGCATTATCTCAGTTCTGTCTCAGCTCTGCCAGGCCTCCCTGGCAGGGGCATTATCTCAGTTCTGTCTCAGCTCTGCCAGGCCTCCCTGGCAGGGGCATTATCTCAGTTCTGTCTCAGCTCTGCAGGGCATCCCCAGCAGAGCAGGACTGGGCGGCTCAGAGAGCCCCACACCTCATGTACAGCACCCCTGACCCAACCCCGTCCAAAATGCACTTTTTATTGACAGAATTTTACCAATGCCCACTGCCTATGCTAACATGGCATTTCTACTCTAAACCAATCTCTAAAATCCAACTCAGCAAAAGATGGGGGACGAGAGCAAGAACAAGGAGCACAGGGGCCACTCCCCAATTCCTCCAGCTTGTCTCTTCAACCCCAGATACTGAAAATCCCAGATTCTACATTTACATTCTATGATAAACTAAATACTACTTATTTTGAATTCTCTGGGCTTGTGATTCTTCATACACTGTGGGCATTCACTGCCATGGCAGGGATCAGAGGCAGTGTCCTCCTGGGCTCTGTGTGAGGCTCTGACCCCCCTGTACAGACCCCAGACCCCCTGTCCTGTCCCCAAACCCTCCAGGGTGGCCACAGGGATGTTCTGGACTCCAACACCAGAGGAGGCTTAGGTTGGTATTAGGAAGCTTTTATTTATTCATTTCCAAGCACTGGAACAGGCTGCCCAGGGCAGTGGGGTCCCCACCCATGCAGGGATTTAGAAGCCACAGGTGGCACTTGGGGACATGGTTCAGTGGTGGAGTTGGCAGTGCTGGGAATGGTTTAAAGCTCATTTCCAGCCTAAACAAGAGCATAACTGTAGGGTGTTCCAGGCCCCAGGTACAAGTGCAGATGCTAAAGCAATGGGTTACCCTTCTTCCCAGCAGGAGAGTGTGACTGGCCTGCTGAAGAACAGGAGAGAGTTCCCTCTGCAGACTTTTTTTTGTAAACTTTGAACATTTTGGAAGAACATGCTGGACTTCTGGCATTACATAATTATGGGTTAGCAAATATATTTAAGGACATTAATGAAGACTGATGAAAAAAACTTCTTGTTCTTGTCTCTTCACATGAAAGCAGGGTCAGGGCAGAAGCATCTGTCCTAGAGATTCCTGGCTGTTGAATGGGTGCATTTGGAAAGCTGTTGAGAATCACTGCCTGTGACCAAGTCCCATGGATGCTGCTCAAATGCAGAGATTTTACAGAGAAGATGTATGCTGTGTGGTAATTCTTGTAGCCCATAAAGGATAAATAGCTTTAATATATATATATATATATATATACATATACAGATAGGAAAAGGTGAAAATGGCTCTAGATGGATACAGGAGCTGACCCCACCACTAATGGGGTTCATGTATTTTCTGCCTAATTCACTCACACGGAGCCTGCTCTTCCTGCCTTGGAAGCTTCCACATCAATCAGAGATTTCCAACCCAGGAGATAAAGCCCAAGATGGGAGATTAATTTAGTAATGATGCAGTTGGAACTCTTTATTGCTCCACAGAGCTGGAATCTGAGAGAGCATTCATGTTACACTGCAGGCATCAGGGCTTGCAGCTACACTAAAAAAGGGATGAAAGTTCACATTTTCACTTGTCCACAGGGTTGGGTTTCAAGTAGTTTGTCCCCCACAAGACATATCCTAGTTGAGAGAACTGCCAGTGTTCTATAATTTCAGACAGGGGTGTGTGTGTTGGTATGAGAGCAGTTCTGAGTATATTGAATGTCAGATACTGCTTTATTTTCAGAATAGTGTAAGGGAGTTATGAGTTATATAAATAATTAGTGTTTTCTTTCAGCTTTTTAAAAAAGGTAGATTGACTTTTTAACTGCTTAGTGTTTTCTGTTCAGTTATTCCAAATTCATATTCCAGTGGGTAAATCCGTATTCCAGAAAGTAAAACAATCTTCTTTTCCTTTTGGAAGAGATTATTTGACTGCTTTTGGGTGCTAGAGGTGTGTCCCAGTGACCAGAAGTCTGTTCCTTTGTGCATTCTGACCTCTGTGGCTGTAACTTGGAGTTCTTCCTGCAGAAGTTGTAGTAATACTCCTCTACTGAATTAAAGGCACACCTTCATAAAGTGATTTAAGTCCTGGAACAAGAAGGGCTTTTTCCTGTAGAATTTGTAGGCTTTATTTTTTGTTTGTCCCCATGGGTAGGCTTTCCAAACCCCAATTTTGTATTTGTGGAATTGTGAAGAGTGATGTTTGTTCGCAATTTAATCTTGCTCTGACATCAACTACAGCCCAGTCATAGGAAGAAGTGTAAATGTTCCCTGAAATCCCCAAAAATGTACACTGGAAATAGTTAATCTCTTGCTTTGTGAAAATGAAGAGACACCCTACACATAAAAATGTGAGGAAGGAGGATTTTTCTAGTCATGAAGAGAGGATGGATCATTAAATTATGTTTATTTCCTAAACATAATGGTCCTCTGGAATAAGTGAACTGTGAACTGTGCTGTAGTGTTCAAACAAAGGCAAACAAGTTTAGCATTACTAATCTCAGTTAAGTCACTTAATATTGTACTTAATATTTGGGTGTTTGCAGCATTTGAGCCTTTTGATAGCCCCCAGAATCTTTCACATCCCTAGGGAAGCCTGAACTTGGTGTTCAGAAGGTTTAAATTGGAATATCTGATATAATATGTTCCCATACGTGACATTTACTATTAAAATGGCCATTTAATGTTGTTGATGCTGTGACTAAAGAGAAAGCTTTTTTGTTGGGATATATTTGGGAGAAAGGCTTTGTGTTACTAAGTTGGAGTCTGTTCCTCAGGTGAGTGATATATGAAATATGCACATTTTGATAAATTTGTCAAAGCAATTTCTTTAATGTCCTGTGTAAACAGAAACAAATGTGTAAAGGCCAAATCTCACATATTCATTATATCCTTCCAATTTTGGTAAAGTGGTTTAATGTTCTGATAGAGTCAGGCCTGTGAGAATTTGGAGTGGAGCTGACATTGATATAGAGTTGTGAAAGGGAACAGGAGGTGGGGACCTGGCACTGCCCTTCCAGGAGATGTGAGCACAACCTGGGGTGGGAAGCACTGGCAGGAGGAGCTACAGCAAGGATCTCTGTGCTGGAATGAAAATAATCCCCAGGGTGACTCTGGGCTGGCTGGAGATGTGTAATTAATGAAGAGTTCCAGGTTATTTTTCAGGGTTTATTTAAGCTCTCATATGCAGGAAGTAAGGATGCAAAATGTTGTATTTTCTCCTGTTACAGTAATTTAGATCCTGTGTGGGATTATGCAGGCACTTTTTATAGATCAGACTGACCTCTGCTGAGCTCCTTGTAAAGAATGGCAGCAAAATTATTCAGAATCAAGGTTTTTTTTGCCAAGGTAAGGCAAAGAATGAAATGGTTTGAGAGTTAAAGAAATCAGAGTGAGATATGCAGGTAGTGGCTTGCAGCCAGTCCTTTTATAATCTGAGCCACACCAAGTGAGTTCTTTGAAATAATCTGCAGTTATCTTAACCCCTTTTAACTTCCAGGAAGAATTGGTGTCTTTTGATACTGTTCAGTTATTGGAGGAATTGTTCATACAGCATCAGACTTCATGATCTTCCACATATTCACATTTACTCCAGCTCTGTAATATAAATGTTCTGCATTGTAAATTTAAGAGCCCTGGATCCGAGTTGTTCAGCAGAATGGATTGCAAACCCCCCTGGCTAGTTCAGGTTAAGATAAGATTGAGGGTGAGAGATTTGGTCTCAATATTTATAAAAACAAGACTGAAATGCATTTTAAATAAATGCATACCTGTGTTTATGTTGTTGAGGGGATACAAATGCAGACCAACATCACAGAAAACCAAATTAATTCTGTCTCCTTGTGGAGATGATGCAGTGCTTGATTCCTTCTGGTAAGGTTGGTACCTTACACTATCAGTGGTACATTCATTCTGATTTTGGCACCTTTTTTAGATGACTTTGCACATCTCTCCTTCTGGCTGTGCAGCCATAGGACACAGCAGGAGCCCTGTACAGAGATTTCTTGTCAGCTGAGCAGGCAGGGGTTTCATGGACTGAGCATGAGAGACCTGTGGCTGGTACCTTTTAAAATGTTAGGCTGAGGTCTTCTGGTCTTCCTGCACAAACACAGACAAACAGCAATTGAGGAGGGAGAAAAATAAAATTAAAATAATTAAAAACCAGTGTTGAGAGACAGGGATTGATCCCTGGGAATCTTCAGCTGGAGGCTGCAGCCATGCAGTGATTCCCCAGCAGTTTGTCCCCTGTCCCTCACATTGGCCATTGTCACAGTCTCCTGTCATCTGAAGAGGTGGCAGCAATAGCCCAGCCCTGCTCCCTCCTTAAAATAACTGACTTAAGATTTTAGAGGAATATTTTCATGGGAAGTCGTTGAGGAACTGGGAGAGCACAAAGACGTTGTCTGTGAGACTAATGGATTGCTTCAGGCAGGAAGCATGGTGGGTGCTTTAAAAAAAAAAAGATGTAAGAAAAAGGAAACTATCTTAGTCAAAATCACCTTTGCTAAATACTGGAGAGCTTACTGACAGGTATGAATTATGATTGAAGTAGATACTATTGAAATTAATTCCAGCTTTTGTAATACAGAAATAGCTTCTGAGGAAGCTTATCTGTAGAAAGCCTTGGATTTAATCTCCAGTCATTATTTGAAGACCTGTGATTTATGTAGAGTAATGCACTCAGGTAAAGTATCTAAACAATCCAGTGTAGTGGAAGTTTTTACTTGTTATGAATTGTCTGCAGAAATTTGGTATAAAAAATGTATTCCCTATCTACCTATCATGTATGTAGCAATGGCACGGGCTGAAAGCAGTGACAGAAGATTCCCAGGGTCCTGGAAGACCACAATGTGCTTAATATAAAGAGTATTTCCATCAGGTCCCAAGAGATTATTTGCATTCTCTAAATTAAATGCAAGCTTATATTTATGGAATAAAATCAAATACAAACTTATATATAATTTGACACAAACTAAAGCAACAATGAAGATCAATCAGTGTGTCCTGGTACAGTGAACTCAGAGCTCTTTTTCCTTTAAATGATTCACTGCAAATTGTACATGCAGCTTTCTTGAGGGAGACTTAAGTACTTACAGTAGCTCAATAGGAGATGGTTGTATACACATGGGTTTGATAAATGGGCATGAATTAACAAACATTCATTCCAAATGTTCTTCATAACACTGATCCGTGAGACTGAGACCATAATGGGACTGAAGTTCAAACATTCAAGGGATTCCCAGAAAAACAAACACTGCTTCTCCTTCCAAATATTCTCATCCCAGGGTTGTTTTCCAAGGCTGTTGTGTTCCAGCACAGCAGATGTTTAACAAAGGACTGACACTGCTGCTCTTCACTGCTGATACTGCACAAACAGCAAGGTCCATGTGCAGGATCTTCTCTTAAACCATTTAATTGGCCACAAATCCACGGGTGAATGTGTCTGATATCCAGGATTGTTGATGAAAATTCAGCCTTTCAGAAAGACCTTTATAGATTCTTGATTGAATCAAGCCAATTACTTTCCTAGCATCTAGTTGAGTTTCATTTGACCTACATGAGCTTTTCTAAGAGGGTTTGGACTCATAAACTCTTCATGTCTCTAATAAAAGAGAATCCAGGAGTCTCATTAATATTATTGCCATGGCCACAAGGCAAATCCTCAGGCAAAGCTCACATCCAGCAGCTCCTGTTCCTTTGGAGCCAACATTCTTTCCTGAAATGCTGAATATGACCATGAAAGGCAGGATACACCAAGGAGGCTGCTGGGATCTGCAGTCTGTGGTCTTGAGGAATTTCCTAAATCAATACAGTGGGTATGAAAATTTATCTTAGATGTCAAAACTTATCTTAGAAATGCATTTTCATAGAAATTGTGACAGTTTAATCTAAAAATATGTTCAGTGACATTTTCCTCAGTGTTCAGGAAATACACTTTTTTTTCCCCAGGTAAAACTGAAGTAATAGTTTTTAAAAGCAGAAGATTTAATGCCATTTTAATGCCTGTAATTTTATCCCAGTTGCTGTGGGTTATTATGAAACATACACACTTCAGTGTGTGGAGGTGAGCAAAATTCCTGCTTTTTAGCAGTTGTAGAATAAGGGCCTCAATTCTGAATATTGTCAGCTTTTGATTATTCCAGGTGGTAAAAGGGAAAGTTTCTAACCCAGATAGGACAGATTATTCAAAACAGATGTAGCTGAGGCTGTGAGAACATTGAGGATGTAATGGGGAGAGGAAGGGTCAGTGACACTGGCCTGCAGTTCAGAGATCTCTCAGCTTGTACTGACCTGGTCCAGTCAGTCTGGCAGCACAGAGGCAGAATAAATGCAGCAGTTTTGCTTCCAGACACGAACTGTCTGCTGCTGAGTGAACTTGGGTGTCGTTCTGCTTCTGCCATGAGGAAGCTGCACCTTGAGAAACTCTCAGGGTTTCTGTTCCCTGAGATTCTCCTCGGGGTTGCTGTTCCCCGAGGCAATCAGGTTTTCTGTCTTCTCTTTGCCCTGAGTGTTTCACACCAGAGCCAGAGCAGACAGGCTGAGTCCCCAGTGCCTGTTCCAAGGTTGTTTATTCTGCATTATCTCAGTTCTGTCTCAGCTCTGCCAGGCCTCCCTGGCAGGGGCATTATCTCAGTTCTGTCTCAGCTCTGCCAGGCCTCCCTGGCAGGGGCATTATCTCAGTTCTGTCTCAGCTCTGCAGGGCATCACCAGCAGAGCAGGACTGGGCGGGTCAGAGAGCCCCACACCTCATGTACAGCACCCCTGACCCAACCACCGTCCAAAATGCACTTTTTATTGACAGAATTTTACCAATGCCCACTACCTATGCTAACATGGCATTTCTACTCTAAACCAATCTCTAAAATCCAACTCAGCCAAAGATGGGGGACGAGAGCAAGAACAAGGAGCACAGGGGCCACTCCCCAATTCCTCCAGCTTGTCTCTTCAACCCCAGATACTGAAAATCCCAGATTCTACATTTACATTTATTCTATGATAAACTAAATACTACTTATTTTGAATTCTCTGGGCTTGTGATTCTTCATACACTGTGGGCATTCACTGCCATGGCAGGGATCAGAGGCAGTGTCCTCCTGGGCTCTGTGTGAGGCTCTGACCCTCCTGTACAGATCCCAGACCCCCTGTCCGGTCTCCAAACCCTCCAGGGTGGCGACAGGGATATCCTGGACTCCGACAAGAAACCACAAAAAGGATGATTGAAGACCAATTTTTTCCTTTTGTAGAAGCTTAAAAGCTTTATGGAGGTACCTCACCATCAGCTGTAGGATGAAATAGAAGTTAGTTCTTTGCAACAGCTGAAGGTGATTTGCCACCCCATCAGTTTCTTAATTGGTCTTTTGCAAAACTTCAAAATAATTTAAAGCCATGATTTAAACTCCTGGAAGTATCTGTTGATTGAAATCAGCATTTTAAGTAGTTTATGTTAAGTATCTGTTCAGACTGGGGCGTGCAGCCCCTTGAGCTGCAGCCTTTGCTTTGCAGTGCCTGATTCCCAGAGAGGGGGTTAAATTCTCCTTTCCAGGCAGCCTGCAGAGCTGGTGCTGCACACGGGCAGGGTGGAAGGGGAACATCCATTCCCTTGGGGAGGACGTGTGGAGCTGCAGCTTCCAGCACGTTCCCCCAGCTGGAGCCAGCAGCACACGGGCTCTGCAGGGCCATCCCTGCTGCCTTCACCCAGAAGGGTTCAGGTCATGAGTTTTAGATACTGCTTTGGGAGATATACCTACATTCTGTCAACTTCATGACCATGCTGACAAGAGTTTAGTTTGTTTTAGGCCTTTGTTTTTTGCAGTAAAGGTTTGCCAAGGTCAAGTTCTGCATGCATGGATTTAAGTTTAGTGCTGTCTTCTCTATTTCACCCCCTCATAGCAAAATCTCTGGTTTGGCAGGTGTTACTGTCCTGTGTTTCTGTCCTAGTCTCTCCCTTTCTGCTTCCATGTCGCTGTGAATCTCCTGCATTGCTTCTCCTGTTATTTCTGTCCTGTAGAGCTCCAGCTCAGCCTGCCCAGCATCAGCCCACAGCCCTGTGTTAGGGACAGATGGCTCTGTGCATGGTGGTGGTACCCAGGGACTGTCACTGCAGCTTTGCTACTACAGACCTTGGAGAGGAGCAGGAACTCAGTGTCCAAGTCTGTGAGTCAGGCTGGGTGCAGATGTCGTAGTTGTGTGCTCTTCAGTGCTGGCAGGGTTCTCTCTATTGCCATGGAGCCTGGGAATGATGTAGAAATGGTACTGGAAAATAAGGGTGATGGCACAAACCCATATATTCAGAGCAATTCTTCTGAAACATAGGGGTAAGCAAACATGGGTTTTGATGAATGCTCAAAATCAGCTGGAATAATTATGGAATTAGTGTCTTTAGTTGATTCATGTCCCATTATTTCCGTTTAAGATGTGATTTGGTGCAGACTCTTTGCCATGTCCTGTGAACTTGGTCCAGCTTTCAGCCTTCTTCAAACACCTACCAGCAGAGCCCTGTGTCCTGGTGACATTCCTGCCCACAGAATGAGCAGCATCTCATTAAACTGGTTTTCAAGGAAATGCTGGATCCCAGCAATGCCAGTAGATGCTGGATCCCAGCAATGCCAGTGATGCTGTGTCTCAGCAATGCCAGTAGATGCTGTGTCTCAGCAATGCCAGTAGATGCTGTGTCTCAGCAATGCCAGTAGATGCTGTGTCTCAGCAATGCCAGTAGATGCTGGGTCCCAGCAATGCCAGTAGATGCTGGGTCCCAGCAATGCCAGTAGATGCTGGGTCCCAGCAATGCCAGTAGATGCTGGGTCCCAGCAATGCCAGTAGATGCTGGGTCCCAGCAATGCCAGTAGATGCTGGGTCCCAGCAATGCCAGTAGATGCTGGGTCCCAGCAATGCCAGTAGATGCTGGGTCCCAGCAATGCCAGTAGATGCTGGGTCCCAGCAATGCCAGTAGATGCTGGGTCCCAGCAATGCCAGTAGATGCTGGGTCCCAGCAATGCCAGTAGATGCTGGGTCCCAGCAATGCCAGTAGATGCTGGGTCCCAGCAATGCCAGTAGATGCTGGGTCCCAGCAATGCCAGTAGATGCTGGGTCCCAGCNGCCAGTGATGCTGTGTCTCAGCAATGCCAGTGATGCTGGGTCCCAGCAATGCCAGTAGATGCTGGGTCCCAGCAATGCCAGTGATGCTGGGTCCCAGCAATGCCAGCGCTCAGTGGTACTGCAGGGCCTGTGCCTGCTGTCACGTTGTCACGGGATGATGTGACAGTGTTCATGAGGAGCCCCAGACGGGCAGGGTGTCACAGTGGGAAGGATCACGGAGTGCTGGTGCCATGAGCTCACTGTGTGACACACAGAGACTTCTTTCACACAGCCCATCTGCTGTGTTTGCTAAACTCTGCATTCTGCAGTGCCCTGAACAGCCAAAAACCCGACATGAAAACCAAATCCCAGAGCACAGGGAGGGAAACGAGGCAGAGCCCCAGAGCTGGGAGCTTCCCTGTGCACTGAGCAGTGTCACAGCCAGAGGTGGCCCAGGTAAAGGAGGGTGTCCCCAGGTGTCCCCACAGAAACCCGGTGTTCCACAGCAGCCACTGGAGTGTGTGGCCACGGGCCAGCCCCTTGTCTGGTGCAGATCACCCTGCACCCCAAAATCAGCGCTGCCACTGAGATCACACCCAGGCTCTCGGGCTGTGCTCACATTTTGGCTGGAAATTAGACAGAAAAAACACCTTCCTATGAATCATAATCCTGTCATCTTTGCCAGGGCTGCAGCGGAATTAATTGTGTATTATCGATGTAATTAGTGTAATTAGATGATTGGTTTTGTTTGTGTTATACTTCAGAAACAGTACAGATGAAAAGTATTTTTAACCTTGGCATGCTTCCAATACATTTTATTTAACTTGCTCAGCTTTCAAAATCTCCCCCTTTTCCATCTAAGAACTACTATTTTTCTGTCTTTAAACCTTTTATTTACAACATGCCTTAAGTGTTAAATTGGAGTTTTTATTTCTACTAATGTTGATCTTCCATTGTAAACCCTCAGGAAATCTAAGTTGCATTTTTAGCCCTTTTTCAAGCTATCAATATGCAACTCTCTAGACACTTGTGAATGAAACAGTTTTATTAAGTAACTTATAAGAAGTGGTGTTGAACCCTCTAGGTCATTTGTTAAAGATTTGCTGTGCTTGTCATTGGTGATGGGAAAGCAGATATGATGCTGAGAAGTGCTGGAGGAGGAAATTAAAAGTTTATTGTTATGTGAATCTGTTAGAAATGGGTCATGTGGAGGTCTAAGATCTGAGGGGAAGCACTCTGACCAAGGTGAGGTTTTTTTACATAATGAATGCTTCAGTTTTATTCCCTGTTAAGGAGAAAAGCTATATAAACTATGTAATTCTATATAATCTGTAGAAGAGACAGGTACACTGTATTTACACAACACTGAGATTGCCCAGATAAAACCTGGGGAACATAAGGAATACAAAGAGTAGTGAGTTCCCAGAACATTAATTTGGCAGTATTTCACAGCATCTGAAATGTGTTTTATCAGCTTTATGAGGTGGGCAGGAATATATCGTGCTCTACTTCAGATACTCAACACTGCTGTTGCTTACCTGGAGCTGGGTGGAGCTACACAGCCCTAATCTCAGTGATATTTAAATATTCTTCTCTGGCATAGTCAAACTGGGATTAATTATAAAATGTGAAGTTTTTAAAAATGGACCTAAGGGAATTAAGTGTCTCAATTCATCAGTCAATATTTAAATAGTCCCAGCAGAAAAGCTTAGATAATTCTCTTGTCCTAAACTGTCTCAGAAACGATGGATTCAGTTGTAGAACAGCATCTCTTCAGAGCTCCTTTTGCTTGACACTGGCTTTACACACCAGGTCTTTGAGGTTGTTCTAATCAAAACATCCAGTTTGATAGCAGGAAATGAAACACCTTCTCTATTGTATGCATTTGCACAACTTAAAACGAGAGAAAAATTAGCCTGGGAATGAATAAATGTGGCATGCTTCCTCCAAATGGGGAGAGGGGAATGATAGGGTCAGGGTGGAATAGGTAATGACTCTCATTGCCACACAAGATAAATGAAGGAAAAATCTAATTCCTAGACTGAAATCAGTGAAGTCAGAGAAGGGTTGGATTTTCTATGCTTCATTAAGCGAGGGGAAGAAAGCAAGATGCAAGTATAACTGGTGCAATTAAAATGCAGATTTATCAAATGCACTGAGAAGTTCCTGTATCCAGTGTTGTCAGGTGACTTTTGTTGCTGGTTTGCAGAATCCCTGTCAGTTTTTGCAGTTGTGTCAGAGCAGGGGGTGTCTGTCCCTGGTGCTCGCTGTGCTCCTGTCCTGGCTCTGGTGCTGCAGTGACACTGCTGGAGCAGAGGGGCAGTGCTGGATTCCCTTCCCCAGCCCAGCCTCCAGCTCAGCTGGGGCACTGGCACCTCCAGCTTCCCTTCCTGAGCAGGCCAGTCCCATTTCCCTCTCCCAAACCCCTCACAGGTGGCTTTGGGGATCCAGCACTGCTATGAGAGAGACGATCCAGTGTGGAGCTGGCAGAGGGAATTCCCCCCAGAGCCCTTCAGTGGGTTTGTTTCACTGTTTGGTTCATCCCCCCAGTACTTGTAAGCAGCTCACCCACAGATGGGAGGGAGGTCCTTTCCTTCTTCATGGGTTTTTTGGGGTTAAAGATGCCCTGGAATTGGAGGAACCATCTGGTCTGAGGAGTTGCCCAGCAAGTATCAGTAGGTAATGTGAGGATGCCCACTGGGCAGTTCTGAAAATCTATAGCTGGGAGAGATGATTAATTGCAGTTACCTCCTGCCTCAGATACCTTTGGATGCAAAATTAAAGCCAGGAAACATTGCCAGGTCCCTTACACCACAATGATTATTGTTTTCCAATATGGTGGTTTACCATTTTTCATGGAGGACCAGGGACGGAATGAGCATTCTTTGCCAAAAAAATTATATTTTGTGGAACAATTTACTCACTAGGTTGCTTTTCTGGTTTCATAATAAAATTCCAAAACCTTGGAAAGCCTTAAAGTAATTGAATATAGCTTGTGGAGGGGAAGGAAAGGGGTGGAATAATTTAAATAAATATGCTGAACATTATATACATCCAATTGGATTAGTCCAGCTATTCCAGTAGTGATTAGGAAAGATTATAGATTTGTTTGGACCCATTCATGGATTAATCTGGCCAGCTGAGGTTGATCAAATTAGAGATTGTTCTTCTGATTGCCCTTCCTGCATCTGTAACAGATGGACAGTATTCTCCTTAATTAGAACATAACCTTTTAGATGCCATTTCAAAGTATCAGCTGAGCTTCCTCTAACAAGAAACCATGGAAATTATAGAAGATGTGCTTTTGAGAAATATTAGTGAAATCGTTCTGTACTTTGAGGAGAATAGAAGTTCTTTTGGGAAATGATTCTCCCAAAATGATGATTTTTTTCTCTGAGATGGGTTTTTCTGTTGAGGGTGCTTAGATGCTTTTGCTGGCTCCTAATTCAGTCTGGTTCTCTAGTGTGAAAAACACACCAGTTAATGGGATTTTAGTGTTTCGGTTGGGAGTGCTTGCAAATCTCAATATTTTAGAGCATCTTCTCTATCTTTTGGGTAATTAGGCTGATTTTGGACTGGTTAACCCTTTCCTCAGGGGCTGTGCTCGAGTGCCCTCTTCTCTCCCTGGATCATGTGGTTCTGTGCAGGTTTCCTGTGCCACAATCCTGGCTTGGTGAGCCCCTGGGTTCCCCTGGCTTCTGCCTTCTCTTCCCTGAGGTGTTCAGGCTGTTTTTCCTGGTTTCAGCACTGCTGCAGAGCTTGGCCTCCAGGGTGATGAACTCAGTGGGTGAAATTCCTGGAAATGTCCATGGTGTTGTGTCAGGATTGGGGAAGTTAACTGAGCAATGTTTTGGAGTCTGCTTGTTTCTTTGCAATCTTTTCTGACCCTGAATGTGGAAACATTGGGTAACTTGCTTTGAGGTACTGTCCACTTGTATTTTGCAGAGGTAATTTCCCTAATGGGATTTTCATTGTAGCCTAAAAATAAATTTAAAAAGAAGCTTTCATTTCTGTGCCTGTTCAACAGCGAGAACTCCCAGTAGTACCAGCAAGTATTGTGTGCACACAGGGCACAGTTTTCATTTTCATGACAGTGAATAGACACCCTGGGACCAGTTCTTTAAGTCATAACTCTGCTTTTACTCAGTCCTCATTCACAGGAGCTTGACTAATTTCAGTTGAGAATGAATGACTGGCTGTGCATTAAGTAAAATCTGGCTGAGCACTGCTGGGATTAAACCTCTGGGATTAGTAGAAGCTTGTAAATGGCAGTTGTATCTCATTAGCTTCGTAATTTTTAAGCTTTTCTCACTCCTGAGAATTCTCTAGTGCAGGTGTAGGTTTTTGAACAGTGAACATGAAGGCATCTGGTAATACACTTTTTCTTATTTAAATTTTTGTGCTCCTGAAATGGGTTCATCAGTTCTCCTCTCTTGCCCTCTTCCCAGAGTTCTGTGGATCTGTAGAAACTCTTTCTGTAGACAGATATGGCTGGGGGCTTTCCATTTGTGCTGTTCTGAGGGATAAAAATCCCATCCCATTCCTGGAACACGTTTTCTGTGCTGGGGAGAGTTTCACCTGCCTCCTGTGTTGGATTTTCTCCAGAGCAGGGTAAGGATGGGACCAGCAGTTTAATACAGTGTCTGTTGCTGGTATAATCTGACAACTGCACCATCAGGGCCATTCACAGACCTTGGACCATTTCTGGTCAGGGTTTCTTGTTCTGGGGGCTGTGCTGTGCTCATGGTCTCCTGTGTTGTGTGGAGTTTGCTTTGTGTGTGCTTTGCCCCTTCTCCATGGGTGCAGTCCCTGTGCTGGTGCCTGTTCTGTCTGCAATAAACTGATTGTGTTTAGGCTAAATAAGCCAGGTTTGTTTGACTCAAGCAGGTGTGTATTTCTTACATTCAGGAGAGATAGCCTAGAGTTTCAACTTCAGATTCCCCAGTTTGTCTTTTGGATGGTCAGTGCTTTAACCTCTCAGGTGGCACAATGGAAGCCAAATATTTTCACAAAGGAATTTAAAATTGCATACATAAATGGGTATTTCTCTGGCAGCTGTCAGACTGGCTTAGTGACTTTTAGCCCATCATTTAACTGTTTTTAACTGCTGGGATGTTGTGGCATTGTTTTTGTTTTTTGTTTTTTGTTTTTTGTTTTTTTAATTTGTGCAGAGATGCTTATTGGGAATGTCTTAGATGAGTTTTATTTGCAGGTACAATTTGTGAACTGTAATGGTTGGAGGTAGGTGAGGTGAAAAGAAACATCCCAGAGCCAGCATGCAGCACCCTGCCTGGTCCTTGGGGTAAAGCTTGAGAGGAGGGAGGCTGGAGCAGCTGCTGTGGAGGTTCCCAGCCCTGGCACACAGGAGGATGCAGGAGTGGTGCCCTCAGTGCATCCAGGCTGCTGCCATGGAATTTCTGCTGCTTGGATGGAGGCTCCTGCAGAGGGAGGGCACTTCCACAGACAGGAATGTGTAAGAGAAGTGATGAATTGCCTGAAGGTTTCTTGTCAAGGTATTTTTCAATGAACACAGTGGCATTTGGATCAACATGTGAAAGTGTTTTCTTCTGCTGAAGATGTTTATTGGGTGTGTTTGCAAAGCCAAAATAATTTCTGCTGAATGTTTTGACCTTTGTCATTGAGGAGGCAGAAATGTTAGTGAGAAATTGAAATAACCAAACCTAATCTAACCCTAACCCTAACCCATAACCAAACAAAAGCCAACACCAGCCACTCAGTTTTCTGAGGAGGAAAAAAGTAACTGGGATTTTAAAGCTGGCTCAGTTTCACTTGGGGCTGGGGAGAAAGGAGCTGAACCTTTATCTGCTCCTGGTTTATAAACTAAGGTGAAGTACAAGATCAGTGTAGTGACTTTGATTTCAATTTTTCATTCTCTGCTTTCCTTCCTACTTGCATCTCAAGTGCTGAGGAGGAAATTAAATCCTGAGATGGAAGTAATAACTGAACAACAGTGGATTTGTACAGGAGAAACTCTATGACCACAGGGAAAAGAACCTTAATTGAAGCGATGCTGTTTCTAGATTTCTCTGTGATACCTATGATGAATCTTTCATTTTTCACATTTTGTTTTACTCTGTTATTCTTTTGTGGCAGCAGGTTAATTGCTAGCCTGTCAGTAGAAAAATATCTCACCTGTCAGGAAGCTGGTGGTAGGGGAATAAGGCTGCAGAAAAAATAAAGGAAAGCTCAGAGTACAGTTTCATATCTGTACAGTAGCAGATTCCAGTTAAATTACAGAATTTTTGGAAGCATTTAGGGAGAATTTGACCTCAGGTTTTATATCTTAAGTCTGTGCTGTTCATTCCAAACCAGGGTGGCACTCACAAACACATTCTGTGTGTGCACGTGGGTGCTCCTTTGGGCTCAGTATGGTTAACTATAAGTAAATTAAGATTGCTTCATTTCTGAAGCAGTTCTTAATGGCCTGATTTCTTAATTGCTTAATTAAGATTGCTTTTTTAATGTTACAGTTTGGGACTTCATAATATAGGTGCTTATAGTAAGCAAACATTGTGAACTCAAAAGTTGTTTATTAACTTTGTGCATAAGACAAACAACCAGCATTGAGTGTGAGGGATTTTGCTCCATAGCAGAGGGAGACCTGAACTGAGAGGTGAAAAAGATGCATTTTACCCCAATTTTAAAGAAATGGAAACCCTGCTGACCTCAAGGCATAACCTGTGTATCAAAGGACACACAGAGAGATAATGGCAATGCAGAGGTAAATCAGTGATGGGAACAGCTCTGAGGCTTTGCTTTCTGCCAGCACAGATAACACACACCTCATAAAATGCTCACTTCTATTCACTGTGGCCAGATCAGAATTTCACACTTGCCCTCAGAAAAGCTCTTTCCCTGTGTGGTGCTGGAGTCAGATTTCCAGTCAATCAAGTGCAGATGTGGCCACACTGCTGGGAGTCCCTGGGAATGCCCTGAGCTGGATCTGCTGCTCTTGGCTCTGGGTAGCATGAAAGAATCTGTGACCTTATTCCTAGATCAGATTTTGCTCTTTCAAGAGACACAGTTCTACTCACTTGATTTTAGGTGATAGTTTATTCCATGCTGATGCCTGCTTCTCTTTTCTTTTTAGGATGTTTTCTATATAAGGGTTCACATTTTGGTACCATTTCTGTATTTTTTGAAAAAAAACTTTTTTCAGCAAAGCAGGAAAAAATGATTGGTGTATCAGTTTATTTATTATCAGAAGATAAGTTTAATTTTGTGGGCTTTGAATGAAGATTTTAAGAAATGCCTCAAAAAAAAAAAATTAAAGGCATTGCCATATTTTTTCCCCAAAGCTAGTTGTGCTTTCTTATCAATTCCTGAGAATGATGATAATATTTGAACTCTGGGGCTCCTAGTTAGCACTTCTCTGTTCCTGTGTTTGCAAACAAATGTCCTGTTGCTGGAATCCTGAATATTTTGGGAAATGTCATTTATGACAAATGTCTAGGCCAGTGCACAGCAGTGACTCTGGAAATGTCTGATGCCTTTGGGCAGATCCAGCCCCTGTGCTCAGCAGAGCAGCACTGATGCAGCGTTCCCTGCATTGTTACACAGCACAGGGATGCAGCTCCAGGCACCAGAGCTCAGAGCTGCAATTCATCAGTGCTGCCCATCAGCTCAGGGAATGCTGCTGGGTCTGAGGGCTGTGGGGGAAAATGGACAGATCTGTAACTCTTAAATTCACACTTAAAAAAGGAGGAGGAGATGTCTGGAAGAATGATACACAAGCCTCTGATTTCAGGGATCTCTGAACTGGACGCTTCAAAACAGCTGAAGCTCTGTTCTTTCACTGGTGTGTGGGATGGTGTGGTGGGGTTTCTGTTGGTGGTGGGTTGTGTCCTTTCCTTTCCTTTCCTTT
>VXBR01005507.1:6024-29602 GCA_013400215.1 Cisticola juncidis
GCCCCCCCCGCCGCTCCAGCCGGGAGCAGCCGACAGTGATTGATGCCGCCGTGATCCCGAACAAGGCTCCTGAAAGCCCGGACCTGCTGGATCTATCCAGACGCTGCTTTTCCTCTTGGACAAGGTGCCCTTGGCTGCAGCCTCCAGCTCCGGCTGGGATCTCTGTCACCACCTCTGGAATCCAAATTTCTCTGCCAGAATCCCTCTATTCCCAGTGGAACATTTTCATCCCTGCTGAGAGTCTGTTGTCCCTGCCAGTTCCTCACCATCCCTTCCAGGACCCCACCCTTCCAGGACCTCTCTATCCCTTCCAGGACCCCTCTATCCCTTCCAGGACCCCACCATTCCCACCAGGACCTCTCTATCGTTTCCAGGACTCCTCTATCTCTTCCAGGATCCCACCATTCCCACCAGGACCTCTCTGTCCCTTCCAGGACTCCTCTATCCCTTCCAGGACCCCTTTATCTCCTCCAGGACCCCACTATTCCCTCCAGGACCCCTCTATCCCTTCCAGGACCCCTCTATCTCTTCCAGGACACCACCATTCCCACTAAGATCCCTCTATCCCTTCCAGAATCCCACAATTCTCTTCCAGGACCCTTTCATCCCTTCCAGGACCCCACAATTCCCACCAGAATTCCTCTATTCCTTCCAGGACTGCCCCATTCCTATTGGATCCCCCCCCATTCCCAAAGGTACCTCCCTGATTCCTGATATGATTCCAAGTAAGTCTCCAGAATCACTGGCACATGTGGACTTGCAGTTCTGGATTTACCCATTCATTCCCTTAAAAGTCCTTCCAGAGGCTGCTTGCCCCCTTTGGAAATGTTGGAGCATCTTGTGGGAACAGTGAGTTGCGAAAAGGAAGGAATTTTCCTTTAATATCTCCTTATCTCTCTGTGTCTATCACAGAGGATTTTAGCTTGGAAATCCAGAGGCAAAGCTGGATGAGAAAACCCATCCATGGCTTTTAGGATCAGCCAGGATCCCAAACTTCCAGCTCAGCACCCTAGAGCAATGGTATCTCCAGAAAACACACCTGGGAAAAGTGCAGGAGAGGAGCCCCACATCCCTGAACTGGGGGTGGCATTTCCATCATCTGCTCCAAGAAATCCTCACTTTTCCACCAGAGATTCCCACAGCAACCACAAATCCCATGTCCCGAGGGCTGCAATGGGCATCACAGCAGCAGCTCCAATTCCAAGATCCTGAAAGGCTGAAAAATGAAGATTTGAGCCATGGGCTCCCAGCCCAGATTTTTTTTCCAACTACCCCCAGCACACATTCCAAGTTGGCTCCCTCTCCATGCCCTCCAGGCAAGTATCCAGGCTCTGGGATACTGCACTTGATAAAGGGAAAGCCAGGAAGTCCATTAAATCCTTTCTTTGAGGATACCATGGAGTGAAACATCAGGGATTTATGTGCTCCTCCTGGAGTCAGGATTTTCGGAGCAGGGCCAGCTCCAACTCCAGAGTGGGAGTCAACAAAAGTGGGATTGAGCAATGGAAAACCAAAGGGAATCCAGCCTTTGGACCTTGCTCCAGTGGGGCAAGATTTGTGGCAAAATCTTTTCCTGAGGTTTGCCTCAAAACTTTTCGAGTTTTTTCTTGCCTTGACCTGGAGGCATTCCTGGAGCAGCCCTGTGCCTACTCCCACAGGGGCAAATCCTGGGAGAAAAAACCTCCATTTCCCTCCTGGAAAAGGAAGTGACTCTAACTGGGATGGACAAGAGAAGTTCAGGTGGTTTCTGGAGATGCTGCAGGAGCACCCCAGTGGGAGCATCCCAGTGTTGTGTCCCTGATCCATCAGGACATCCAGGGATGCAGCAGAGCATCCCCATCCCATCTGGACTTAGCCAAGACTGGAATAACCAGAAAAATTCCTCTTTCACTCTACTCCCTGGGGAAGCCTCTGCATTCCAGGCTGTAGTGAGCACTTCAGGGCTGGAGCATCCAAGTTCAGGAGCTTCCCAGGGCTGGAACATCCCAGTCTGGGAGCATCTCAGACCCTGATCTCTCAGTGGAATCCAGGATAAAGCACAATATCCCTATCCCAAGCCAATCTCCGCTGTTTGCATTGGAATAACTCTACTTCCTCCCCCCTTCCTGGGAAGCCGCCACATTCCAGGCTTCGATGAGAATCCCAGGGTAGAAGCATCCAAGTTCAGGAGCATTCCACGGCTGGAACATCCAAATCCAGGAGCATCCCAGGGCTGGTACCTTCCAGAGCGGGAGCATCTCAGTCCGGGAGAATCATAGGGCTGAATACCTCAGCCCAGGCCCATCCCAGCCCCTCTGTAAAATCTGGGATGCAGCAGAGCATCCTGATCCGCAGCTTTCCCCCCTCCCTGGGAAGACTCCGCGTTCAAGGCTGTGTGAGCCGCTCCGGAGGCTCCTGGTGCCCGCCACAGCATTCCCGGCTCACGATCCCGCAGGATCTGTACACTTGGCCAGGCTGTGTAAACTCTGACATGTGCCTGTCAATCTCTGCCATATTTGCCGACGGCTTTATCCCAGCCTGATTAGTTTCCCGAACAAATTGGAGCGAAGGAAAACATCACCTCCAGTCTGGAAAAGCCAACATTCCGGGGAGTTTTCGGATCTCTCTATTTACATGGACACGGGGTGTTTTCCTAAGGCTCTGGAAGTGATGGTAATTGAACAGTGCCAGCGTGTGAGGGGAGGCTGATGAGTGGGAAAGGTTTTCCAAACAACGCTGCTGGATTTGGCCGCGGCCTTGGCGGGAATGTTTGTGGAGCGTGCGCCCGGCACAGTGTCAATATTCCCGAATTTCGAGGTGGCGAGAGCGGGACTTTGTTTGGAAAATGGCTCCCTGATATCATCAGCAAGTTTACAAACGGCCTGTGGCCAAATAGAGCCAGAGCTTAAGGAAGCACCCGCCCAGGACTCAGGGAATGTTTGCTGTTTGCCCAGGGATCCCAAAGAATTTCCATAAATACTGCCCTTATCCCAAATCTTGGGAGGCAGCCCCGGCATGATGCAATGAACCCACCACTCCCACTTTTCCAGGGAATCCCTGGGCACAGCAGGCTCCTGATGAAGCTGTCTCGGCTGGAATCTTCCTCTGCATTCCCATTATCCAAATATTACCAGGAGGAAATCAGATCCCAAAAATCTATCCCAAATCCCCTTAACCAAGTATTGCTAGGAGGAAAGTGCATCCCAAAATTCCATCCAAACATTGTTGGAAAGAAACTGCATCCCAAAATTCCATCCCAAATTCCCATGAACTGCTAGAGGGCCCAAAAATTTTACCAGAGGGTTTTCCCTGCTGAAAGGAACTACAATTCCCCCTTTTTTCTGTGTTGGAAGGAGGAGCGAGGTGGGAAGGGAACACTGGGGGTTAATAAACAACTCC
This sequence comes from Cisticola juncidis, assembly GCA_013400215.1. Taxonomy (NCBI): domain Eukaryota; kingdom Metazoa; phylum Chordata; class Aves; order Passeriformes; family Cisticolidae; genus Cisticola; species Cisticola juncidis. The sequence continues at coordinate 9,403 of VXBR01005507.1, forward strand.
TGGCTCCAGAATTATTGATGGAAGCGGGAATGAGGCACGGTGACATTTAAAGGAGGAATTTGTGCTCCACAAATCCGAGCGTGACTGACAGAGCTGGAGGCTCTGGAATCAATACAAATAACCCCAACCTTAATTCTTTGATCCCGGGGAAAACAGCACATTCCAAGCGCTCCCAGAAACTCAGGATCAGCCTGCTGGATGCTATTGACCGCCTGGAGCAAGGACAATTAGGATGTTCCTTAGGGATGGGGCTTTTCCTGATGTTTCCCTGGCATTTCCACAGCAGCGCTGTTCTTCCCATTCTTGAAATGCCAGGCTCATTATCCAATATAAAGAGAGATTTCCCAGGATCATCTCCCTTAAGGAATGAATTTGTGGTGCCTGGAAGAGATGAGGGGAAAGAGAGGTTGGATCTCCCTCTCGATGTGGGAGATTCCAGTCTCTAAACCATGGAAAACTACATCCCAAGCTGAGATATCCCACACATGCTGGGAGCAAGATGATATGGGATTCTGGCATAACTCCATTCTGTGTCCCCATGGGTACCTGGACCAAGGTGGGAGGAGGAGAATTATTCCTAAAACAGCATTTCCAGCACTGAGAATGTCCACCAGCACCATAAATCCCAGGAATCTCCATCAGTGCCATCCTCCCTTTAATCTGGATCCATTGGAATTTTGTTTGGAGTTCCTCGTGATAAACGTGGCCAACGTTGCCTTTGGGAATCTGAGATTGTAGAAATTTTCCAACCTCACACTTCAGATGCTTTTCTTTCCTGGCTTTGGGCACTCATTCCCTTTAGCAACATCCCAAGAGCCAGAAGGATCTTCCTGGCATCCCTGGGATGGTAGCTTTAGAATTCCCATCCCATTTAGAACCAATGGGAAACCCACTTTGATTCCCTATTCCCACAAACCTACAGGCACCTGACATCCCCCAACTCCCAAATCTACTTTTTTCAAGAGTGGGAGGACCCAGAGCACCTTGGGAGCTTATCCAGCTTTTTCCTGGTGTAAGTACAGTATTTCTCTGGGAATTATGGCCACTGGAGTTCACCCGGCCTTGTCCTTGCTCCCATAAAAAACGGAGAGCCGGCGGAAATTATGGGATCAAATCAAGCCTTTCTTTGATTCTGACCCTACAGCCACAAGAGTCCCAGAGGGTCCCGCTTTTTTCCTTCCCACTTTCCTTAATTTATGGCTCATTCCCTCTTTTCCAATCAAGCCAGCCGGGGGCAGCTGCTCCCTATCCCAGGAGCTGCTATAAACTATGGACAACATTCCTGCTTCATGGTTGCTGTGGATAAAAAGTCCTTTAGAGAGTGGGATGGGATCTGGAGTGTGTCAGGAGGAATGGGACCGGCTCAATGGATGGAATTTCATCCCCCCTTTTTCCGAGGCCTCCCTGAAGGGTTTGCGCAGAGCAGGAATGGTGGCGGGGTGGGAATATCCAAAGGGTTTGATATCCCAAAAAAACCCACTCCAGGTTTAAATCCAGCTATTTGTTCAGTGGGAAAAACACCCTTGGGAAGGTGGGAATGGCAGCAGGTGCGAGCTGGGATGGGGAAAATCCAGGAAAACAGCACCATGCCCCAAAATTACTGGATCTTCCTATTCCAGGAAAAAAAAAATAGTATTTCCACCTTTTCCCCCTTTGCCCCCCTTTTCTGGGATGGGGGAGGATCAGAAAATCCCACAGAGCCGCCTCCCAAGTTTTCTTCTGGAGAAAAAAAATCCCTGGCAACTCCTCTTCCCAAAATCTCCCTCCAAAAATCCTTTGGAATGATCCTGAACTGCTCTTTGCTTCCCGAAACCCACCCCAAAAAGCCAAGGCTTTACTTGGATATTTCCAGCTGGGCCTAAATACTTTGGAAGGGAATTTCTGGGGATTTGTGGGAAGCAATTTCCAGGGATATTTCCATGCCAAGCTGGCCAGGATCCAGGGAGAATTCCCAGATCCCACAGAAACTCCAGCTGCCTTTTAAACCCTGTCCTCCACTCATTTTTTGAATCATTTTTTTGAGTGGTGCTGGGAAAGATTTGAGCATTTTGGAATATTTTTCCCTGTGAAAACTTAAAATGGGGAATTTTTTTTTGTTTAATTTGGAGTTAATTTTTAATAATTAAAATTTAATTTTTAATTTTTAATTAATTGTTGTGGATATGGGATTTTTAAAATATAATTTAAATATTTCCTGGATGAAAAATTGTGGGATTTGGAAAAACTGAGATATTGGAAATGATGTTTTGAAGTAAGTTTAAAAATCAGGAGCATTCCCAATATTCCAGAATATTACTCACCTGCTCCATTTTGCTTTTCCTTCACTTCCAGACCCCCCAAAATTAATCATTTGCAGGAATCTCCAAGCAGATTCCGTATCCTCTTCCCACTAGGATATGACTTGAAGCCAAATATCCTGCGTGAAGGAAATTGGGGATCCAGGTGTTGGAGCAGGGACACAACCCCAGCTGAAATTCCTTCCAAAATCCAAACCAGGAGGGTCAAAAGTTCATCCAGACCCCGGCAACTCCTGGGAGTTTTTTTCCTGCTTGGAAAAGGGTGAAGGAAAGGGAGAAAGAAGAAAAGCGCGAGAAATCCAATAAATGCCGGGGTGGGAAGGGAGAGGGGCCGGTGGTGGGAAAAGCAAACAAGATGGGAAAAATGGAACAGGCAGCGTGGAAAGGCCCAGGATAGAAGGTTGGTAGCAGACAGGAGAGGGGCTGGGAAGCAGGAATATGAGGGACTGGAAGTGGAAATACAAGCATGAGGGAGTGGGAATATGAGGGCGGGAAGCAGGAATAAGAGGGAGTGGGAGGAATGTGAGGGGGCAGAAGTGGGAATGGGAATATGAGGGGTTAGAAGGTGGGAATGTGAGGGGCTGGAAGTGGGAATATGAGAGTTGGGTAGTGGGATGAAATTGATATTCCATGTTCATCTCACCTCACAGTCTGGACTTCCTTATTTTTCCCCCCTCCTGTCCTTTTTCTTTAGGAAAAGTCCCCCTGGATACATCACAAAGCCTCTGCTTTACCAGGAGTCATCCTGGTCCCACAGAAAAAAAGGGGATGAAACCCACAAAATCCCTGGAATTTCCCACTAGATATGGTTGAAACCAGGATCCAGCTCCCTTGGTGCCTTCCGTGGGAGGATCCCAAGGAAAGCCCTCTGGAGTCACCAGGAATGCAGGGAGGGAGAGGTGGAATTAAAAACTGGATCAGGAACTGTTTCCCAACAGAATTCCAGCTCCTCATCTCCATTCCATCCATCCCAGCATTCCAAGGATAACTCGGGAAAGCTCTGTATTTTCTCCTGGAGCCCTTCCCATGCCTTCAACACCTCCCAGGTTTTCCGGGATGCATTCCTGGGATGAACAGAGCCCTGCCTCATTCCCAGGATTCCACATTGTCCATGTGCAATTCTAAGGCTTTATGGCTCCCCAGTGGAGCCTTCCCGGTGCCCTTGGAGCTCGATTATCCAGGGAAATGGAGTCTTTATGGACTCCAGCTGGGAAGTGGGACATTAATGAGCCCTCCTTGGCACAGCTCCATATGTTTTCCGCCTTCTCCCGAGATTCCGGTTTTTTATGGTGACATTTATTTCATGGAAATGAGCCTGGGAATGAAGATCCATGGCCATTCCTGGAGATCTGCAGGAATCACTTCCCACTGCCATAGATAAACCTGGAAGAGAGAAGGGAAATACAGCTGAATATTCCCTCTTCCCACCTTGCCAGGAATCCAATAAAAATCTGTGGTTTTTAAATTTGAGTGGAATTCTTTCCAACTTTTCTCCCATTAAAACACCACAACTTTTCCAAATCCAAACTCCCAATTCCAAGAAAATTTGCTGCCCAAATGTTGGCATCTCCAAATGCAAATTCCCTTGGAAATCATCTCCAGCTTTTCTTCCTAGCAGGAATTCCACCATCAACAATAAATCCTGAGGTGCTAATTCTTTGTTTTTATCTGAAAGGACATTTCCTTGGATTCCACTGGGCCTGGAATACAATGGACAATCCAGGGGCAAATCCAGGTGAACAAAGGGAATTTAAAGATAAAGGGATAAGGGAGCCAGGGATGGATGAACTCCCAGGAGGAGAAAACCTGGAGCTGATAAGAATTCCCAGGCTTTTTGGAGCCTTACCAGAGGTGCAGCCAATGGGATTTGGGAGTTTCTAAGGGGCAAATCCGTTGGGAATGGAGGGTATTGGATCTGCCCAGCTTTGCTCCCTTTGTGGGCTCTGGGAGATTTTTGGGATATTTTTGTCTCTTCCACCTGGAAAAACCTTGGAAAAAAAGGTAAAGGATCAACCTTGGGGTGAGCCTGGCACAGCAACTCCTTCCCAAATCCTTAATTCCTTATCCCATTTTTCCATCAGTGATCTCAGTTAAACCAGTGCTAGTTCCTCAATTCCAAGCTTTTCCAAGCCTGTTGACTTCCCAGAAAAGCAGGAAGCAGAAAAAGCCAGGAGTTGGCTGCTCCCTCTGCTGCCCAAAAGGAAGGAGAGAAGGGGGTGTGGGCCAGGGATTCAATCCAGCTTTAATTTATCCTGGATTTGAGTGTATTCCAGGTCACTGATCACACACCCAGTCAGGATCTGGGGAAGAAAGGAATTCTTTCCATCCCTTCATTTGCTTTCTCCCTAATAAATCTTTATCCTGATTCCAATAGGATCACTACTTCCCTTTTTTTCTCTCCTTCCTTTTTTTTTTTTTTTTTTTTTTTTTTTTTTTAGGAAAAATACACCTGGATACAGCCCAAACCCTCTGCTTTTCCACACTGGGCTTGGGAATCCAGTTTTGTCAGGAGCCATCCCTATCCCACAGGAGAAATGGGATCAAACCCACAAAACCTCTGGAATTTCCCTATGGATGCTGGGATAAAACCCTCTTGGTGTCCAAGGACTCTTGGAAGGCCTGGAATCACTAGGAATGCAGGAAGGGAGAGGGGATATTTCCAAGCAGGAAAAGCTGGATCTGCTCCATCTTTCCCAGTTCCCTGTCCTAGAGCAGCCCAGCACATCCCAAATCCAAGTTTTCCATCTTTTCCCTCCCTGGAAACCAAAAGCAGTGGATCAATGGGATATATTCAGACAAGGAGTAAATCCAGGTTAGATGAGGCTTGGAAATGGTGCAAGTTGTCCCTATCCATGGCAGGGAGTGGGAATGGGATCATCCTTAAGGTCTCTTCCTACCCAAACTATTAAGGGAATTTATATAGGCAAAAATTCCAAGCTGCGTAAAAAAAAAATCAGATACTAAAATCCTTTATTCGGAGAGGAGGCAAAGGAAGGGTTAAATTCCACCTGCTCCAGACCAATCCAGGGATTTGGCTTTTCCAAACACAGAAATAGAGGGATATCCCAGGATGGTAATCCACACTGGATACCAGGAAGTGCTTGGGATTTTCCTCCCTGTTGGAAGGCTTAACTTCATTCCCAGGAATTCTGGCCTCAATCCCAAAACCACCAATCCCTGAAATGCCAAGATTCAATAGAAACAACATTCCCAAGCTCAGGAATATTTCCCTTTTTCAAGAAATGCCCCCAGAAGTTTTCTCAACCCATTTCTGTACTTTTTTCCCCCCCATTTTTTTCATTGGAAAAAAAAGTTCCAAAGACATCCTGAGAGTTTTTCCACTTTCCTCAGCCTCCATCCCATTTTCCCTCACATTTAATCTGCCTCATTTGGATGATTTGTGTCCCAATTTCCCCGTTTTGTCCTTCCCTTCCCAAGCGTTTGTTCCAAGGGCATCACTCACTTCCATCTTTCCCAATTTAATGATATTTATCCATCATCACCTGGGAGAGGAATTGGCTGGAGCTCAATTTGGCAAAATAAATCGGGATCTCTTCCAGGATAATCCCACAGAACACATGGAATTTAATGTCCCCGTTTAATGTCCCCATCTGCAGCCGTTGTCCTTGGGATAAAACCTGGATGCTGCTTCTCAATTGTCCTTGTGGAATTCTGCTCCCTGTCCCAACTCTCCTCTTGCTCCACCCACCAGGGCAGGTTGGTTGTTTTCCCTGGATGTCGTGGATGATCCAGCAGCTGGATCTGAGTGATTTTTCCTTAAATCTACTTTGTGATGAAATCAGAGAGGCAATGGATCTTGGAATTCCAGCATGAATTGGGATGGAAAGGAGCCTATGGATCATTCCCCTTCACCTGTCCTAGGTTGTTCAAAGCCCAGTCCAGCCTGGATTTTGACATTTCCAGGGATAGGGCGGCCATAGCTTTTCTGGGAAGACTGTGCCAGGGCCTTCCAACCCTCACAGGGAGGAATTAATTCCCAATATCCCACTACCCCTGGCACTGGGAAGCCATTCTCTGTATCCCATCCCTCCATCTCTTATTCCAAAACCACACCCTGTTTGCACCAAAGTCTCAGCTCCATCCCAAAAAACGCCTTGGACTGTGCAGATCAGAATTCTCCATTTGCCGAAGTTATCCCGATTTTTGAGGTGCAAATCCGTATTTTCTCCACAGGGATAAAACTACAGGAGCAAAGCCCTTCCTGCAGCATCCACAGAATTGTTCCACCTGGAATCCCCTGGTGCTGCAAGGCTGCAAATCCCTCCTTTGGAAAAGCCAGATGCTCCCCTCCTCCTTCCAGCCGGGAGAAGAGGCAGCATTCCCATTCCCCATCCCACCACTGCTGTTCATTCCTAAGGCTGCTCCCGGGATTTCTGCACCACTTCTCCCATCTCAAAGTTCCTTTTTGCGGCTCGATCTCAATTTCCTGCTGTTTGCTCACTGCTACGGTTGGGAGCCGGGATAAATCTTGGAACAGGGAATAAAACCACGGCAATTCCTCATGGAAGCAAAGAAAGCCACTAGAGGGACCTTCAGGCTGAGCCACAGCGAGGTCACACCCGGATTCGGTGTGGGGGACATCCTCGAATTCCTCTTTTCCCTCCCCTTCCACTGCTCCAGAGTTATCCCACAACAACATCCCGCTCGCTCTGGCTTGGGATCTCCCAATTAATTTCCTAAAAAACGCAGGAGGGTGTTTTATTTCCCTGTTTAATAACTTCCCTCAGCTTTTTCCATGTGAGGAGCCTTTGGGGGAGTCCCTTTTTTCCAACCCTTTTCTTCTCTCTCCCTGAACACTGAAAGCCTAAAAAAAAAAAAAAAAAAGAAAAGAAAAAAAAAAAGAAAAAAAAAGAAAGAAAAAAGAAAACGAAAAAAAGCAAGGGAAAATCTCCCGGCAGGAAAAACGGGAGGCAAACACAGGAGTTAATTTCGGTCAGAATAGCTGCGGCTGTTTGTGGTTGTCCCTGACTCCGGAGCACCTGTGTTTGCTCACGAGCTTTTCCCAATCTGCCACAAAATGCCCGGGATTGTCACATGGGCCTGGAGCTTCCCGGCGCCTTGGGAATGAAAAAGCCGCAGCTTTTAGCGGAGTTAATCATTAATGCGCCGGCCTTTGTCCCGTTCCCGAGGCTGACAGGCTTTTGATATCCCAGATTTGCCAGCGGCGCCCGGAGCCAGGTACTGAGGAGCAGCCTGCCTGGAGCTGGCCTTTCCCTTGGGATTCACTTCCTGGGGTGATCCAGGCACCCCTGTGCCCACCCAGAAGTTTTCCCACAGCACATCCAACCTCACTCTTCTATTGGGATAAAAATCTTTTGGGATATCCCCTTGAGCTTTTAGATTCCTAGGAATTTGGGGGCACTGAGACAGGAATTCAGCTGCTTCCACTCCTCTCCTGTTCCACTGTCCCTTCCCAGATTTCTGCCTCCCCATTTCTTTGCCCAAATTCTTTGCCCAGCGCCTGGTTGTTCCAGGGGCACAGGGAGGGAAAGTTCCAAAATGGCTCCACTCCCTTGGAATAAAATCATTTTGGAGCAAAATCCCCCCAAAGGAAGGTCTCATTTTTCCAGGGGTTGTGGGAAAGAGGAAGAAGGAAAGGGGAGAAGCTCTCCCTGGGCACCAACAATGACTCCATTTCCTTGAAATTCTCCAATAAAATCAGTTTTCCACCAGCTTGGAGCAGAATCCTCTCCAAAGGAAGGTTCTGTTTTTCCAGAGGCTGTCAGAAGGAGGGCACAGGGAGGGAAAACTTTCCCTAGGCACTGCCCACAGCTCCACTTCCTTGGAATTCTCCCATGAAATAATTTTGGAGCAAAAGCACCCCCCTAAAGGACAGGGTTCCCATAAAACTGCTGGGAATCTGATTTGTGTTCCCAGAGCTCCAAGGCACAGTCAAACTTCAAGGTTCCTGAACTTTTCCTTGACTCCATCAAATCCTGACAGTTCCTCCATGGAGCTGCCAGGACAGCGATGGAGGTGGAGCTGTGCCAGGGACTTCCCAAGGCTCTGTTCCCACATTTATGGCATCCAGGGATAGAAATCCAGCTGGGTCCCCCCATTTATAACACCCAGGGATGGATTCCCCCCCTATTCTCAGCTGGAAAAAATCTATCTCAACTCCAATACAGATGGAAATCATTGCAAATCCCAAACTGAAGGAGGAATTAAACAATTCTCAAATTTTTGTCCCTCCTATTGCTGCCTCTGGAAGCTGGATGGGAAAACTCAGTGGGTCCATGGATTCACACTGCTCCCTCTGGAATGCCTGAGGGGGAACTCTTGGAAAATTACGCAGGGATTGCAGCCTCTGGGAAGTTTTGAGGCCACTTTTGCCCAAGGAATTTTGCCCCAAGATCCCTCCTGATCCTGACCCATCCCAAAACCACAAAGGAATGTGGGGCTGGCTCACAAATTTTTCAGATCCAAGAGGAAACTCCCTTCAATGTCCAGGATTTGTTCCCAGTGACTCACAGAGATAAAGTTCCCAAGGTCACCAAAGGACCCAGGAAACCTGGAATTCTCCCCCACCCAGTTGAGCTCCCTGCTCAACTGGGATGTGCCTGGACAAGTCATGAGAAATTCCTGGAGCACAGCATCCCCCCAGGAACCTCAGGCTGGAATATCCCAGTTTGGGTGGAATTCAGGGATCAGGTCCTGAACTGGGAGCAAATCCAGGGCAGAATTCCTGAAACCCAGGGAAACATTGGAACTCCAAGGCCACACAGAGCTTTGATCCCCTCACCTGTCAGAAAACCCAGGGAGGTTCTGCTCTTTTGCAACTCTGACCAAGAATTCCACTTAAACCACTCCAGAGCTGGAGAGCCAGGATTCCAGCCCTTGAAGAACATGGATCCACCCCCAGGCCAGCTTTCCAAGGGCTCTCCAGGCCTTGGAAATGCCTCCGTGCTCACGTCATGGCTGGAATGCTCCAGGAGCTGGAGCTCCTGCACCTCCGGCTCCAATCCCTGGGGATTATTAGCTCCTTGAAAACTTGGAAAATCAGCCAGGGAAACACAGGGGTTGGGGAGCCAGGATATGGGAAGCAGAACCCAAATTCCAGAGCCCACTGCTCCTCCTTCCCTCCCCAGAGCAGACACCAACTCCCTCGGGATTCCAGCTGGGAAAGGAGGACAGACCCCTTTGGAGGGTGGAGCTCTCCGGGATTGGCCACCAGGAAGGTGGGCAGCAGGATTTTCCCTCCTTTCTGCCAAATCCCAGCACTGTGGAGATGGGAAGAGGCCTCTAGGGGTGGGAAGGAACCTCTGGATTTCTCCCAGCAGCCTACAGCACAATGAGGTGTGAAGCCCTTGCTTTGTTCTGTCTTTACGGAATTATGAGAATACTGCAGCTGGAAAGCACCTTGGAGATCATCAAATCCAACCTTTGTCCCTTTCCCATTTTATCTGAGCAATGAGTGACAATTCCATCTGTTCCTTGGACACTTCCAGGGATGGGGACTCAACCAGTGTCCTACTCCAAGCCTTTCCATAAAGAAATTCCTGATATCCAAGTGAACTCCCCCTGAGGCCATTCCCTCTGTTATCACTTGTTTCCTGAGGAAATATCCCCTCACCTTTATCGCTGCGCCCTCCTTCCAGGTGAAGGGTACAGCTTCTCAGTTATAATTCCCAGAGGAAAGATTTTCCTTGCTTTCCACAGGCTTTAGCTGGGAGCTGAATGTGCCCTTGCGCTGGGGGATATCCATGAATTTAACAAACAGAACCTGGAGCTGGAGTGTGCTGGAAGCAGGAATGGAGCTGCCCAGGATCACGGATAAATGAGCATGGGATCAGCTTCCTGGGAGGAAAACTCCAGGGTGCTAAAAGGTTCTTTGATCCAGCGGGGAGAAGATAAATGGGATAAATGGGATAAATAAACAGGACCTGCTGGAAGCACATCCACTGGGAACACAAATGATTAATTATGGCCTTTTCCAGCCACAGAACTCCAATCCTAGTCCTTAAAAAACTCCGGAGGCTCTGAGGGAAAAGCACATTTTAACACCAGTCTCGGAAACTGCTCTTGGATTCAGCGATCCAAGCTCATTCCCGAATCCTTGTTTAAATATTTTCCCTGCTCCTTCCCTGCCACAGCCCATTTGCTGTGTGCATCCCACACCGGAGCCAGGGAGGAAGCGTTCCTGGAAAAATCACAAAGCCACTTTCAGCCGCAGAAATCCCCATCCCAAATCCAAACAGGGAAGCCTCTGTCCCTTGCCAGCCTAGGCTGGGTTTCCGCCCGGAATTAGGTAGGGAAAGGGAAGGGGCCGCTTTTCCAGCTGCAGGGTGGAAATCCTGCTTTTTCCGAGGGGCTCTTTCCAAGCTCTGCACTGACGGGACAGTCAGGACTCCCTGGATGGATGACCACGGAAGGGAATGCTCTGGGGAGAGGGCAGTGAGCACGGAAAATGGGTTTCCATGGAAAAGCCAGGTCACTCCTGTAACAGTTCCATCTGGGAGGGCTGGAAAAGCTTATTCCTGAAGCTGGAATCGGACAGACATTTGCTGGAATATGGGGTTATTCCAGGCCAGTTATTCCAGGGAAGGGGTGTGAGGATCTTCAATTTGCCCCTTGGATCACATCCAACCTGCCAAGAATGTCCTGGAAAACCCCCTCAGGATCAATCCCTCGGCAGCAGAAGATGGATCAGTGCCTTCCCGGAAACATTCCCAGTGACCCAGAGCCACTCCAATCTTAATGGGATAATGAGTCTTCTGTGGGGAAATATGGAATTCCAGGAGATGGCCAGAAAGTGGCTGCATATCCTATTCTCACATTCCAGGCATCTCCATTCCATTAATGTGATGGAAAAACACCTTTGTCCCATGGAGGAGAGGCCAGAAGGAGCCACCACCAGCTCCAGGATTATTTTCCATTATTATTAGTCAGGAGCTGAACATTCCCAAGGTTCTCCATACAACCAGGAGGGAGCAGAGGGTGAGTGGCACAGAACCTGATTTTTCCCAAATAAAGCTCCTTCCTGCTCTCATCCTGGCAACTCCAGTGGCAGCTGTCCCTGCAATCTGCAGATCCAGAGCTCATTCCCACCCTCTGTGTATCCCCTCACCTTTATCCCACCAGATCCCACAAGGACAGACTGGGCTCTCTCCCAGGAAATCAAGGAAGTCATGGATCATCGTGATGTGTAGCACCAACATTTTCATGGCAGATTCCTTCCAGATGGGATATTCCAGAGTCTTGGAGGATGCTGAGCTGACATCACCTGGAAGTGACGCTTGGGACCAAGGTCTGGATGTGACAAAGGCATGGATGTGGTTGGATTATGGATGTGATAAAGCCATGGATGTGACCAAGACATGGATACGGTTGGAGTCATGGATAGCAGGTCCATCCAGGGTGTTTGAGCACCAGGAGACTCCAAGATTTTGTTCAAAAGCCGAGGGAATGGCTCAGAGCCCCTCTGTGGTGGGAAGCTGGGAGCTGGGGGCTCCGGCTGTGCTCCCTTCCCGCAGGATCAGCTGGCTCCCTGCTCCTGCTGGGCAAACACGGCCAGATGAGATAAGGGCTGTGTGCACAGCTCTCCGCCAGCAATTCCAAGCCTGACCTCCCTTCCTAACTTCCACCTGCTCCTGGCTCCCTCCCTGTGTCCCAGCCACCCTGGCCTCAGCCCCTTCCCCTTTACTGTTCCCCCTGGGAATATTCCATGCTGCTCCCACTCCCACATTGTGCTGGGGAGATGGTGCTGGGCATGCAGCATCCCAAAAAAATTGATGGGATGTGGGATACCAACCCCAAACCGAACTTTGGAAAGATGAGTGGGAGGGAGTTGGGATTTTGGGGCGGGGATGATAAGTCCCACCAATGTGGATCCAGCAGACTGGGAATGGTAAAACCAGGTTTAACATTAATACCAGGATTCCTGGGAGATTAATCCCAGAGATAAGCAGGACAAGTCACAGAGGCTGGAGGGCCCCGTGGCTCAGACAAAGGATCTGGGAGTGGGAGCAGGGAAAGACGGATGAGTTGTTAAACACTGCCAGCATACCTGGCTGGAGCCATTCCCGGGTCACCGGCAAGAGCAGCCAGTATTTGGGATAGTGGATCTGACCAATTCCAGCCAACTTCTACTCTCTTCCTTATCTCCAGCTCTCACAGGGGTGATCTTGGGGCTCCAAGGGTGCTCCAGGACATGGGAAACATTCCTGGCTGTCTCAGCGTGTCCAAACCCACCCCACCCAGAGGGGACTGCCATGCCAGGGGTCCCAGTTTTCCCAGCAGAAGGAATTTGCAGTGTCTCCATGTGGGTTTCCCCCTTCCAAACATTTTCCACGGGGTCCAAGGGGTGCCCAATTGGGCAATTTGGAATTTGCTCCAGCCTGTAAATCAGGGAATTTTCACCCTTCCCAGGTGCTGCACCTCTGACCATGGGATCCATTTATTGTGTGGGATCAATTTTCCCTAAAAACTGGGAAAACTGTGGGGTTAAAATTGACTCAGCCGATAACATCCCCAGTCAACCTCTTCCCTGTTTTCCCATCAGGTGAAAGCTGTGCCTGGGGAGAAAATCAGGACAGATCCCATCAGCTTCTCCACCAACTTATTGACTTTTCTAGTCTCCATCAACTCCCTTCCCTGCTCCTCTGTCAAATCCCTTCCGGGCGTCTCCCAGCAGAGATGAGCCACTAAAGAATGGGATGTCAGGGCCACTCGGCTGCTCCATTCCATCCATTATCCCACTCCAAAGGTCTCACCTATCCAAGAGCCCCATCCATCCCCATTTCCAGGCAGCCAGGGTGGCCCCTCCCCTCCCAGCCCTTGGAGCCCTCTGCTGTCCATCAGATTTTCCAAGACAATGGATGTCTGGAAGCTCCTTAACTCCTCGGGAAGGGGGGGTTTGTGGACACAGCCCCGGTGCTGGGGGGGTGGCTCCCTGGAAAAACTTGCTCCTGGGACACCCCTTCCTTCCCAGAAAAATGGGATCACATCACCCCAGGCTTTTCCCTGCACCTTTAGAGGGAGTTTTCACAGTGTTTTCCCCTGAATTGGATGATCCTAAAATCCCTGGGATATCCAGAGGGGTAGTTAATGGGATATAATGACTCTGTTTGACATCCCAAGCCATAATTTGGGATTTGAAATATGAAATCCAGGGCAGCAGGTGGAATTCTGAATATTGGGATGAGGCCAGGAGTGGGAGATGCCTTGTGGAATAATCTTTTCTGGGCAGAACCTCCCTGGGATAACACCAATACCATCACCTCTTTTGTTTCCAGGGTTTCCTGGGAATGTGTGACCCCCCACAGGAATTGCCCCTGCATTTCATGCACCTCACGCTGGATCCAGGGAGCTCCAATTTTCCAGGAAACATAGGATAGGATACCAAGAATTCCATGCAGCGGGTCCAAAAATTACAATGAAAATATTTATTATACTTTTAAAGATTTTTATTAATATTAGCGTTGATATTCCACCGATATTTTTGCTTTTTTTGTTATTATTCTCACCAGTCCCTAAATTATTTTGGGATTGGAGCTGAACATTCTCAGCACAGACAAAACAGATTTGGGCTGGGTTTTATCCCCCTCAGGTGCGATTTTACTCCAAAAACAACCAGATATTGGAAGTGCAGGGGGGGATGAGGGGCCCCAATGAAATGGACATTTCCAAGTCCCTCCGACTGGACCTGGAAAACTTTGGGATGGTGCTGGAATGGTGCTGGAATGTTCCCGCATTCCAAGGCCTTTTCTCGTGGCAGAGAACCAATGCTGGCACTGCTGCCAGGGGCACTTTATTCCCTTGGAAAGGAAGGCAGCAGAATTCCAATGCCAACTCCATTGTTCCTGGAACAGGAATAACTCCAGGTCCTGCCAGGTTACAGAGCTCCCATTGTTATTCCAGAGCTCAGGATCACCTAGCTTTGAAGTAGCTGAGGTGGGAATGCTCCTTCCTCTTCACTTTGCTGCCTTTATTCCCTGATGTTTTCCTCCAGTTCCACGATTTAACTTTGCTGGGGATTGAAATGAAAGGAGCTTTAGGGCCACATCCAACCTGAATCATTCCATGGAAGCAGCATGGTGGGAAGCTGGGTGGAACTCCCCAGGACCAGGAATGTTGGCTCTGGGGTTTGGGTGTTGGGATGAGCTGGACACAGGTGGGAAGGACTAAATGCCAATGGGTTCCAGAGGATCCAAGTGCTGTTGGATTCCGAGAAGCGGGATCAGAAGGCTGGGAATCTCCATGGGACATGGGAATGTTGGATAATCTCCAGATGCTTCTTGGCCACCTCTCCCTACCTTATCCCACCTCTTGAGCCCATGGATCCCTTGGGAAGGAGCTGCTCCCTCCGACAGCTCCTTCTCCCGGCTTTGTATCCAATTTAACCGCTGGATTTGAAATGCCAGTGGAGTTAAGAGGAGCTGATTAAAAAGCTGGAGCCTCATCCCAGTTTTTAAACACGGAGTTGCTTGGCCGTGTTTACATTAGTGTCAACTTTAATTTAAATCCCGCATAACGATATTTGCTTCCCTAAATTTATTCCCCGGGAACGCCGCACAAATTACCCGGCACTGCCGGCACCTTCTCTTTGTCTCCGGTGGAGTGGCTCGGGAATGAGCTCCTGCAAGTGTCATTCTGCCTCTTTAATGTCTCATTAATTAACCCATCCTCCTTTCGGGATGAGGTAGGAACTGGTGGAGCCTGGAAAAGGAATTCCAACTGGATCTGCCTTCAAAGTAGGCATAGGGAGAGACTTGGTGAGCCTTATCCCTTCCAACTAGGGATTTTCCGTGGGAAATCATGGAATTAAGGAGCCCAACCATGTAAAGGCATAAAATCCCTTTCCTGAGGGATTTTGGAATGAACAGTCCCAGAAATGGAAATCTAGTTGGATCTACCTTTAAAATGGGAATTGGGATAGGTTTGATGAGCCTCATCCCTTTCAACTTGGGATATTCTACGGCAATTCATAGAATCAAGGGGCCCAGCCCTCTTCCTGAAGGATTTTGGGATGGGCCATCCCAGGCATGCAGTATCAGAGCAGGGAATATCCAGGTGTTCCAGGCTTTCGGGGATATGTAGGATGACCTCTGAGCAGCCCAGGAACAACAGGAGCCTCCTGCCTTTTAGTCTGACCACCCTGCATGAAAAATTGGGAAAAGGGGAAAAAAAAACCAACCAAAAATCCAGTGATTCCATGGATTTTTGTGACAGCAGCAGAGCTCTGGGATTGCCAAATCCACAGCCCTTTCCCTTTTCACCCCTAAAATAATTTCAGGATTCTTTCCAACAGCCCAGGGCTATTCCTGGCTCCCAGAACCAACAGGATAAAAAGTGGGAATGGCAAAGGATGGATCATCTGTGCTGGCCTTGTTCCTGATTCATTTGGAATTCCATCATTTCCTTGCCTGGAGCAAAATGAGGGGTGGCCTGGATTAGAAGAGGGAGAAATTTCCCAGGATTTTCAGGGAATGAAGGCCTGGATGCAGTGGCACCCAGCAAGGATATACTCAGTATTTCACATCTGGCTCCTACATGTATCTTCCAGGAAGGACGATGCATATTTAGGATTTTCACATTCCAGGCACATAAATCAATAGGGAATTCTGCATTTGGCAATTCTGCACCTTCAGCCTGGGCTGGAAATACCCCTTGGAATGTGGCATTCCTTCAGCTTGCTTGGAACAAGGACAGAATTCCTTGCCCAAAAGGGTTTCCTTGCCCCAAGAGATTTTCCTTTATCCAGGAGGATTTTGCCTTTTCCCAAGAGGATTTCCTTGCCCAAAAGTGCTTCCATTCCCTAAAATGTTTCCTTGCCCCAAGAGGTTTCCCTTTTCCTTTATCCAAAAGTGTTTTCCCCTTATCCAAGAAGGTTTATTTTCCCTTTCTCCAAGAGTTTTCCTTGCCCCCAGAGGATTTACCTGCCCCTGAAACCTTTCCTTCTCCCAAATGGGTTTCCTGGCCATTCCCAGTGATGTCAACCAAAGGGTGTGGGATGAACCATTCAGGGGCACATGGAGCCTCATCCCAGAGCCTGGAGCTTGGCTTGGGAATGCCAGCAGAGGCAGCTTTTGCTGGATCCATGGAATCAGGGAAGGGCTGTGCTCTTATCTGGCTGGAGGAAGGGGCTCCACAACAAAAGGGGTTCAGGATCCATGGAAAAGCCACGGACCAGAGCCTGGATCTTGGCTTGGGAATGCCAGTGGAGGCAGCTTTTCCTGGATCAGTGGGATAAGGGAATCAGGGAATCAGGGAAGGGCTGCAGCTGTGCCCTTATCTGGCTGGAGGCTGGGGCTCCACAACAAAAGGGATTGGAAAGCCGGGTGATCCATGGAAAATCCATGGGCCCGGCATTGTGGCCGCCCTTCTGCTGAGCAAATAGTTCAAACTGTTCATTCCCATCTCCCATTCTCTCCCTGGAACGTTGTTTGTGTCCTTGCATTTCATTCCGCAGGAAGATTGCTCCCTGGGCCTATGAGCAAACAGTCCGGAAAAGAGCCAACTATCCCGGCTTCTCCCTGGAGAACTGGCATTTTTATTCCAGCTCCAAGCTGTCAAAGAGCTGGAGAGTTTATGTCTGGATCCTGAATTAATTGCTTTAAGCTGGAGCAGCCTCCAAATGGCCGGGAGATGTTTATTAATAATGGTTCTCTCGGTTTTTTTTCCGGATTGTTTTTTGTTCCAAGCTGTGCTCTCCCATCCCATGCCCTCCATTAAGCGCCTGGCCCAAGGAAAAGCAGCTTACAGGGAATTAGGGAATGACTCCTGAGGTTTTGGCGGCACGGGAAGCTCCCGGTAGGACTTTGGGGATGCTGGGAAGGAGATGGAGGTGGATCAGCGGGAGAGGGAGTGGGATCCAAATATCCTTGGTAATTAACAAGGAAATTAACGCTGGAAAAAACTCCAGGTGGGAATTAAATGGATTTGTGTTAAACATAAAATGTTTGAAAGCTTTGAAATCCTGCTTTAAGGAATGAAGGAATAAAGCAATTCCTACGCCGCTGGAAAAGCAGGAGCCGGGAGCGCCTTTGTGTAAATTTCCCACTTGACTTTTCATTATCTACCTGCCCCAAATCCATCTGTATGGATGGGATCAACATGGAATGGGAGAGATAAAAGCCAGAATAAATGTGCTTTGCATATCCCCCCGATAAACCTCCTCCCGTTTCCCCGGAGCCGCTTTTCCAGGCAGCTGCATTTTCGGGAATAAATCATTTTGCAGAGGGAAGGAGAGGGAAGCAGAGTGGAGCTGCTCAAGTGTTTGCTTGGAATATTGATCCTGTCAAAGGAACGGCGGTTAATGAGTAACTGAGAAAAATATGCCGGATCTGCCTGGGCTCCCCACCGGAGCACAGATACGGCTCCGGGGCCCCTTTGGATCCAGGAGCAGAGCCTGGGACAGGATGGAGCAGAGGGAGAAGGGGGACAGGGCACTGCATTCCACAGGGAGACTGCAAATTCCAGGGTTTTGGGGGTCTCAGGACTTTCTGAATCCCAAATCCTGCTATATCCCAAACTCTGCCACATCCTGATCCCTGCCATATCCCAAACCTCACTGTATCCCAAATCCTTCCACTTCCCAAATCTATCCCAGACTCTACCACACCCTAAACTCTGCTACAACCTAAATCCCACCCCATTCCAAACCCTACTGCATTCCAAACCTGCCACACCCTCAGCCCTGATGATACATCCCAAATCCTGCCCCATTCCAAATGCTGGTGCATCCCAAACCACACTAATTCCCAAACCACTTGCCTTGTTCCAACCCCCTCACTCATTCCTGCATATGATTCCATGGGACCAGCCTCTTGTACATCCTGCAAGGTGGCTCTCCCTCTCTTCATACCAGCAGGAGCCATTCCTGATTCCAAATATTCCCAATTTCAGCTGGATGGAGAATATTCCTGCCGTAAAACCAGCTGAAATTCCTGCCCTATTCATGGGATGATCCAGAGATCAGAGCAAACTCCCTGTTCTGTCCAGTTCTCTGTTCTGCCACCCCTCCTCCTTTTCCATGAATCCCAGCACTTTGGAGAGCTGCATAATGCTCCCTTCTATTTTTTTCTCCCTTGTGAGGAGAACTCCTGGTGGGATTTATTTTCCCGTTAGGAACAGGATAGGGAAAAGGTTAAGAAGCACTTCAGGAGATCCACCCCATTTTGGGGCTTTTATTCCTGCAGAAAACCTGATCCCATTTCTGCAGCTCCTGTCATCCCAAGTGATGAATTCCTTCTCCTCCTCCTTCTCCTCCTTTTCCTTCTCACATCCTTGTGCCGGGAAAAGCAACCTTGCTACGGCACCTGCTTCCCACCAGACTTATTCCTTAGTGGATCTTTCCACATGGGAATTTCTCCCAGTCAGGCAATGGATTTTTGCCTTTCCTTATTAAAAAGGCCCTTTCTGGTCTTTTTCCTTCTTCCCCTAAAAATCCACACTGGGAATTTATGGGGAAGAGGGTGTGGAAGGAGAGGAAACAAAGAGAAAAACAGGGATGAGCTGGTGACTTCCCAAACCAAAGATTTCCTCTAGAAGCTCCCAAAAAACCAAGTCTGCCATCAACTTGACATCTGCAGGGATTTTATGGTTTTGGGAATGATGGCTCCAATTGGACCCAGGGGGACAGAAGCTCCTGGAAAAGCCACTTTGGATGCAATTCCCACCTTCTGTCCCCTTTTTCAGTTCTGGGCTGCTGGATTTGTTCCCCCTCATTGCCAGGAGTGATTCCAAAATGGATTCGTACATCCAAACTTCCACCCCTTCCCTGTTTTCCTCCCACTGTGGATTCCAGAGCTCCAAGGTGAAGCATTTCAGGAAAGCTTTGGAAGGGGTTTAATCCCCACTCACTTTCATAAGATTTTTCATGCCGGAATTTTTCCTCGTCTCCAAAGCCTTTCCTGTGCTCACTCTCAGGAAATCCCCCTGTGCATCCCTCAAATGTCTGGGAGACTCAGCATTCCCAAGGTGCTGTTGTGATTTGCCCACTGTTTCCATGAGGCCCAGCAGGATCCATATCCCGGCTGGGATCCATATCCAAGCCATGTCCCCATTCCTGTCGGAAATTACTGGAGCGTGACCCAGGTATCGCTGCCGAGGACAGACACAAAGAGGCAATTGGAGATGGGAATCTTGGCCTTTAATAGGGATGAGGACATGGATAAAACCCGATTATTCCCAAGTCCGGCTGCCACCGACTCTGTATCCATTAGCTGAATAAATAAAGGAGAGGCAAGAGAGAGTGGGAGCAGGGAGCATAGAGCAGGGATAAGCAAAGCATTCCAAGGGCTCCCAAATCGCTCAGTATTGCTGCCTTGGGAAGTGGGATGGGAATCAAATCCCCACTTTTCCATTCCCGCTGTTTTCCGACAGGGATAAGAGCATTCCTTGTAATGCTGGTGGGAGGAAAACTCTGTGGAAAAGTGCTCCTTCCCAAGGGAGAGCTCCTTGCCCAGCCTTCCCCGGGATCTGGATGCAGGAATCACTGGAGTGTCAGGAATTCCCGTTTCATGGAAGCCAAAGCACAGCCTCATCCCAGATGATCCCTGTCTTTCTCACATTTTCCTTGGAAAAGGACTACATGGTCTGGGAGAAGCAGAGAGGGTGGAGTAGGAATGAGGTGGGATGTGAGCAGGGGGAGCTGCTGGAATGGGGGTGGGAAAAGGAAAGAAAGGAGAAAAGGAATTAAAGGGGAAGAGGGGGAGAAAAGGAGGAAAATGGGGGGAAAAGGGAAAGGAAAAATGAAAGGGAAAAGGGGAATGGAAAAAAGAGGGGAAAGACATAAGTAAGGGAAAGAAATAAGGAAATGGGGGAAATAATTGAAAGGCAAAGAAAGGAAAAAGGAAAGGAAAAAGGAAAGGAAAGGAAAGGAAAGGAAAGGAAAGGAAAGGAAAGGAAAGGAAAGGAAAGGAAAGGAAAGGAAAGGAAAG
>VXBR01005507.1:39366-54851 GCA_013400215.1 Cisticola juncidis
AAAAAAAAAAAAAAAACCAAAAAAAACCGAAAAACCATAAACCAAAAAACCCCAAACAAACCAACCGCAAACCTGATTTGTTTGTTTGATTATTTATTTATTTATTAGTCTATTTATTTAATTTCTTATTTATTTACTGAGCTTGCGCTCCCCAGAGGGGCTCCCCCTGTCCCACATCGCCGAGAGTTTTTAAACCCCCCAAACCCCAGGATTCTTTCCCTGGGCTCCCAAATCCCTCAGGATCCATGGCCAAAGGAAAACAACCCCTTTCGCCTCCTCCTATCGCGATAGCGGCGGCGACAGTGGCAGCCCGCTTCCCTCCCAGCCACCCCTTCCAGGCGTTGTCTGCCGGGATTTGGGGGATTTGGGGAGATGCCGCCCCAGGAGGGGGAACACCACAAAAAGAGGGAGGGGCAGCCTCGGGTCACCCCGAGCGCGGTGGCGGGGCGCCCTCTGTCGCCTGCTGTGGGTGCGGGGGGGACGGGGAGGGACACCCCGGGGTGGGGGGGACACCCAGGCACCTCCTGTGGGGTCACTCCCGGGGGTCTCCCCCTTGTACCCCCTGCCTGCACCCCCAAATCGCCCATCCCGGCTAGGAGGAGGTGCTCGTGCACTCCAAGTACTGAATATTCACTTCCTGTGTTTCCAGGGAGCTTTTGGCTCATCCAAAGGCTCGGGGAGCGGGAATTCTGGGAGGACAGGCTGAAATTTGGGATGCGGCTGCTGGGCAAGCTCAAGGATCCTGTTCTTCACTCCTGGCTAGATCCAGATATTTTGGATGAGATCCCACTGGCTTTTCCCTCAGACCACGAGGTTTGTTCCAATGGATTCCAGAGAGACCAGGATGAGCCTTTCCCTGAGCAGTTCCCACCCTCATGCCTGGGCCCTGCAGATGTTGGGTCAGATGTGAGCACGTCTGGCACTTACACGTGAGGGGTGGCCAGAGGTGACACCATTCCAAGCTTGGCAGCTCTCACCTTTCCCAATTTCCTGCTTTCTCCTCTTTATCGGGTGCCTCTTCCCTGCTTTGGCTGCACAGGACTTGGAATTTTGTACCCATCAAATGTGCAGATGTTCATCCAGGTGTCGACTGGGAGCTGCCCTGATTCCTTGGATTTTTGATCCTTGAGGACATTCTTACCATGCCAGACACTTAAATCCCATTTTCCCTTTGTCTGTCCCACAATTCTCCCACCCTGTTCCAGCCATGGAGCACATCCTGCTGAGAATGGTGATGCCCATCCTATTCCACGTGCCCACAGGGACAACCACAGCCACCACATCCTGCTCCTGCTCCTCAGACAAAGCCTTTGTCTCGGGAACACGAGGACACAGAGCAATTCCAACATTTGTATTCAGCAACATGGGCCTGGAAAAGTGACTGGATGTGGGATCGACTCTGGAGGCTCCACTCCCACATCCAGCCATCTCCCTCTCCCTTCTCTCCTTCCACACAGACAAAATTATTCTCTCCTAAGGAAAAGAAGCAGGAAAATTGGTATTTTTCCCATAAAAAGAACATTTTTAGGAATACCAGGACTGCTAAAAATGAAAAATTTTCCGCGGTGTCTTATTTAAACATTCACAGTTGGAATGAACAAGTTCCCAGCTATCTCCACCTGATTTCTTCTCTTTAATATTTAACTAATATTTATTTTAAATTTAATTTTGAAATGATGCTCTTATTTGCATTGGGAGCCATGGCTGGGGAGGCAGCTCCCATTTCCCAAGGGATAGCCAGAGTCTGGATGGGCTTTTTCCACCTCCATGCCTTGCAGACACACGGGTGCCTTCCCTCCTAGCTGGATAATTATCCCCCTTCCTCTGATAATTATCATCATTAATCCCAGATAATGAACTCTCCCAATTGTGCTGCTCCTCCAAAAGAAAGGCAGGATTGGGTTTTTCCCTTGAATTCAGGAAATTGGGAGATGGCAGCACTTGAAGAGCCGCCCTTCAGGAGGATTGTCGGAGACAAAAGGCAACTTGTGGGATTTATTGAGGCCTTTTCCTGATAAGACATGGAAATTATGGATGAATCAGTGTCTGGAAGTACTTCAGGAAGGGGTGGGAGATGGAATTGAGGTGGGAAGAGGGAAGGGTGAAGGTGGAGCAGGATAAGAAAGCTCCCATTGCTCCTTCTCACTGGGTGTATTCCCAGTTTTTCCTCTAGGATCCATCTTTGTAAGGTCAAGAGCTCTTCTGGGTTGGGAGCATTCCCAGGAGCTTCCAAGCAGAACAAACCATGGGAATATCAGGACGAGGATGAGGATGAGGATGAGGATGAGGATGAGGATGAGGATGATTCACATTCCTGAAGTTGGGAATTAAGCTGAGCATACCCACCAAAGCTTTCCAGGAAGAGCCAGAAGCACATCCCAAGGTCACATCCAGCACCAATCTGGGAATACACACCAGGATCCCACTCCTGAATTCCAACAATTCCATACATTGGGAAAAGCTACTTGAAGGATTTGGATAGGAACCAGCGAAATTCCTTCTTTTTCTCCACCCACAGAGCCTCAGCTCTGGAACAGGTGCCAGAATTCCACTGCGAATTCCCACAATTACACCGGCCAATATTGACTATTTGAGGAACTCTCCAACAAAGTCCCCACATTAAATGGGACTGCTTAATTCCAAGAAAGATTTTCCAAGGCCTTAGCAAGGCTAACAAAGGAAAAGCCGTGAGTGTGCCAAAATTTTGTCTCTTTAATGTCCCAAGGTTATCCATCCTTTTAACTCTGGAATGATATCCTTCAATCCTAGGATCTCAGGGGCAGGCAAATTGGCTTCATCCACAAGGATTCCTGAAGATCCAGAAAGTTGGGATACATCCCTATTTCTGGCATTTTCACTCCCTGTTTTAAGGTTCCTCCCTGGTCTGTAATTATGCGATGTGCTGATAAAGGGAAGGAGCTGCTGGAATAAAACCCTGGAAAAGCCCAATGGGAATAAAGCCCCATTATTGGGAATTATTGGAAACTGCACTGGCAGTTATCCCGATGGGAATAAAAACTTCCTGGGACAGCATTCCTAATGCTCCCTGGGGACAATAGCCGCATGAGGTGGGGATCCTGGGATGGTGGGATGAGATCAGAGCAAGAATGGACAAAACCCCCTTGGAAGAGCCCAGCAGCATCTGGAAAAGCTCCGGAGCAAAATCAACAGAGGGCATCTGCCGGTTGTTTGCTGTGGGCCACGTGATGCCCATTCCCAGCTTTCCAGCAGCACGTTTTGCTGGATAAACAAGATGCGCAGGCATCTGGAATGACGGCCGGAGGAGCTGGCTGGCTGCAGAAAACTGGGAGTTAACGGATTCATCCCCAGCTCCCACAGCACAGGGCAAAGGATGAGCAGAGGGAGATGCCCAGATCTAGAGAGAAAGGGAAGAAGGTCTTCCTCACATCCCAGGAAAATCCTGCCATGGATATTTTCTCCTGGCAGGCAGGGGAATTTTCACCTGACTGAAATATCCAGGTTTTGGGTTCATCCCGGGAAATATTTTTGATGTTTAATGATCAGTTGCCGAAAACTGAAATGTCCTTGGGTTCCCAAGAAGAAAACAAACAGGAAGAAAATGGAATCTGAAGCCTCCTCCCAAAACCCTGGGCTTTAATAGCTCCCTGTTATTTCCTAACAAAACCCCTGTGCTGCTGGAGAGCTTCCATCCTGGCTGAGGTGCTGCGATTTAAACTGGGAATTTGCTGCTCAGGGAGGGGGATAAATGACCAAAGGAGGGTCCAGCACATCATCCAAGGAGCAGAATTAAGGGACCAAATCCCCAAATTCCTTAAACATCCAATAAAAGCAGAGATGTGTCCAGTGCAACCAGTCCCAGCCATTTGGGATTGATGGGATTTGGAATGGGCGCCGGAGCAGGGAGACAGGAGTGTGTCCCAGCTCTCTCAGCGCTCCGGGAGACTGCTTTTCCAAGGAGATCCATCGGAGACAGCCTCTCTGAGGATTCTGATGGACATTTATAGCCCTGTGAGTCATTCCCGGCCTTGTTTAAACCAGTTAGACCTGGCCAAGACCTTGAAAATAGCTCCATTTATCCCAAGCGGCTCCATTCCCGCGCTCCAGGTATAAATAGCCGACGGAGCTGCTCCGAGCTCAGCAACGCAGGCACTGCTCATTCCATGTCACCCCCCATGTCCCCTCCTGGAAGCCTGCTGCCAGGGCACCCCATTCTCCCAGGAATTAGGTGTCCCTGGCAGAGCCTGCAGGAAAAAAGCCAGAGTGGAGATTTCTGTTTCCAAAAAATCCACGGGAGCTTGGGACTGGGCCCTGTCTGGGAGCCTGCGGTTCCATGACCACTAATAGCAGGCCAGGATCACCCCATAAATCTGCTTGGGGTTGGCACAATCCCGATTCTGTGCCTTGGGATGAGGGAACAGTGGCACTGCAGTGACAGCAGGACACTCGGGTCCCCTTGGCCTGGCACGGCTGGATCACAGTGGGAATTTCAGAGCCACCCCATCCCAGCACCACCCTGCAGGTTGCTGCCACCTGCAATGATATTTTCATTCTGTTCCACTCTTTTCCAGGGAAAAAAATTCCATTTCTACTGGGGCTTGAAAATTCGGGGAAGCTTTGACTGTGGGATCAGCTTAATTTTACCAGAAAAATGGAAATCCATTTTTTTTCTGCTAAAAAAATTATTTTCTGATGGAAAACCAACTCAGGTTGAGGATGAGCCCTTGGGACCTGCTCCCAGCCCTGGAAAAGGCAGAAAACAGGGGATTTCAGGCTACCTGTCCTGAGTGGGATGGGCACAGTTTATCCCAGCCAGGCTGGCTCCCATGGCTGGAATCCAGAATATTTCCAAGAATTTTTCCCCCTAAAACAGAGACAATGATGCTCTTCCAGTAAAACTCAGAATTCCTGTGCCCTTGGGATCTCATCCCCTACACTGGTGGTCCATAAATCCTGTGGATCTGAGCTACTAAATCCAGGGATTTGGGCCTTCAAAATCCAGTGATTTTGGTTACTAAATCCAGTGCCTTTGGACTGGTAAATCAAATGCCTTTGACTACTGAATCCATTGCCTGAATCCACACCACAAAATCTGGTGTTTTGGCGACTAAATCCTGTGCCTTTGGCTTCTGAAATCCAACATTTTTGGAGCTACTGAATCCAATGGTTTTGGACTGCTAAATCCAATGTTTTTGGCCTGGTAAATCCAATGTTTTTAGCATGTTAAATCCAGTGATTTTGGCCTCTTAAATCCAGTGTTTTGGGGGGCCACTAAAGCCAGCATCATTGGCTGCTCAATCCAGTGCGTTTCCGGGGAAGGGCTGTTCTGCACAGGGATGGAAAAGCTCCGTGATGGCGGCAGCTCCAGCTCTCTCCAAACATTTCTCCCCCCTCACACAGATTTTTTTTTTCCCTCAGAGGAAACAGTGCCCAAATCAACACCCGCCCCAGGAACAGTTTTCCACGGATCAGACGGCACTTTCTGCTGGAAAAACTTCCAATCAGCTGCATTCCCGAGCTGGGCTTATTTTTCACAGTTTTCTGAGTGCGTTTTGTTTTGGTGCCAGAGTAAAGAGCTGCAGGGACGGACTCCAGGCCAACCTGCAGCAGCAGCATCCTCACTGGATTTTGGGAAGGAGAATGGGCTCTGACCTACATTCTCGACTTGGAAAAAGACAGGTTATCCCTCAACATCCCAAAATGCTTCTCTTGGGATATGAAGTTGAGATTTGGAGGCTGAAGGAAAACCACCCTCTCCCCCAAAAGCAGCCTCCAGCTGTTTTGCAGCTCCGGCTGTTTTGCAGCTTCCCAATCCCTTTTCCAGAGGGTGGAACAACCTTAACCAGAGCTTTTTAAAGCTTTCCCACCTTTGCCTCCTCTCTTCCTCCGGGTTGGTGTCCCGGCGGCGGCAGAACAAGACGGCTACAGAGGCCGCTGGAAGCCGGTGGCGCGGAATACACTGGGAGGCCTCTTTTTTCCTTGGAAAATATTTCCCTGCCGCAGGCTGCGGTGACAGCAAACATTCCTGCCGGGGCTGGCGCGGGGAGGCATCACTCTGCGGGATGGCTGGGGCTCCCGGGGCGGCTCCAGCCCTTCCCTTCCCAGGGTGCAATCCCGCTGCCGTTCCCAAAGGGATCTGGGCCCGGCTGCACAAAGGCTTTTTATGCTTCGAGTACTGGGGGTTGTTTTTCCAAGGGGGAAAAGAGGAGCTGGTGTGGCCCCCCGGGAATATCCAGGGGAGCCCTGGTCGCTCCGTGTGCCCTCGGCTCACCGGGAAAAAGGGAGGATTGTTAACAAAAACACCTCGGATCCGGAGCAGGGAAGTCAGGGCTGTGGTTGTGAATCAACAGAACTGCTATTTCCAGCTTTTTGGGAGCAGGGATGGTGCCTCCCCTCCGTGGGTCAGGTGTGTGCCCAGGGATTTTGGGAGCCGTCAGAATGGTGGCACGTGGCACATGCTTGGATTAGTTCCTTCTGTGAGCTTCCATGGGCAATTCCAGTCCTATGGGAGAAAAACCATGGGTATCCCAGGAACTCCGCTGGTAGCAGTCCAAAGGGCTCAGCTGGACCACAGCAGGAGCTCCTGGTTTTCCTTCTCTTTTACCACAAGGAAAAGCCATTCCCTGGGGCCATGCAATGATTCCAGTCCCACCCTGCCCTCATCCCACAGGGAAGCAGCGAGGTCTCCGCTTATCTGCAGGAGCAGCCTCCCTGTCTCCATTCCCAACCTTTCCAGCCCCATTTTCCAGCTGATTCAATCTCTGCTGAGGAGACAGAACTTCCCGAGGTGTCCCACCGGGAATGAAATCCACTCTGGAGAGGACCCAGAAACATTACACAGCTCATCAGTCCCGGCTCCACTTGGGAATGGTGGGGCTGCTCCTTATCTCCAGAGATAGCGGCTGGGGATGTGCTGGAAGAGTCCTCATCCACCGGGATCTAACTGATGGGGCACTGGGATTCTGGTTTATATTTTGGGGTTTGTCCCAGCTTTCACTGAGAGGGTGCAGGCACATCCAAATTTTCAGGGTGAGGGTGCCAAATTTCCATAGTGAGCATCCCAAATTTCCCAAATTTCCACAGTGAGCATCCCAATTTCCACAACGAGCATCCCAACTTTCACTGGAGCACACAACTTTCACTCCAGTCCCTTTTTCCCCTCCAATTCCATGACAAAAGGCCCCCTAATGGGATAACATTCCCAATCCACAGGCACCATCCCGGCCCAGTGAGGCATCCCTGCATCCCGAACTTCCACTGCAGTGCTTGTCCTTTTAGGCTTGGGGCATGGGGAGGGGGGGGTGTTGTTTCCCACTGGTTTTCCCAGCTGGCTGGTAAATCGGGATGCAGCCGTGACCCCCTGAGTGCCAATCCCAATCTCTGCTCCCATTAACACCTCATCAACTCCCAGGGATCCCGGCAAACACAGCGCCGCTATCCAAGGAAATCCGCAGGCCTTGTGATGCAGAGCCCCCGGAGAGGGAAGAGGATGAGGAGCGGGATATTTCCTGGCCCTTGGATGCGCAGCTACTCCCAAGGCCGGCACCTCAGTGGGCAAACAGCACCTGGGAGCGCAGGGAAGCCAGGATGTGGATTCAGGAAGCATCCCTGCATCCCGCTGCTCCATGGAGATGCTAACAGGCTCCCCATTATCTCGGTTTCCCGCTGCTCCCGCCACGGGATGGTCCCGCTGCTCGATAAGGAGCAGCGCGGGGGGCTCGGCTGGCACCCGGCCGCCGGCCTTGGGAAGGAAGGGAAGGAGGGATCCAGGATTTATTCCTGCGGTCAGGAACAAGGCGCTGACAAACAGCCGCCGCTGGCACCTCCTTTGTTGGGAATGCTGCAAGAAGCATCCGGAGGCTGCGGCGGAGATAAAGCAGCCTGACAGCTCCAGGGAGGTCAGGGCTGGGAATTCAGGATGCTCATCCATCCCTGCTCACCGGGAACGGAACAAAATTAGGGAGGAAACATCCGCTGGAGCAGCGGGAATGGCGAAAGGCACCCCCAGCTCATCCTGCTGCTGCTGGATCCATCCTGAAGGATTCAATCCCTGCAACCTGCTCCCGCTTCCCCATGACATCACCTGCAGGGTTTTCCAGAAAATTCTGATCCACAGGGATCCTCGAGTCCCACTCCTAGGCACCCCAGAATTCCACCCTGTGCCTGAAGGCGTTTTCCAGGCATTTCCTAAACAGGATTTGCCTATGGAAAACCTTTGGTGACCCCAAAAAGGGATTTTTGGCAAGGAATGTCCATGCCAAGGGTGTGTCCATGAAGCATGGGACACACTTCCCATGCCAAGCTACAAAACATTCTTATGGAATTTTATATCTCACTGTGCTGGAGCCTGTCCCTTTTGGAAAGCTGGGAAAGGGGAATCAAACCTCAGGCTGGCTGGAGTAGGATGTTCAGAATCCCTCAGGATTGATCCCTGATGGAGCTTGGGATGGGAGCCAGTGGCAGCATTCCCATTATTCCCATCACTCCCTAGGAAAGTGAGTATTGCTCCCTGGAAAGGCAAAAAGGTCTAGCTCACACTCAGGATTTATCCAGAGGGAGACAGGGAAAATCAACCCATTTGGAAGCAAAAAGGGAGCAATCCCTGTTATCTCCCAGTGCGCTCCAGCTGAGTGATGAAATCAAATGATCATCCCAAATTCCAGGCAGATAACGCCTTCTCAATCCCTCAAAATCAGCTCCCACTGCTGGATTCTCCATGCTGGAATTTCAACAAAACTCCCAGAGCTGCCTTGTTCCAAGAACAGGTGGGTTTTTGGGAAGAGCCAGTTCAGGAGCTTGGTGTATCCCATGCGGGGGCAGGGATGGGAATACTGGAGGGATCAGCCCCATCCCCTCCCTCCTCCCTGAAGGAATTGTGTGATTCCAGTTGCTGACATCATCAGGGAGCTCTGCCCTTCAGCTCCCGGGACAAGGCAAACCCCAAGGCACATCCCAAGGGTTTCCCTGCTGTCCCATCCTATCTCAGTCTCCTCCTGCAGCACTTCCTCATGGGAAGAGCAGCTCTACCTGTGGGCTGGAGCCTCCAGGGCTGGAAAACCCACATTCCATCTATCCCAAATTCTTTGGGGTTCCAAGTCATGGATGAGCAGAGCCCAAACTCCATCTCAAGCTGGGCCCTTCCATAAGGATAATTTTTCAGGAGTTTCCCAGGATTCAGTTTAAAATATCCAGAAATATTCCCCAGGCACAGAATCCAATGTTTTGGGAATAAATGGATGTGAAGCTTCATTTTTTAAAGAAAATCATGGAATCCCAGTAGATTTAAGGATGCAAACATCCAGCCATTCCCTCACCACTAAACCACCTTCCCAAGTTTTAAATCTCTGCAGGAACAGAGATACCTGGACAGCTGTGCCAGGGTTTTCCAACCTTTTCCATGAGAGGTTTTTCCCTAACATCCAGGGAAAAGAGAAGGTTTTGTCCCATCCATCCCTTAGACATGGCCACATCTCCAGCACTCTCCGGTTGCCCCGTTTTGCCTCCCAAGGATTAATCCCAGAAAAAGATATTAGTTCCCTTCCCAGCATTCCTATTATCCCAGAATTCAGCGGACCCCTCGCCAGGTGGGAGCTGCCAACGGCCGTGTTTGACTGAAATAATTTTATTTGAACACAATTCCCTGTTTCAACATTTTTAAGGAGCAGGGGGTTATTTAAGATGGATTCAGTTTTAATCAGTTTAATGGGATTTTCTGGTTTTTCATGGAAGCGCTTCCAAATGGTCCTGATTAACTTTTCCGAATCAATACGCTTAAGGGCAAAGCATACAATTATCCCAGCAAATGAGTTCCTTCTTGGATCCTGCCGGAACTCTGCCTTGGATCTGGCCCTGGATTCCCTTCCCTGACTTGTATTCCATGAGAGAAAGAGGCAGCACCCCAAGGATCCCTTTCCCAATTCATATTCCATGAGGAAAAGGGAGGATCAGCCCCAATTCCCCTTTCCCAGCTCACATTCCCTAAGGAAAAGGGACAGCACAGGTGAAAATCAGAACCTGGATCCCCTTCCCCACATTCCCTGAGGAAAAGGAGCACCACAAGCACTGGAATGCCGGAAGAAAACCTCCGGCTCTTGCCTCACCTTTCACATCCCAGTTTTCAATTCCAACACGGTAAACACCCCAAAAATGCCCAAATCCCTAGAAAAGCTGGGTTGGGATCAGCGTTAATGCTGGTACTGGGATAACCTCAAACTACCCCATAGGATCCCATGTTCCTGTGATCCCAATCCAACCACAGACGTGGGATCGAGTCCGGCTTCCATTCATCTGCAGGCCATGGATCACATCCTGCTTCCCATTTATTCCTGCAGGATCCAATAACCCCTGGCTTTTGGCAAGGTGCAGTGTTTTTCCGAACTTCCCGAGGTGCAGAATTCTTTGGGAAATGTCAGAGTTCCTGGTGGATTAAGCAGGAGCCGGAGCAAACAGGAATGACATTATTGTAATTCCTGCTGTGCTGGGTCGTTTTCCTGCAATATCACGGCTCTCATCCTAAATCCTACTCCTTGCATCATCCTTCCCATTCCATGCTCCCAGGTTTTTATTTATTCATCCCATGGATAAAAGCAAAAAGAAGGAAAAGATAATTTCTTTCCTTTTTCCTTCATTTTTCCTTCCTTTTTCCTTCATTTTCCCTTCCTTTTTCTTCTTTTTTCCCTTGTTTTTCCTTCCTTTCTTCCTTGCATTTGGGTGAGTTCAAACCCCACTGAAATTCCGAGTTTTTAAAATACCTTTTTAGAGAAACATTCCCAGATTTCCCCATCAAATCCTGCATTGTTATAAGAATCCCCAGCAGCAATTCCCAGCTCATTCCCAGCCATGGGATCAAAGTACCTGAATGTGGAATTGATATCGGGAAAGGTCAGGCCCCTTGGCAGAGCCAGGATCATCCAGTACCTAAAATCCAGCCCTTCCCACTGCTCCAGGAACAGGGAACAACCCCTACCAGGGCAATATGGGTTCACTACTTTTTTAGGGAATTCTGGCTTCTTCCAGGATATTCCCAGCTTCCCTTTGGAAAGCTTCCCTTTATCCCTCTCCTTGTCCCACCATCTGCTCCAATCCCCAAAACCAGTGGCAAATCCACATTTTCCTGGTTTTTCTGTGGGATTCACCAGCTCACAGAGGATTCCTCAGGGATGGGATCCATCTCTCACAATCCCTCTTCCCACTAGGATCAGGTTTGGGGCTTGCAGGAACCACATCGTGGGGAATCAAAAGCTTGGGAATTGCCACCCTTCCTGAACTTCTGGCAGAGGATGAGTGCAGGGATTCAAGAGGAAAACACTTCTGGAGCTGAATTCCATGGGATATCCAAAAGGAGGGCTCTTCCTGAGAGACACAGGGATTCTGGGAAGGGATTGGGAACTCTGGGACATTCTCTTGGGAATGCTGCTCCAGCCCAGTTTGCACCAGGGAATTCTTTCCCACTCAGCTGGTGCAGGGGCAGAGCCGAGTGGGAAACGCCAGATTTAAGTGAAAATCACTCCTGGAAAAACGGGAAGACCATGGAAAGAGACAATTAGGAGTTGCTGCCTGGAAAAGGAATCGATTTTCCAAGTTTTCCAGCGGTTTTTCCAGTTGTTTGCAGATGAGTCTAAAGTGGCCGCGGTGCCGTAACTGGGGAAGGGGGAGTGTGGCGGGGGTGGCGGTTTCCTCATGGATGAGCAGCTGGGATTCCCGGGAAAACCTTCTCCTCTCGGGAGCAATCCAGGCTGCAGTAATGGCTGGAAAAGGAGAGAATCCATGGATTTGAGCAGGAAAAGAAATCAATGCCTGAATTAAAAGAAGGAGCAGCTTCCCAGTGAGGGCTATCCAAGATTTCCAGCCCATCCCAGTTTCCCTATCCCAACTCTGGGAGTATGTGTAGCTTGCCGGCTCCCTGATTTCCTCCCTCTGGAGCTGCTCCAGCTTTTCTATTTCTGGACTCCATTCATCCCCAGCTGGCTTTCCATAAAAATTCCCGGTGCCTCTGACCTGGCAGCCAGGAAAACCTCCAGGAGTCCATAGGAAGCGGCAAAGCCTCTGGATCCAGTGCTCCAAAATTATTGTGGAATGAGGGAGTGGGGAGGTGATGTCAGCCTGGATTTTGGGTGCATAATGAATCCCTCTGTCCCGGCTCCATCCTGCTCTTCCTAAAAATTTACCACAACCACAGAGGGAGAATCTTGGAAATATTCAGGGATTTCATATGGAGTTGTCACTGCCTTCCTTCTATTCTGTGTTCCCAGTTCTTTCTCTTTCCATCAGTTTTGGGATACAGAGATCCCAGCAAGGAGAACCACACTTTATTCCCAGCCCAAATTCCCACTGAATTTGCTTCCCAGTGTTCCTTTGGCATTTCCAAGGTTGAAATCCAAGTTCACCCATTGCTGTTGAATCCAGCAGGATTCAGGCAAATTCCAGGTGCCATTTCAATATTAATCAAGATCCCTCCTAACCTGTGAGGATTTTTTCCAGCAGATTTATGGAAAAGAGCCAGAGGGCATTGCCTCATCATCCCCAAATTCCTTGGGAGCTGAGGATCATTGAGGCTGAGATCAGACTGGAGCAGGGACAAAGATAATTCATGGAATGGGAAGAGCCACTGGAGCTTCCCTGCATTCCTTGTACATGGTCCCATCCCAAAGCAGGGCTGGATCTACTCCTTATTCCACGCCACAGTCATGGGATCCCTGAGCTTTGGGACACCATGGTTGTCCCCCATCCCTGCATCCCAGTCCCCCATCCCAGTGAGAATTTTTTGGAGGAGCAGACACAGGAGCATTGAGCAGGGTCTGGAATGTGGCAACGGCTGCCAGAGCCCAGGAGCTCCCGGGAAAAGCGCCAGGCCCGGAATAAGGAACTCCAGTGTGGATCCCAGACTGGATAAACACGTCCCAGCTCCCACCTGGCACTGAGAATGAGGCCCTGACCTCTGGCTCCACTTCCCGATGGGATAATGCTGCCTCCTCTCCCACTGGGAAAGGGAAACGGAGGCTTTGACACTTTTTCCAGGTTTTTTCCAGGAAAAAACAGCAGGAAAATACCCTGAGGAGCAGACATGGATCCACAGAAGCGACATCCAGGATCCAAACACCATCAAAATTTCAAGCTTCCTGAATTTTTGGGAGATATTCACTTTATAAATTCCTAAACTGGATAAATCACTTTTTTTTTTTTTCTTATTATTCATCTTGAGATTCTCCCGAAGTATTTTTCCAATATGTTCATAAACTACAAAGGGATTTTTGGGAAATCCTTTACTTCCCAAAAAAATTCTTCTTTTTTTTTTTCCTCAGGATGGAGCAGAAGGCTCCGAGTTAAGAGGGGGAAAAGCTTGGGGAGTCTCAAGTTTGTTTGGTGGAAAACAAAGTCAGATTTTGGCCAAGAAACTGTTGCCAATCTAGGTTTTCACACAGTTCCCAAAAAATTGGGAGTTAAGGAGGGAAAAAAATAATCAAAATTGGCTTTTATAGAATTTGGGAAGGATCCTATTCCCACAGTTCTTCTCTTTCCTGGGAATGCCTTGAAGATTTTAATCAGCCTTAAAAAAATCCAGAGCAAAAGGATCGAACATTTCAAAACATCCCCAATCCCAGGATTTGGCGGCTCCCAGGAGAGGGCAGCAAATCTCCACGTTTCAGGCTGTCCTCGGGAAAACCAGGAAGAGAGGGNCAGCCCATGGAAGTGGGGCTGGATCACTGTCCTTTAGGATCCTTTCCAGATATTCTTGAATTTTGTGGAATTCTTGAATTCCGAATTGTTGGAGGTTCACGGAAGATCCAGGGGGTGGACAAGTGATTCCATAGGGGATCTACCTGGAAAAGGGGAGCAGAACTCTTTAAATGGGAATTCCTCCAGGAAAATCCCACCTCATTTAGGGGTTCATTATTTCCCAGCATCCAAAGTCTCATTTCTACGTCTCCTGCTTTTTTCAAATCCTTGGTGTGGATTTGGGATCCAGCCCCAGTGAGAAAGCAGGACAGGGATCCCGGACAGGGGTAATGGAAATAAAGAGGAAACTTAACTGGATTTCAGAATAAGGAAAGCTGAATAATTCCCTTGGACATCGGGAAAATCAAAATCCAC
Source organism: Cisticola juncidis (assembly GCA_013400215.1). Lineage (NCBI taxonomy): Eukaryota > Metazoa > Chordata > Aves > Passeriformes > Cisticolidae > Cisticola > Cisticola juncidis. Next base: position 53,437 of record VXBR01005507.1, read on the forward strand.
TAAATCTCAGGATGGTTTCCTTGGAATTCCTTGACTTAGAGGCTACCTAAAAACCCCAGATCTTAAAATCCCAGAACTGCTGATCCCAAGATCCACAGATTACTGTGGAGCCACCAATCAAATCCCACTTTTCCCTCGGCATTAGAGCAGGTTCTGAGGTTGGGATCTGAGCTTCTGAGGGTGGGATTGAGGAGAATACCAGGATTTTTAGGAGTTGGGCTCTCTGCAAGTCCCTTCCCACTGGGGATATCCCAATATTTTATGGATGCTCCTAGAATGGGAAGCAAGCCAAAACTTCCTAATCAGAGCATCCCTATCCCACAGCAATATCCAATCACCTCGAATTGTCCCACTGAAGCCAAGTGGGACAATTCGAGGTATTCCTGCTCCTCCCAGCGCAGAATTTTTCATGGAATTCCGGGATCACTGCATGGCCCAAATCCATGACGGAGTTTCCTCCTTTACAGTAAAGAAGCCTTTAAAGGTTTCCTGTTGCTCTGGGAGGTAGAGGGGCCCCACAGAATCTGCGGCTGCTTCCATTGTTTAATTCCATGTTTTCCGGTTTCCGGCTGCAACGGGAACACCCAGAGCTCATGGGCTGGCACCCGGGAATTTCTGTGTCAGCACAGCATGATCCCATTGTCCTTTATCCCACTGGAACACCCCATGGAATTGGGGGTGGAGACGAGGTGCTAGCATTCCCTGGATCCTGGATATTTCCAGCAAGATCAGTGCCAGCTGCACCATTAAGCACGGTCATAGATTTAAGCAGTGAGGAGAAAATCCACCTGTTTTCCCAGGATTTCCAAGCCCATTCCCAGGAGTATCATGTGGATGTTTATCCCTATTCCCATCACAGCAGTTGGGCCCCAAATGGGCTCATTCAGCCAGCTCCAAGTTCCCAAAAATTTTCAGTGTTGTGATTTTGGGATGACTGAGGCAAGTTCGCTCCATCATTTCCTGGCCAGGACTGGCATAAATTGGATAAGGAACGTCTGAGGAAGATGGGAATGTTGGGAAAAAAGGAGGATCTGGGGAGATCTCATTCCCTCATTCCCCATGTCACTCCATGACAGGAATTATGTGGGAACTGGGCTCTGCACCCAGGGAATAAAAGATGGGATAAGATGGAATGGCCTCAGGGGAGGTTTAGGTTGGATATTGGGAAAATTTCTCTCCTAGGGCAATGGTGGAGTCCTTCTTCCAGAATGTGGCACCGGGGACCTGGATCAGTGCTGGTTTAATGTTGGATTCCATTATTTTAGAGTTTTTTTTCAATTTCAGTGATTCCTTTATTTCATGACTCTACTACTCCTTGATTCCACAATTTCATGATTCCATGACCTGGGCTGAGCTGCTGCCAGGGACTTCTTGTCACAAATATTCCTAGATCCCTCTCATACCAAAAAAAAAAA
>VXBR01005507.1:70360-111562 GCA_013400215.1 Cisticola juncidis
AAAAAAAAAAAAAAGTTTCAGGATGATCTAATTATGGCATTCCATTCCAGCTTGAAGCAGAAGGAGCCAAGGAGGAAAACACGGAGAGATTATTCCCAAGGGATGGAGTGACAGGAGAAGGGGAATGGCTTCTCACTGCCAGGGAGCAGGATTAGATGGAATATTGGGACTACATGGGAGGGTGGAGAGGCCCTGGCACAGATTCCCAAAGAAGCTGTGGCTGCCTGGAAGTGTCCAAGGCCAGCTTGGAGCACCCTGGGATAGTGGGAGGTGTCCCTGCCCATGGAACGAGATGAGGAATTAAAATCCCTTCCAACTGAAACCATTCCATGATGTTTTTCATGGAGTGGCTGAACACCCACCTAGATAGAAATGAGGAAAGGAAGGAGCAGTTCCCATCCCAAATATCCTGTTCTTTCCAGGCATCTCCCTCCTTTTCATGGAAGCAGGGAATTTGTTCCTTGGAGTCCAGATTCCAGGCTGGCATTTTTCATCCTTCCTCCCTTTATCCTCTTTTCTTGTCCATGTTTTTCCAATGTTGGAGCAACTTCCAGACTAAAGGTGGAGGAGAGGGGATGTTCAAAACAACCTGGAGCAAATCCAGGAATTCCGTATTTCTCCAGATAAAATCCAAGACAAAATGACAGGAACTCCATGGGGTCTCTGCCAGGTGGGAGGGAGCTGCTCCAGGTGTTTTGAGCAGCTCCAAGGATTTTGCTGGATGTCAAGTCAGGACACGATCCCTGAGTTTTGTCCTGTTTTTCCAGACTGCTTTGTGTTTAGAGCCAGGAACTCCATTTCCATTTCCATTTCCATTTGGAAATGGTCACTGGGATTCCAGGGAGGAGAAATCCCACTAGCCCCCAGCAGATCCATGCTTCGAATTTTCTTTGGGATAGAAGAGGGGAGCTGGACAGCAGCTGGAAAATTTGGAATCGTGACTCTGGAAGCCTTCCATCCAAGAAGGAAAAGCTCCTCAGATCCAAGTGGGAACTGGACAATCACCCTGGAGAAAATCTTCAAGGGATATTTTTCCTCTTCCTTTGTTATCTGAGGGATTTTTTAATTGTTCTTGATTTTTTTCATGTGTTTGGAACCTTGGAATTGCTGACTAGATTGTCCTGGGTGGTCTGAGGTGGGAATGTGTGGCGGCAACAACCTCTCCTCCAGATGGAGCCAATTTAGGAAAAATGGGAATTCAATCAGAGGCTTCCACAGGGATGGATCCCTCCTCCCATCAGGATATTCTCCAAGGGGTATTTCTGGGGGAGTTGTGGAATAGCAGGGGGGAAGGTGAATGAGAGGATGGACATTAAATCTCAACCCAAATTCCCGGCTTTTCATTCCAACAAGAGATTTGGGGATATTAATGTTGGAATGCCACCAGGACACCTGGAGAGTGCACACACAAAAATCTCCAGGATTTCTCTAAATAATCCAACACATCCAGAGGGGCTGCACTCAGATTTGGAGCTCGGAGCAGCCAGAGCAGGGGAAATGCTGCAGCTCTGCAAAATTCCCTCTTATTCCCAAATTTCCTAGTCATCCAGGATGAGCCATCAGGGAATTTGGCGGCTCCTTCTGTTCCTGAGGGAATTCCAACTCACCTCCCCAAGCAGGGATTGTCTAAAGAAAGGAAAATTGGGGGAATTTCCACCCCAAAATACAAATAAAATGGACAACTCTCAAAGGATAGGGAATTCCTGTGTGGCTTTTACTGGGATTTGTGTGTCTGTTCCTTGTGGGAAGCTGGAGGCAAGAGGAACATCTTTCAGATATTTGGGAGCTTTTTTTTTCGCATAAATTAGGATTTTTCCGATGGGCATTCCCAATTTTAGTTCATCCTGTTTGGTGGCAGGATCAGTTTTTCAGGTGGAATAATTAGGAATTAATTATTGATAATGATAATTATAATTACAATTATTATAATTATAACAACAACAACAACAACAACAACAACAACAACAATAATAATAATAATAATAATAATAATAATAATAATAATAATAATAATAAGTGTATCCAGAGGCAGATGCTGCCTGAATAAATATTAAATTAGCACGGGATGGAAGTATTCCAGGGGATCCATGAGGAGTTGATACCTTTTTTTCCCCCCTTCTGGCTCATGCTTTCTTACCCATGGAAAACAGGTTTTGCCTGCCTACAAGAACTCTGGGGAACAGAATTCCCAATTTCCACCTAAAATCAGGATCAGGGGATCCAAGGTGATCCCTGTATTCCCATGTGGTGCCAGGGCAGGGAAGCGCTGGGCTCTGTTATTAAATATTGATTTTCCCCCCTTTGGAGACTGTTTGCTCATTCCACAGAATTCCCTGACTGTTTTCCCTCTCCCTCCTGTTGGAATTCCCACATTTGTGGCACAATCCAGACTTCAAGTCCTTCCCAAATTCTCGCGAGCGGCAAAAGACAGGGATGGGGTTAAAGCGGAATCTGGGCTCGCTCTGGCTGCTCCAGCTCCACCTTGCGCTGAGCCAATCGGGATTTGCTGCCGTTCCCAAATGTCATTCCCGGCCAGAGGGGCTGGGAGGGCCGGGAATGACTCAGCCCTGGCACAATCCCAGAGTTTCCAGCACCCCCAGCTGGATTGTTCCCTGTTTTCCCATTTTCTTCCCGCTTTTTAAACGCTGTCCCAGCCCAGCTGCGCCGAATCGCTATTCCCGCTGATGTGCAAAATCCCGGGAAGGAGGTGGCTCTGGAATGTGAAGGGAAAGGCAGGGCTGGAAACATTCCCGAGGCTCGGGAAGCGCCGGGTGTTGCCCGGCAGGGCGGCAACAACTGGAAGGAAAAGCAGGGTGGGATTCTCCAAAGGGATGAGCGGCTCCTCCTCTGCCCAGCTTTCCCGGGATCATGGCAGTGGCGTAGGATGGGCTGGGAAAGAGGGATAAAAGTGAAGACATCCCAAAAATCAGGGCTGTGGCTCCACAAAGGGGAAAATACAGCCTGCAGTGGAAACTGGATAATGAATTCCTTGTTTTCCAAAGGGGTTGGAACGAGATGGATTTTAAGGTCATTCCCAACTCAATCCAGCCTGAGAGTATTGTTCTCCTCATCCTGATCTTCCCAGAATCTCCTCCCCACACAGATGATCCTGTTTGGAATGTGGGATCCCTTTGCTGGATCATGTCGTGGAACAAATTCCATTTTTTAAAAAGGGAATTATAAATATTGGCATCCACTGGGAAACCCAGAACCCCCATGTCAGGATGTGGCTGGTCCAGACCCTCTCCCCACCCAAGGAGAGATCTGAAAATTCAGAAGGGAGAGGAGCCAAAAGTTCAAATATTCCTTAAAAAAAGAAAAAAAAAATTGGCAGGAAAATGCTTGAAGCACATGAAAACATTGAGGTCATTCCCGGCGAGAGCTGATCCCAGCAAAGCCTAGACTGCTCCCGCCGTCAGCGTCACCATTCCTGCTTCCCACACTGGGCCCTTTTCCAGGTTTTTCAGTTCTATCCTGCAAATCTTGCTCCTTGGAGAGGAGGAGGAGGAGGAGGAGGGACAGACTCCAGCAAGGCCTTGGATTTGCCCTGAGAATGGGGCAGCACTTGTGATTCCAGGGATAGGAGGGGAATCCTGAGGGAAAAATCATCTGTTTTCCTTTCTGCTGATGGAGTTTGTGGCTGGGAGATGAGAAAAATGGGATATTCCCACTGGAATTTTTATTGCTGGATTGAAAGTTTATCCCAGTTCACTTTGTTTCCCCATTGGGTGCTGACTCTGGGTATCTTTTTCAACCAGGAATAGTGTGGGATTCTCAGTTCCGTATTTTCCCCCTTTTCTCCCATTCCTTTGCAAATTGAGAACGAATTTCTGGGATTCCTTTACTTTTTGGGTGTGCTTCCAAAGGGAATCAGATGCTTTGGATTGGGAGCAGAGTGGCAGAAAGGGAGATTTGGTCATCTATCCATCTTTTTGCAAGGAGCAGCTCCAGCTTTTTCCAGAGAGCTCGGGATGCGTGGAAGCCAGCTGGGAAGTGCTGCTGAAACTTTATTCCTATCGAATCCAGCTGAATCCAGGATCAACAGGGAATTACCCTTAGGGAACATTATTCCATGGAAATCTCACCCCATATACAAAGTATAAACACAAAGCCAGGGGGAGCTAAAGAGAAGTAGGAGCCCATTCACACCTTTTGATGGGTTTGTTTTCCAAGGCCCAAGGTTCAGCTGGAAGTCCCACTTAAAGTAGGAGAAACTGGGCCAGGCTTCATTCCCGACATCCTGGATCTGGGAAAACTCTGTTTACACTCCAAAAGTTGCATCCCAAGTCCAGCACATGGATTGGAATAACCATTCCCTGTTTTCAGCTTGCATCCATGGGAGTCAGGTCTTGGATGCTGCTGTTTGCCCACTTAGGGTGTGGGATGATGCAGTTCCCAGTGCCAGGAATCCTTGGGCATTCCCTGCCCTGCAGAGCCAGGTCCAGCTCTGATCCACTTCCCAAATCTCAAAAAAATCCATCTTCCTGTGTGTTCAGTTTAATTGGATTTAAGTGGTAATAAAATTCCTGTTCCCACCTGAGCCAAAAAAAGGAAATATTCCCCTGGAATGACTGGTAACTTTAGGTTTTGCCTGGAAGATCTCAAGTTTCCAACCCCTTTGGATGTGGAGAAATCCTTGGAAAACTGCCCCATCCCTGCCCTTGAAGCTCCTAGGAAACTAAAGCTAAAAAATGCTGCTGGCACATTCTAAATTTGGAATTTTGGAAGAAAAACTGTGATGGGACTCATGTAGCTCCCGGGATAGCTATCGCAGGCTGGGTCCGCCCCTTCCAGATCCTTGGGAGAATCCAGGAACAAAGAATTTGAGTAGTTTGAACCCAAACCCTACAAGGTTCTTCCCTAAATCCTGAGCTGAAATCCCTGTTCCATCTCCAAGACTGAGCCTCAGAGCCCACCGGGATGTGTGAGCCTGGAATTCCCATGGGAGAATCCCTGTGGCAGGATCAGAAGTGTCCCACCTCCTTCTGGGAGCTGGTGGAATGACAGAATTCCTAAAGAATTCCCATTTCACCCTTTTCAAGCCCAGGCAGGTTTGATCTTGGTTCCCACAATTTGTGTGGAACAGATGAATTGAAAATCCGTGGAAAACAGGAGGGAAGAAAAGCCCTGTGCTATTCCCAGCTGTTGGTGCTCTGGGCTGGACTGGGAAAAACACCTAAATCCCTTTTTTTCATGGAAAAGGTTCCCAGTCCTGAGCAAAGCCTGGTGGGATTTCCAGAGCAATTCCAAACTGCTTTTCCTTTTCCGTGTTGCTCCAAATTTCTTTTCCCTTTGGTTTTGTCTGATTTAACTCTTTTCACTCCTCCCCCTCCTATTTACCCAAGGAAATGGGGCTGATCGGGAATTCAATGGGAGGAAGGCAGGAGCTGCTGGCTGCTCATCCGGCGGCTGCTGGGGGGAACCAGAGGTGCTTCCCTACTTTTAAACGGGAGTGAGGAATAATCTGCTATCAGCTCCCCTGGAAAACTGATGGAGGGCTTGGAACAATGGGATCCCAAAAGCTGGAGCCAGGACAAACCAATTGTTAGGGAATTGGGAAGTTTGGGAAAGGGCGAAAACAAAACAAGCTCTACAGTTCCTGGGAAAAGTCAAGCAAGGTTTTAATTCTTTGCTTGGGCTCTGAGAAGAGGTAAATCCTGCCCTTTTTGCAGCATTGCTGGGATCTGGTTTTCCTGAAATGGGATGGCCTTTGCTCCATGATGGTGATTTATGTGGGAATCAATCTCTGCTTCTGACCCCAGGATATTTAGAGTCACCAAAGTGGGAGAGAGCTGGGAAGCTGCGAAGGGGCTGGGGTTCAATCCCAAATGTGCTCCCAAACCCTCTGGTGTTGGGACAGGGCTCAGTGGCCCAGGGAAATGTCCCCAGATCTTCCCAGAATCCCAGACTAGATTCTGGCCAGAGGTCACCACTGCTGGGTCAGGACCTGCAGCTCCCTTTGGATTTGTTCCTCTATAACAGAAGTTGGATTAACAGAATTTAGGGATCAAATCCCTGCCTTAAACCTGGCTTTAAACCCCATCCCAAGGTTTTCTTGGAGCTGTTTTGGGAAGCCAGGTGTCACTCCATGGCCAAGGCAAGAGCTTCCAGCCCACAGTGGAGCAGGACACAGATCCCAGATGGATTTGTCCGGAAAACTTGGCACTCCCAATACAATGCCCGATTTCCTGCTGGGAGGGACACGGCAAGGCAGGAAAACATCAGCACTTTTCCAGAGGCTCCAAGCTCTGCCTCCCTGCTCCTGGCTGCCTTCAGAGCAGGGAGGATCAATCCCATGATTTTTGCTGGAACTGCGCTGCCATTAATCCTCACCTTGGATTCAGCTCATGGATGCATCAGAGCTTCTCATAACCTCGAGGATGAGAGCTCCATAAATAAAATTCAGGATTGTTGGGAATGTGGGTGATAAAGATAAGAGCCAGGGAGGCTGGGCAGAGTTTTCCGGCTGGAGAAAGTGTCCCAAGGCTGTGCTTTTCCCTCCTTATCACAGCTCTGCAGGAGCCAGGCACTGGTGCCAAGGGATGTGCCGGAGCTGGGATTGCCTCAGCTGGAATTTCCCTGCCTCAGCAAGGAAAAAAAGGGAATACAAAGTGAAAATTCCCTAGGCTGCTGGGCAGGGAATCACAGCCAGAGGAAAATCTTCCCTTGATTCTAAGCCCAGCTCCAAGGTTTTTGGGTTGGTTTTTTTTTCACCCCGAAAACAGGGAAGAAAATGCTTCCTTACAAGTTTAAAAGGAATTTCCCCTCTTTTCCAGCATTATTTATTGGTGCTTCCATAGGATCCTACTCCGTGCTATGGCTGTGGGCATCCAAAGCTGGATTTGCCTATAAAAAGGGAATGGATGGAGCAAAGGGAATTCTGGGGTTGTGATGCAGCGCTGGGGAAATGGAAACAGTCACAAAAAACATGGATTGGGATCCATTCTCCAGCTACCAAAATGGGATTTCACTGGTTAATTATGGCCACACTCTCATGTTGGAAAGGAATTAGGGATCGTGTTACTCGTGCTCCCTGCCCTGCTGTAATTCCAAGGGTTTTACCTTTCCCAGGAGCTGACCCAGCTCTCCAGGTTATCTTTGGCTGCTTCCAGTGCTCCTTACGGAATTTGGTGAAGGCCAGTTTGGAAATGGGAAAAGCCCTGTGGATAAGCATCTGGATCCTGCCATTGTTATCCCTAAAGGAGCAGAGGGAGAAAGGTGGTGAGGAACCAGAGATGCTCGGAGAGGGACTAATGTTTCCAAAGGGATAAAATCCTTGGATTCTTGTCCCTCCCGGCCACCTGCAGGCCTGATCCCAGCTGGAGGCAGCTTTCCACTGACCTCATCGGGTAAGCATTCCCTCCTCCCTGGTTTTGCAGGGAATGAGACACTGGATACACAGGACTGAAGGAAAAAATCTATGAAAAAAAAAAAAAAAAAAAAAAGGGAGCCTGTTCGTAAAGGCTGAGCCCATTTCCAAATCCTCCTGGCATTGTCTGAGGGCTCCAACTGAAATCCAAGCTGGATCCCTTCATTCTAGGAGGTCTGGGGGTCCAATTCCTCTTTTTCCCAAGGGATGTGCTGTGCCAAGCCCAAGCTTCCCATTAATTCCTCCCAAGGGAGCTGATTAATTTCCCAGTTAAACATCCCAAGTTTGGGTTTTCCCAAAATTACCTGGAAAATCTGGAAAAGCCTTATCAGGCAGATATTGGGATACCTCAACAGGGCAGCTGGAGCTGGATAGAGCCAAAATGATGCCTAGGGAAGTATGAACTAGAAGTGGGGCAACATGGAAAATAACAGGAATAAAAATTCCCATCTTTGCAGGATGGGAATGTCATTTCCATCCTGCAAAGAAACAGAGGGAAAAGAAATGGGATGGATTTGATCCCAAATAAATGGGATTGGTTGGTCTATTGCCAGTATTGCTGCAGAATCCATGGCTCCTCTTCCTACTGTGTTATTCTGGATATGGGAATTCCCAGCACCTAACCAGGATTGTTCCTATTGAATGACACATTGGCAGAATTGGAACCAGGCACCTTCTCCAGGATTTATAATGGGAGGAGATGGAAAAGTGGTATCCCCTGGCTCAGCTGATGATTTTAGGAATGTGCAGTGCTGGCACTGCCTTTCCTTGGAGCTTTTCCCTGCCTGATTTCCCAATCTTTATTTCCAAATCTGTAGCATTCGAGACTGATCTCCTATGGAATTCAGGCTTTAAATTTTCCTGGCATTTCTGGCTCTGAGTGGGAATACCAGAGTTTAAACACTCCCACCTGGATTTTAAAAGCCATTCCCTAAAAGTGGAGAATCCACCCTATTCTGGGGTTATCCATCCGGGATCAAACAGCCACGGCTCCAGGGATGAGGAGAGAATGGTTTCTTTTTGTGAGATCCATTTTCCCCCCTGAAGTTGTTCTCCAGATATCCCAGCTGTTTCCTGGGGATAGCAGCTGTTTGTTCTTCCCATTTTTGTGGCATTTTAGGGATTGTTCTTCCCAGATTATTCCCTCCTCCTCTGGAAGTCTCGGTGCCAAACTGGGCAGCCCAAACGCCCTGTGGGAACAACCTTGAATATATCCAGAGCTGCTGGAAAAATCCCAAATTGTGGTCCCGGCTCTGTTGCCATGGTAAGGAGCTCTTGGATTCCATCAGCACAGTGGGATGGGGTCATTCCCAGTTTTCCTGTTTGCTCCAGTCAGGATCCCAGCAAGAACAGGGCTCTTCACCATGAGCTCCACATCCTCATCCTGCTTTTCCATAGGGAAACCATTCCAGCCTCTACTGCTGGACAGGTGGGATCTGACAGTCATTCTCTTCCTGGAATGCACTTGGATGGCCAGAGCAGCTTCTTGGGAAAAGAGGATTAGAGGGAGCAGCCTCTTTCCGTCAGTGCAAACTCCGGCTCCTGCCAACATTTCACTGGGAACAGCTTGAAAGGACTGGAACAAACCCAGAGAACACAGATCCCCAGGAGAGATCTGCCTGCTCCGTCATGGCGTGCACGATCTGCCGTCATTCCCGCCTGGATGCAAGTTTGGGATTACTCAGGGGTGAGGTGACGAATCCATGAGTGTTCCAGATGGGAACCCCTGGGATGGGATGTGTCAACACAGGAGCTCCCAAGTATTGCCATCCAGCTGGGATGAACTTGAGTTTTCCAAAGCCTGCATAAAGAGGGGTTATCCTGGATCATGTGCAGCTGCTGGGCTTGGAATGAGCAGCCCCTGTGGAAGAAGCAAGGTGTGGCAATCCTCTTGGAATTCTCTTCCCAGCAAAATAAACAAAGTGTTTTTTCCACCTTTATTGGGAACGTTGAGAAGAAGGCACTGGTGCCAAGGCATCCTTCTGTGCTCCATTCCCAATTGCTCCATGCCAGGGGTAGCTCCCGCACCTTGTCCTTGGAATTCCGTAATTCTGAGCTTCTACTTCTTTCCCATCCACTCCAGTTTTCCAGAGGGACAAAATTCCCACTTGATCCTTTCAACTTAGCCTGCAGTGACCTTATCCGAGCTCCAGGAAAAGGCAGGAAAGCTCGGATGTTGGCATTCCAGTTGGGAATTCTGGGCCTATAAATGGCTCCCTGCTCCTATCCCAGCTCCAGGTATGTGTCTTGCATTCCCAGCTTCTTGCTCTGGAGAGGAAAATGTCTGTGGAGTCACACAGATCCATTCCTGAACTTTTCCACAGCCTGTTCCCTTGGAAAGTTGGAAATGTGCATCCCCAGCATCTCCTGGATGAGCTTGGATTCTTGGACCCGGATCCATGGACCTAAAAATTATGTTTAAGGGATTGGGTATTGTTTTTCCCTTCCTTTTGCCTTCCTTCCCTTGTTTCTCCCACATTTTCCCCTGATACTTTCAGGCTCCAACCTGCTTTCCTATTTTTATTTTTTCTAAGGATAGGGTTTCATGTCCTCACATGCCTGAGAGTAGGTAGGGATTAAAACCCAGATCCTACTTGTTTGGGGATGTTCTTCCAGCTTCCAATGCAAGCCCGGGCTTGGCAACCCCACTGCAGCCATCCTGGTGCTCCAAACAGATTTTTGGAATAACCTGGAGCCAACTCTCCTGATGCTGGAAAATTCCTGACTCCATGGATCCCTCTGAGCCATAAAAGCAGATCCATCAGCCATGAAATCAGCAGCCTTTGGAATGTTGGTGGGTACCCACTATCTGCTGCTATGATTGCCATATGGAAAAATAAAGGAATGGTAGATGGAATTAGGTGCCACATTATGTCCAGCTCCCAGGTTTTTGCTTGTTATAATTCCCTATGGAATATGTTTTCCCTGAGGAGAAGGTCCCAGAGGTTGGATCCATCCCTTTTGGTGCTGGAGTTTGCCTTGCCTCTGGCTATCTCAGAAAATTACTCCTCACTTGGAGCCTTCTCTGTGCTTGCAGCAACGTTTTCCTATTTCCCTGCAATCACAGTTTATAAGGGATAATGAATCCAAACAGGAAAAATCAGAGTGGGATGTTCTGGGATTTGGAACTTCAACTCCGTCCAAAGGGATACTTTTCCTTTATCCACCTTGGCATTCCTTCTGCCCTGGAATTCCTAGCAATCATTAAACATCCCCAAGTAAAAGCAGACACTTTAACAAAGAGCTCATGGCCTGACCCAAAGTCATTCCTGCTGCTTTTCCAAAAGTTATCCAGCCATTCCCAGCCCCACTGCTCCCTAGGAATAGGAATTTTTTAATCCCAGTTGGGAAAACATTCCTTTTAAAGATGAGTGGCTAGCCTGGGAACACTTCTGGAGATGGATCTTTGTATATTTCAAGGTGGACACAGTTCCAAAAACCATTCCTGAATTTAATTGGAATAATTATTTGGATCATTATTAGGGACAAGCACAAAGCTGGGAAATTAGCAAATCCTTCTCCTCTTCCTTCTCCTCCAGAAATGCCTAATCTGCTCTTTTATCCTGAAGACTGGCATGACCCTGAGCTCCATGTGGGCATCCAAACTCATTCTGCAGTTTTAAGGTTTTCTTGGAATTCCAGACAGATTTTAATTTCTGCTGGCTCCAGTTTTGATCATCATTAACATCTGGGAGTGTGATTAATCCCAACAGAGCTGAGGTGGGACATGGACACAGCTGGAGAAAGGCACAGCTGTGCCCATCCCACTTCTCAGGATATCCAAGCACCTCCCCACCATTCCCAATGTTTCCCTTTGTTTCCTTTCCTCTTTATGGTGGAATTAATGAATTATTTCCCTTCCAAAGGGGATGAGGGCAAGGAAGGGTTGGGGAAAAAGCAAAACTCTGGGAAGAGTCCAAAAATAACTAATTTGGGAACTTCCAGCACTGATTCTCCTTCCCTGCTCCTTTTCTGTGCCTAATGACCATGCTGGGAATGAATGGTGATGGATCAAAAGAGATTAATTGGGATTTTAATGAGCTCGGACATTTGGCTTGGGATAAGCTCCCAATGTTCCATTGGCTTTGCAGAGGTGGGGATGGTGATGGACCATGGCGTAGACCTTCTCCCAGCAGGAGAGCTGAAAGGAGAAATGATGGAATAGGATGAAGTCAGATGGGAATTTCTTTATGGAATGCAGTGTTAGCATTGGAATTGCTCAGGGGAGTTTGGAGTTCCCATCCCGGGAGCAGTCCTGGAACGGAATGAAAACAAATGTGATTTTCTTCATGGAATGGGTTGTCAGGCTTTGGAATTGCCCAGGAAGGTCTGGAGGCTCATTCCTGGAAGTGTCCTGGAATGAGAGATAAAGGAGATGGGAATTTCTCATGGAATGGGAGGTTAGCACTGGAATTGCCCAGGGACATTTGGAATTCCCATCCCTGGAGAAGTCCTGGATGGAGTAAGAGATGAAGGCAGATGGGGATGTCTTAATGGAACGGGTTGTTAGCATTGGAATTGCTCAGGGAGGTTTGGATGCCCATTACTGGAGGTGTCAAGGAATAAGACATGAAGGAGATGGGAATTTCTTCATGGAATGGGTTGTTAAGGATTGGAACAGCATAGAAAGGTTTGGAATTCCCACCCCTGGAGGTGTCCAAGGAATACCTGCACGTGACACTCCTGGGCTGGGTGACAGGTTGGACATGATGATCCCGGAGGTTTTTCCAGCCTCAGTCATTCCACGGGATTCTGTGGGACTAAAGGCAACCTCCCGAGCAGCAGCTGGGGCCAAGCTTCCCCAGCACGGCCCAGGGTGACTCATCCTGAAATTCCCCAAAATATTTTGCCAGGTGCTTGTTTCTCCAGGCAGCTGCTCCTTCCCTGTTTAGCCATTCCTGTGCCAAGATTCCACACCCAAACTGGGACTAAAAAGGGTATTTTCTCATCTCTGCACGAGCACCTGGAGGCAGGAATACTCTCCCTGGAAACACTTGGGTTCAGGACTCAGATATAAACTGAAATTCCTGTTTTTTTCCCAAATAATTTGGATTTGCAAACCACGGTGAGCACTCAGCACTAAGGAAAAATAATCACTGAGGGAAAAATATTATTGCTGGGATGATATATATTTACATTTCAAAAATTTGGGATAATTTCAGTAGCTAAAAGTCAAGATGCTTTTGTAGGAGGATGAGAAGTTTGGGATCTTGAGAGGGAATGCTGCTTTCTGAGGAGCAATGGAAAAACACAGCCAGCTGTTGGAAAAATACCACTTAATCTGATGTATTTAGATTTCTTTTCCTTACAATTTTCCCTGGTGAACAGCTGGGATCAGCTGGAATTTGTCCGGAATCACCTCCATGAAATCAGCAACTCTTTTAATCGGAGTCTTGGAACATCAGGAGCATAAATCTGGCAAGAACTCCCTCTTTTCTTGCCATTAGGAATAACTTTGGGGGTTGTTTTGCTGGATTCCTTCTGACTGGGAGCAAGGTGCTAATCTGAATTTATTCCCTGGGATCCTCTGCATTCCATACGGCTTTATCATGGAATATTGAGTTGGAAGGGACCTGTGGAGAAGAGGGGGAAAAAAACAGGGATTTTCCCCCCACCTCCTTTTGCTAGTGGAATATTTGTTTTATATTGAACTGTAACTAAACAGGAGGCAGGTCTTTCCAAGCAGGAAAAGTAATAACATCCTGTCCTTTTGCTGGAGACTAAACATTATACAATACACCTGTTTTCCGGATTCCGGTTAGAGAAAAGGGATCTTCAGCATATTCCATCACCCTCAGACTCAACTATTTCAAACTCAATTATTTAAAAAAATCAATTAAAACCACTTCAACTTGGGCTTGACTGGGAGTGTTAAGGAGTTAAAAATACATGGAGCAGACCTTCAATATCCATGGAACGTGATGGAAGATCCTTTGTTTCCAGAGGCAAGTTCTCAGTTTGATGCACAGGGTTTAGCAGGGGTTAAAATATTTGGGAGAAGGAGGAAAAGAAGTTTGCAAAGTGCCTAGAGCTTAAAGATGTGTGATAAACAAGCAAATGAGCTGTGCCGAGGATTTATTTCGTGCCAGAAGGAAAACATCATAGATACACTCCCAGAATTTGGATTTCCATTGCCCCAACACATCACTTGTCAGGAGTGTGGGGTCAGGATTCCAGAGAATTAACCCCAAAGCAGCCCCACTCCCTCCTCCCCTGAAGTTGTGGGAATACATCCTATTACCAATGCTGCCACACAGGAATGAGCTCCCAAGAAATGAGAGGGAACATCCGGAATTCACAGCCCAGAGCCAAAATCCTGGGTGCCTTCATGCCTGGGGTGGTGCCGAGCTGGCCCTGAGCTCATTCCAGAGAAACCTTCCCAAAACTAGGATCCTGACCTTGGCAGGAGCCCTTTCAGTGACTCCTGGATGTGTCCTTGCATCAGGAACACGGAGTTGGTATCCAAAGTGTTGACTCCATAACCCCAGGGAACACAAAGGGGCTTTTAATTGATTTTTAATTTTTTTTTATTTTTAATTTTAATTTTAATTTTATTTTATTTTATTTTATTTTATTTTATTTTATTTTATTTTATTTTATTTTATTTTATTTTATTTTATATTATTTTATATCACCTTGACCCATAAAAGCAATTGATTTTCTAGAGCTCTGAGTGTTCAGCCTGGAGAAGAGAAGCTCTGGAATGCAGCAATTCCAGGACCTGAAGGAGCTACAAGAAACATGGAGAGAGATTATTTCCATGGGCCTGGAATGATGGGACAAGAGGGAATGGTTTCCCACTGCCAGAGGGTAGGGATATATGGGATATTGGGAAGGAATTCTTCTCTATGATGGTGGTGAGGCCCTGGCACAGGTTTCCCAGAGAAGCTGTGGTGCTCCATCCCTGGAAATGTCTGAGGCCAGGCTGTAATGCCCTAGGATAGTGGAAGGTGTCCCACGGCAGTGGGTGAGACTGGATCATCTTTAAGGTCCCTTCCAACACAAACCATTCCATGATCTTGGAATTTGATGGCTGGATTCGATGTTCTTAAAGGTCGTCTCCTATTCCCTCTTGGTTTGCCCTGGTATCCAGGTTTTTCCCACCAGAGCCTTGGTGGGAATTAAACTTCACTAGGTTTTAGGATTCTAAAATCTCCTTTTTCAGACAAAACACACACGGATTTCCCTTGGTTCCTGTGCTTTTCAAGTGACATCAGGATCTTGGAAGTGTTCTGCCAGGCTATACAGAACTCCTACTCCTTGAGATGGAACATGAGGGGGAGAATCCATGGGATGTTTGATTTGTAGCATGATCCCATGCCAAAATTTCTTACAAGGAACAGGACAAGAGGCTAAGAAGTGCTCAGTGCTGACACACGGAGCAACGGCTGCTCTGTGCTTTCCATCAGGATTTTCTCTGGAATTTGCATTTTTAGCCCATGCTGAAAGCCCTGTCCCTGTTTCAGGGATGATCCAAAGGTTTGCTTGGCTCCTGAGAAAAGGCTTTAGGAAGCTCTCTCTGCAGTGCCATGGTTGATGTCCATGGTCGGATTCCTCTGGATTAAAGGGATGAGGAGGGCCACAGTCCAGGCTGCTCTTTCCAAAGTCTGCAGCATCCTCTGGTGGAGCCATAAGGAAGGGATATCTGTTCAGGGAAAACACACGAGAATGTTTCCTTGGGGGACTCAAAAATGTCCCCCAGGTTTGCTGGAAAGAACTAAAATTGCCAACGCCCCAGCACCACTTCCCGCTGTGCTCCAGGGGGAGGGAATCTGGGGAGATTTCCATTCTTTGCTTTGCTGGAGATCCTGGCTGACCTCAAGCTACAAACACCCAATGGATCAGGAGCAGAACCTGACTGGCAGAGCTGACTTCCAGTTTTTCTCCTTTTCCTGGTTTTAGTCACCATGATCAAAGCCCAAAGTATTTCTCCACTGCCAACCAAAGGAAGTGCTCAGATAAAATCTGAGTTCCCAGGCTCAAATTCTTTCCTGGATTTTGCTGATTTGGCTTAACAAATTGTTTTATTTTGCCATCTCGGAGCCTGGAGTGCTTCACCCACCATGGGACACCCAGGATTGGCATCTCCCACAGCTGCCTCCCACATGTTTCATCCCTTCTGCTGAAATTCAGAAACTATGGATTGGGAAAGAGCAGCCATGATGCTCTTCCTTCTTTCTCCCCACAGAAGAGACATGGAGAATTCTAGAGAGCCCTTGTAGTGCATCCCAGCAGCCGGAACACTTGGAAAATCGGGAGAATCTCCTGAGAAACAAAACTGGTGGCAAAGAGCAGAGTGAAATCCAGCCTTGGGAAAATCCCTCCTGGGATGGACACACAGACACAGCCCAGCAACTGTACCCAGAAATTCCCTCCATCCTTGTGTAACCCAGACTAAATTGGTGAGGAGCTTCCCAGCTCCTCTGGGTGAGAGCTGCCAAGCACACCAGTTTTCCGATAAAGGAAAAGCAAACACCATTCCCTTGTGCAAAGATACAGGAATATTATCCTGACATTTTCAACATGGATCACTCGTATTGCTGCTCATTCTTCCCACTCCGAGAACTGCGTCTGGGCAATAGAAACATTCCCTGGCTACAAACAAAATAATCAGGACTGAAAACGTGGATAACACAGATGTCTGCTTTTCCTGATCTATTTTTTTATGAAGGAATTTATCTTACATTTCCTCAGGGAATTACAGTCAACCAACATTTTTCCAAACTGTTAAAATGTGAAGATTTTAAAACTTGCACTTAAGTGGGACGGAAAAATGCTTCTAAGGAGGAATTTATCTTGGAAAAAAGATTGGAAGTGCTTGGCCACCCACTTTAAAACGATTTTATGTGATAAAAGACAGGAATATAGGCTCACCAGTGGGAAGAAACAAGGAGACCCTGTGCTTCTCCTAATCTCAGCTTTACCCCACTGAATTTCAGTATCCACAGAGGGAGAGGCTGAGGAGCTGCCACAGCAAACCGGGAAATATTTAACGCCCCTAAGGACGCGCATCACCGAGGTCATTAAATCTGATAAAACTCGGCTTTTTGAAAGCGCCAATACAAAACGTTTCCGAAACGGGTTCTTTTGGGTGGGGTGGGGTCTTTTTTGCGGAATCGGGGATTTAAAGGTTTGGGTTTGTTCTTTTCCCGGTTCTGTGGGAACGCCCTGCCCACACTCAAAATGGCGGCGGCGCTGAGGCGCTGTGGGGCGGGAGGCGGCGGAGGCGGCGGCGGCGGGGTAAGGGCGGCCCGGGGCTGGGAGGACCCTCGGGATGGAGCCCGGGAGCGCCGGGAATCAACCCCGGCAGCGGCGGGAGCCATCCCGGCTCCTCCTGCCGGGCGGGAGGCGATTCCCGGCTGCTGCTGCTGCCTCCGGGAGTGCACAGGTGACCACCCCTCAAGTCCCGGCGCGCTGAGCCTCGCACTCATGCCGAGGAGTGGGATAAACATTCCCTGTCTCTGCTTTCTTTACAGCGCTTCCTGCGCACAGATACAAATCTTGTGGCTGCACTTAAAAGCCAGAAGATGATGCCAGTGGCACAAGGAGCAGCACGGCGCGGCGACATTTGCAGAGGATGGTGAGAGTCGGTGCTGTGCCAGCCTTCGATTCCTCGGGGGAGGAGCCTTTCCAGGGCTGTCCCGAAGGTAACGTAGTTAGGGAGAAATCCAAGTGCTTTGTGTTTAAAAAAAAACCCAAACCTTTAGGAGTTTGACCAGCTGTTTGCTGGAGTGAGAATGAAAATTCTCTGGAGCACAAACGAGATTTTTCTGAGCACAAATTGAGATTTTTCCTAGGAACATAATTGGGGATTTTCCTGGAGGATAAATGGACATTGAGGGGGTAAATGGAGATTGATTCTGGATGATGAATAGGTATGCTCTGGAGCATAAATGGAGATTTTCAGGTGGATCAAATGGATTTTTTTTCCAGCAGGTAAATGGAGATTATAAAAATACACAAATATAAATATTTTTCTCAGAGATTCAGGCCACCGTTGGGCTTTATTTTTTAAAGGAATTGTAGCAATTCCAGTTGCATTGACTCCAATTCCTCATCAGGAACTCCTCAATTGAATTGAAATATGGTTTGAGTTTTGCATCAGTTCTGATGCAATTAAAGTGTCTTTGCAAATAATCTCTTGGATTAATTATGCTTTCTGCAAATCTTGCACACATGTGCACATTTGTAAAGTATTTATTCCCAAATTGCCATGGAAAAGGCTGGAAAGAAGTTACAAACAAACCCATAAAATGGGGAGGAAATGGGATTTTCATTTAAATCCTTGGAGTGAGTGTTTTGGAGACTTAAGGATTTGGCAGCACTTTGGAAAACTAAAGATCAGCTTCCAAGTGGGAACAGAAAATACAAATCTCGGGTTCCTTCTGAAGGAAAAAATGGTGAAAATCGATGGATTTGTGGAAAGATGCTTCAGTTGCTGGGGTGATTTAATCCAGAAGCAGCTGAACTCGGAGATGATCTTGGAACTTATCTCTTCCATCGGACTCCATGTCAGATCCTGGTGTTAAAGGCGCTCCTGTGGGAGCGTGGATCAAGATCTTATCGCAGATGGGAATCTCACAAAGGAGCAGAAGGAAATTAGCACGTGCTGCTCTCATTGATTTCTCTAAGCACTGCACACAAACCATGATTTCCAGCTGGAAAACACGGAGGCAGCAGATGGGCTGGAAGCTCCTGTAGATTTTGGAGCTGAACCTCTGGATCTGCACTGCTTCCAGTGGGCTGGGGTTGTGTCTCCACGTGGGAATAGTTGGCAGGCGTTGGATTGGGAATGTTGCAGAGATCCCTGCTGGCTGTGGGAATTACCCAGTAGGAATCTGGATGTGAGCAATCCTTTTCCAGTAGAATATAGGCAGTGCTTTTGTGCCCACATTCCCTCAACTTCTGCTGCTTGGAGATGGTTTAGCTCAGGTGGTGGTGATCCATCAAAGCTTGGAGGTCTCTTCCAGCCTCAGTAGTTCTACAATTCCACCTGTGCAAGGTGAACAAGGAATTAGGGCATGGAATTCCACTGGGCTTTCCATGCTGTACTTGAATGGAAAGATAGGAAAAATCATTCCAACGTTTTTGTGTTTCTTCTGGCAGGATGGAGAAGAAGAAAATCCTGATGAAGTCCAAGGTTGCTGCTCCCAACCTCCTGAGGGCTCTGCATTCCCTGTACCAGCTCGGGCACCTCTGCGACGTGACGGTCCTCACCCAACACCTGGGAATTCAGGAGGAATTCCTGGCTCACAAAGCTGTCCTGGCAGCTTCCAGCAACTACTTCAAGGGGCTCTTCCTGCACCAGGAGATGCTGGACACTCAGAAGTGCACGGTGACTCTGCAGGACATCTACACTGAGGAGTTCACCTCCTTCCTGGAGTTCGTGTACACGGCAGAGGTGGAGATCGAGGCGGGAAAACTCCAGCGGATGAAGGAAATAGCAGAAAGGCTGGAATGCAAGGATTTGCTTGACATTTGTGAAGAAGTGAAGGCAGAGGGCAGGAAAGGCTTGGATTTGAGCCTCCACCTGAAAGGGCAGAGGGGTGAAAATAGAGGATCACACTGGCCTCGCATCCAGCAAGAGGAGAACCCGAGGAGCTCTTCCCAGATTGTGGCAATTCCCATGCAGAGGAAACTTTGGGATAGGCAGAAACATAAGGAGCTGCTGCCAGGCTATGAGCTCATTGGAGGCCAAGTAGGAGGCCTGGAGCAGGAGGCTACAGCTTTTCCAGCCCCAAAATCCAGGCCGGCAAAGCTGCCCAAGTGCCACAAGACACATTCCCCCACCAGACTGGATTTGGATATCACCAGCCTGGAGAACAAGGATGGCCATTCCCTCCGCAGGGGCCAGGAGCGGAAGCGGGAATCCCAGGCGTGTCCCTACTGTGACAAGGCCATCAGCTCCAAGGGCGGGCTGGCCGGGCACATCCGGACACACACCGGGGACAAGCCCTACCAGTGCCAGCGCTGCCCTGCCAGCTTCGCCCACAGGGCTGCCTACACCTCCCACCTCAGGTACGGCCCTCCTGGGAATGCGCTTCCTCAGGATTCCAGGATAAATCATTCCTGGAGTCCTCCCTGCCTTAGTTCCGGAATTCCTTGGATCTGACTCGAAGTGTGTTGAAATCGGGATTTTTCTCTTGGCCTTGCAGAGCAGAGGACTGGATTGAGGTCTCCCAGATGGAGAATTCGGGGACTTTCACATTGGATTAAGGGAGACTTGTGCAACCAGATTTCTTTGGCATCCTCAGATTTGGGGCTTTAAATACGAATTTTGTGTCTCTATCTGGGCATTTAATCACTATTTCCTTTGGTTCAAATCTGTAATTTCATGGCCTGGGAGGAAAAGTCCATCCTGCGTTCCAGAGCAGGTGAAAAATACAGATCTTAATGAACGGAGGCATTTTAATTGTCTTTAATTATCTAGTCCTACTCTTCCCAAACTCTCCCTATTTGCAGGCTTTCCAAACATGCTGGGAATTTCTTAAATGGTGCAAGGAACAATTCAAAGGAAAAGACTCTTCCCCTAAGGCCTGAAATAAAACAATTAAATAATTAGTTTCAATTAAACTTACTGAAATTATGCTCCATTTTTAACAGGAGAATCCATGAGTCTGGGCAAGAGAGGAAACTCCTGCCTGTCTACTGGATGGTGGTTCCACCTACACACGGCCCAAACCCCACAGGCTGTGACAAAGATCATGCCAGAGAGACTTGGGATGGGACACCAGGAACCTCAGGGTGTGAGGAAGACCCTGGGAGTTCATCCATTGCTGTAGCAGAAAGGAGCAAGGAGCAAGAGGAATCCCAGGAAGCTGAAGGAGCTGAAGGAGGGAATGAAGATGAAGGTGGAATGAGTGTGAAGGGCGAGGAGCAGGGAGACTATGACACGGGATACTCGGAAGTTGAAGGAAGTAGGGACAATGAAGAATGTTCTGAGGAGGAGGAGGAGGATGAAGCTTCAACAGAGAAGGACAGCAAAGAACCTGAACCAGGGTTTAAACTAAAGAAGGCCAGTAAAAGTGTGGCCAGCAAGAGGTCCATCTATGTGATCCACTGTGACAAGTGCCAGGAGCAGTTTGTTTCCCGGAAAAAATACGTGGATCACTGCCGGGACGTGCACCAGAGCCTGCCTGGCAAGGCGTACCGGTGCGAGGTGTGCAGCAAGGCCTTTGCCAGCTACACCAGCTGCAAGGAGCACCGCGCCTGCGTGCACAGCGAGGAGAGGAGGTTCTCCTGCAGCCTCTGCCAGGCCACCTTCAAGAGGAAGCGGGATGTGAGGACTCATTCCGTGCGAAAGCACGAGGGCAGGGCCAAGCGGCCGCTGTGCTCCGTGTGCGGCAAGATCCTGAGCTCCTGCACGGCGCTGGTGTTCCACATGCGGACGCACACGGGCGAGAAGCCCTACGAGTGCGCTGTGTGTCACTCCAGGTTTGCTCAGCCCTCCCAGCTCAAGATCCATACCAGGTCAGATGCCAGCGTGCCCATTCCCTGCCCCTTAGAGCAGGAACACCAGGATGTTTGGATCAGTGGGATCCATGATTAATTCTCTTATGCAAAGGCTTTGGCTCCATGTTGCAATTCCCGTGGTCAGGATTTCGACATGGATAACCTGTCCAAATTTGCAAGGAATATCTGTCATTTGGGACAGGCTCTAAAATCCCACGATGGCCCTCAGTGATGAAGAGTGAGTCAGGGATCCTGGATAAATTAATCTGGAGCCATGCTTGTTCCTGGAGCAAGGAATTGCCATGGGATTTCATCTCCATGTGCAACTCACGTCCGCGCCGCTCAGCTGGAGCTTGATGGGATGAGTTGCTCCCAGGTGGTGTCTGTGTGGATGTGTCCTCTCCCAGGAGAGGGTGAATCATCCTGTGGAATTTCCCATCTTCAGAGCAAGATTGATGATAATCCTTTGTCCTGACAGGTCAAAATCAGGAATTATCCTGTTTGGGTTGGAATAAGTTAAGACCAAACATGAGGCTCAGATTTTTCTGATTCTCTGTCATTTTCCGTCATTTTCCCTTCTTTCTCCTTTCCCATGCTCTGAGCTGTCTGGGAAAAAAGGTGGATTTTGTAGGGCCTGAAAGTGAGGAAAAAGGCAAATTTTAAATGAGAACTTTAAATTTTAAAAGCTAAATTTTAAATGGCAGTTTTACTCCTGGAGCGTAGCACCTGTACCTGGAAATCCTCTGTTTTCTGAGGGAGCAGAATTTCCTTTTCTTACTACAGTTAAAACCTAAACATCGTTTCAAATCCAGTATTTTAGGGATCAAGACCTAATTAATTACTAATCACAGGTGTTTTGTCTCCATTAGATCCCACACTGGGGAGAAGCCCTACATATGTGAGGACTGTGGTGCTTCCTTTGCCGACAAAGGGAAACTCACCGGCCACAAAAGAACACACACAGGTGACAATTAAGTATTACAGGTGGTTTTCCCATCCCTTTCCTGTTTTATTGCTGAGATATGAAATAAATGCTCTTTTTTTTTTTTTTTAAACTCATGGAAGAGTATCCAAGTACTAGGAAGGAATTCATAGGGATAGAAGGACTTTTAGCCTGGAGAAAAGGAGGCTCTGGGGGGACTTTTTTGCTTTCCACAATTCCCTGACAGGGAGTCAGGGGAAATTTGGGCTCTGCTCTAAAAGAACAAGTGATAGGATGAGAGGAATGTTTTCATGTGGTGCCAGGGGAGGTTAAGGTTGGATATCAGGAAGAATTCCTTCATGGAAAGGGTTATCAGGCATTGGAATGGGATGTAGCCCCCATGCCTGGATGTGCTCAGGGGACAACTAGGTGTGGGGGATCAGGGACAGGTTGGATTTGAGGACCTTGGAGGTCTTTTCCAACCAGGATTCTGTGATTTTGCAGACCAACTCTGAAGGACAAAACTCCTCTTGGAGAATTTCCAGTGTCTGGTTTCTCTTCCCTCAGGAGAGCGGCTCTTCAGGTGTGACGTGTGCGGGAAGCACTTTGCCACTAACGAGTACCTGAAGTGCCACAAGCGCTGTCACCTGGGAGCCAAACCCTACAGGTGTGAGGTCTGTGGGAAAACCTTCGGACTCAGAGCCTCCCTGGCCCAGCACAGCAATGTCCACGCAGGTAATTCCAAGGCTGGGAACAGGAATGGTGGCTTTGTGGTACTTCCCAGTGTGAAGGGGGTATTTCATCCTGTTGCTGGGTTAGGGGATCCCAGAATCATTGAGGTTGGAAGAGAACTCTAAGGTCATCAAGTCCAAGCTGTGCCAAATCCCAGAGCACTTAGTATGACATCCAGGCATTCCTTGGACACCTCCAGGGATAGGAATTCTGTTGGGAAGCAGGGCTCATCGTGACCCTGGCTCACAGGAGCACAGTGTGGTATCCTAAAAAAACTGCAGCCTGGATTAAGCAGCTTAAGGAATTTGGACTAGAGGATGGCTGTAGCCTTGGCAGATACTGGGGAATATTTATCATGGAATTGTATGGATTGGAAGGGACCATAGCGATCATGTCATTCCACCTCCTGCCACAGTCACCTTCCGCTCTCCCAGATTGCTCCAAGCCCCATCCAGCTTTGGACACTTGTAGGGAAAGGGGCTGATGTGCTTGCTGCTCCCTCCTAACGCAGTGTTTGCGGTGCTGTTCCAGAGAGGCGTCCCTATTTCTGTGAGCAGTGTGGGAAGGCCTTCACGCAGCAGGGAGCCCTGCGGCGGCACCAGCGCATCCACACCGGGGAGAAGCCCTACAAGTGCCGTGCCTGCGAGAGGACCTTCACCGACATGTCCACCCTGCGCCGGCACGCGGCGGTAGGACATCCCACGGGACCTTCCCGGTCCTCGGGGCCACCGGCGCGGTGCCAACGTCACCCCGGCAGCGGAGATTCCCAGCCCCTGGGAGGGGCTGTGCTAGGGATGAGTTTCAGGGCAGGGTAGCGAGCCGCCGTCTTAAAATCTGATCCTGAAGTTTGTGGGATTTTCCTCCGGGGGCACAGCAGATCCCGCTGCTGCCTGCCAATCCCGTCATCTCCTGGTCCTAGGGGAAGAGTCACCATCCCTGGAAGTGACTGGATACAGCCACTTCCTGATGATCATCGTCTCTGAGATCCTTCCCTAAAAGATTCCATGAAAATGTTTGAGGAAGTCTCGGGGTTGATGTTCCCTGAGATTCTCCTCAGTGCGGCCAGTCCCCGAGGCAGTAGGGACTCTCCCAGGGTTGCTGTTCCCTGGGGATTTCCCTGGGGTTGCTGTTCTCCAAGGTAATCAGGTTTTCAGTCTTCTCTTTGTTCTGGGTGTTTCACACCGAAGGCAGAGACGACAAGTTGAGTCCAGCAGTTCGTGCTATCAGAGTTGTTTATTCCATATTATCTCTCAGTTCTTGTCCAGCTTTGCAGGGTGTCCCCAGCAGAGCAGGACACGCGGGGACTGGGGCGGATCAGAGATCCCCAAACCTTCAGTACGGGATCTCCGACCCTACCACTGTCCAAGATGTATTTATTGTTTACAAAATTTTACCAATAACAACTTCCTACACTAACATGTCAATTCTATTCTAAACCAATCTCTAAAGTCCAAATCAGCAAAAGATGGGGGATGAGAGCAAGAACAAGGAGCACAGGGGCCACTCCCCAATTCCTCCAGCTTGTCCCTTCAGTCCCATATACAAAGAATCCTAATCTCTATATTTATATTCTATAACAAACTACTATTTCTTTCTAAATTCTTAGGATCTGTGATTCCTCCTACATGTGAGTATTCACTCCCGTGGACAGAAGCCAGAATCAGTGTCCTCCTGGGCTCTGTGTGAGGCTGGCTGACCCCCCTGTACAGTCCCCAGATTCTCCAGGGCTGTCAGAGGGATATCCTGGACTCCAACAAGGAAGGACTCAGGATTCTAGATATTTTAATGGATTAACTGCAAAGTCTCCAATGCTTTAACCCTCATTCCAGCCCTGTAACACGATGGTTTATCCAATCTCATGCCACACATGAATAGTAATTCTCACATTCCCAGCGTTCTGCTGGAAAACGCTGACCTCGGCCGTTCCCAGGGACCTCCGGGTCCTGGAAGTGACAGTGAAGACAGAACAGGAGGTTCCTGTCCAACTCCAAGTCAGTATTTTGCCTGTGCGCTGAAATTCCAGCTGATTTTGGAAGCATTCCATGACAGCAGAGCTAGAAATTTGGCAAAAGAGCCTTGTTTGCTTTTGGGTTGAGACTTGGAGTGCAGGATTGTGAAGTTATCCCAAAATTGTTGGATTTAGTTCTGCATGAAGTTAAATGTTTGGCAGTTAAAAATCAGATCTAATTGTTCCCCTGTCTCCCACTACCTCTTTTTTCACAGATCCATGACCGGAATGCTCACTGGAGAAGCTTCTTGATCGACCTCACACACAAAAAAGACCACAATTGGTCCAAAATAGAGACTTTGGCGGAAGCACATCCGAGAGAAGATCCCATGCCGGAAATTTGGTCGGTTGACCACGGGAAACTTTATAAACCAGAAAGTGCTAAAGCAGCAGCACATGTGACACCTGGGGTTGGGGGCACTGGGGACACTGAGACCTCTCTTTTGTACTTGTGAAGTCAGTTTTAACCCCAAAAATGTGCGTTTCGAGGCAGAACGGTGGGAATTATCCTTTGGAATGCAGGGAATCGTTTCCAGTGGTCACTGGAGCTGCATTACAGGTGGTGAAGGGGTAATTCCTCGTAAGGGTATTTATTCCACTGAAATGTTGCATCTGTCCAGAGGTTTGTTTTTCCCCTAGCTGTGGGAGCATCCCATTGGGAATGCGCAGGGCAGGGTGTTTGTTTATACAAACACAGCGCGGTGCCGCAGCTGTAAATCACCGATGCCTCCGTTAATAAAGCTGTCAGTGCCGTCCAGCCCGCCCGGATTTCCCTGGGGCAAACGCCGGGAATGGGAATGGGGAATTCGGGAATGCCAAAGCCGGGGGCGGGAGAAGCCGCGTTGCGTAGCAACGCCCGGTGTGCCTGCTGACGTCACTTCCGGCGCGCCGCCGCCTCGGCCGAGGTCGTGGCGCGTCAGCGCTTCCGGCCGCGCCCGGGGCTGAGCGGGAGCAGCGCCGGGAACGGGCGGGGAACAAACCGGGAACGGGTCGGGAACCGTGTGAGTGCGGGAGCCGTGGCGGGCAGACCTCGCCCGTCTTCTTTTGCTCCCCTCTTTCCCCCTTATTCCTCTCCTCTTTTTGCCCTTTTTCCCCCCCTCCTCTTCCCCCCCCCTTCTTTTCCCCTCCCTTTTCTTATCCCCCCCTTCCCTTTCGTGTTTTCCCTCTTTCCTCTCCCATTTTTCCTCCCCGTCTTTTCCCCCAGCCCAGCATTTCCATGTGATCCAGGGTCCTTTGCAAAGGAGATTGGAAGTGGGCACGGTGGGGTTGCCTATGACTTGCAGCAGCCTGGGAATCCTCTCCCCATTCCCCTTTGGGCTGGAGCTTTTCGCCTCTTTCTAGCCAGTTTTGCCTCTGAAAGGAGAGGTATTCCTGGGAAATGGACAGTGCCCAAATGGGAATTGAAAGCGTAGTTGTGGCATGACACAAGTAGTTACAAATCATTTTATTGGGGTAAAAAAGTGGCATCTCGGTACCACCGATTGTTTATAAAGCATTGGGTGAGACATCACTTAATTCCCAGGACATGGAAAGAAATTGCCCGGATTCCTGTAGGAACAGGGTTAGACTCGACAGCTTCCTCAGAGCACCTTTAAATCTGCAGAAATATGGTTTGTTCTGGGGTCAGACGTTTGGGAAAACACCCCAAAACTTCCGCTCTTTTACAAACTTCGGGGCGGCTTTAGACATTCCCGGGAAGCAGGGCCTGATGGAAGGTTGGAAATGGACCTTCAGAAGGTGCAGGCTGTGAGCACATTTTGAGGAATTCCCATCTTTTTTGGGATTTTCGATGTGTGAATACCATTATCGATTACATAAAAGCTTGGGCTTTTTTGTGGAATTTTCAGGCAGTTATTTAGGATGCCAGTTAACTTCTGCTTAATCTTGCCTTCTATTTATCGCCTGGTGAGGTCAGGAATCATTCCTTAATTCCGGGTGCCTTAACTTTGATCCAGCTCTGTTTGCTCCATCCCTATCCCGCCTTCTGACAGCCCAAAGGGGTTCATGGAAAATTCTAGTTGGGATTTAAGCACAGATTCGCTCACTCCATGGTTTTGTTGAGGAGTTGGAGGTTGGTCCGAGGTTGGATTGAATGGTCTCGGAGCTCTTTCCAACCCCAGCAATTCCATGAAACTCGAACCCCGGCCGCCACAAGCCAGCGGAATGCGGCTGGCTGACGCAGGATCTCGTTAGCAGGGAGAAGAAAGATGGAAAGCAATCCCGTTCTGCTGGAATCCAAGTCCTCCCCCATCAACCTGCTGAACGAGATGCAGCAGCTGCGGCTGCTGGGCCACCTGTGCGACGTCACGGTCAGCGTGGAGTACCAGGGCGTCCGCGCAGAGTTCCCGGCGCACAAGGCCGTGCTGGCCGCCACCAGCAAGTTCTTCAAGGAAGTTTTCCTCAACGAGAAACCCGTGGATGGCCCCCGGAGCAACGTGTTCCTCAACGAGGTGCAGGTGGCGGATTTCGCCTCCTTCCTGGAGTTTGTTTACACGGCGCGTGTGGAGGTGGAGGAGGACAGGGTGCAGCGCATGCTGGAGATCGCCGAGAAGCTCAAGTGCCTGGATCTCTCCGAGACCTGCTTCCAGCTGAAGAAGCAGATGCTGGAATCCGTGCTGCTGGAGCTGCAGAACTTCTCGGAGTCGCAGAATTCCGAGGAGGAAAGCGCCGCCCGCCTGAGAACCACGCCCATGGCAGAGACCGAGCGGGAGCCTCCGGATTCTTCCATAGCCGTGCCCGGTCGTGGAGCATCTCCCGATGGGCTGGCTGCCAAACCCAAGGAGAAGATGGACAAAAAGAAGGAAGCGCTGAAGGCTCCTTACGCCAAGATCCGCAGGGCGAGCGGGCGGCTGGCCGGCAGGAAAGTGTTCGTGGAGATCCCGAAGAAAAAATACACCCGGAGGCTGCGGGAGCAGCAGCGGAACGCTGAGGAGGAAAAGCAGCCCGAGGGCGAGGAGGGAGAGCGGGAGCAAGAGGAGGACTCCGGCAAACCCCAGGGGACCTCCCCGGAAAACCTCCCCAAAGGCGAAGAGGACAGAAAGAAGCGCGGCGGCGCCTTCAAGTGCGGCACGTGCCAGAAGGAGTTCCTGTACGAGAAGAGCTTCCTGAAGCACACCCAGCAGAGCCACGGGATCTCCTCGGGGGCGCTGGAGTTCCGCTGCGAGACGTGCGCGCAGACCTTCGCCAACCGCTGCAACCTGCGCAGCCACCAGCGGCACGTGCACAGCAGCGAGCGCCGCTTCCCCTGCGAGCTCTGCGCCAAGCGCTTCAAGAGGAAGAAGGACGTCAAGAGGCACGTGCTGCAGGTGCACGAGGGCGGCGGGGAGCGCCACCAGTGCCACCAGTGCGGCAAGGGGCTCAGCTCCAGGACCGCCCTGCGGCTGCACGAGAGGACGCACACGGGCCACAAGCCCTACGGCTGCCCCCAGTGCGACGCCAAGTTCTCCCAGCCCTCGGCGCTGAAAACGCACATGAGGTAGGAGGGGCTTGCCCCGGACTCGGGGTGCAGCCCTCAGGGTCTGCTAAATCCCTGTTTTCTCTTCGTGTGGGAGTTCAGCCCTCAGAGTCTACCAAATCCCTGTTTTCTCTTCGTGTGGGGGTTCAGCCCTCAGGGTCTGCTAAATCCCTGTTTTCTCTTCATGTGGGGGTTCAGGGGTTCAGCCCTCAGGGCCGCCCAAATCCCTGTTTTCTCTTCATGTGGGGGTTCAGGGGTTCAGCCCTCAGAGTGTACTAAATCCCTGTTTTCTCTTTGTGTGGGGGTTCAGGGGTTCAGCCCTCAGGGCCACCCAAATCCCTGTTTTCTCCTCATATCCCGCCTGGGCCAGGCCTGTGCTGCAGAGAAATCCAGGTGGGATTCCTCCAGCACGTCCTTAGACTCAATACAAAGACAAGCGTGGAAATACTTGGGAAGGATTTGGCAGGGTTTTTAATGGGCAAACGCCAGATTTGGGGGTGAAGCAGCGGAAACAATGGGTCTGGGAACAGGAGGAGGTGACATGTCACCGATGTCACCCACACAGAGCTGATCCAGCACACGCCGGGTTTTTCTCTGTCCCAGGGCATTTTTATTGGGAAAAAATCATCTCTGAGGTTGGTTTTGTCAGTATTTTATCTCCCTCAAGGCATTTTGATAAGGGAGAAATCATCCCTGAGGGGTTTTAACCTGATTTTATCAATTTTATCTTTCTGAGGGCATTTTTATCAGGGCAGAAGTAGACTTTGAAGGGTTTAACCTGATTTGATCACATTTTTTATCTGTCTCAGGGCAGAACCCTTTTCATTGACGCCAAAAATCAACTCTGAGAGGGTTAACCTGATTTTATTAGTTATTTTATCTATCCCAGAGCATTTTTATCAGGGTAAAAATAATTCTGAGGGACTTTAACCTGATTTTATCTGTTATTTCATATGTTGTAGGGCAGACATTTTGATCGGGGGAAAAAAATCCTCTCTCAGGGCTTGAGCCTGATTTTATCAGTTTTATTTTGTTTTTCTGAAGGTGTTTTTGTCAGGGCAGAAATCAACTCTGAAAGGCTTGAACCTGATTTTATCAGTTAAAATCTTCTCTGAGGGATTCCACCTGATTTTTTTCTGTTCCCAGAGCCCTTTCAGGACTTTTGGACCCTGGAAACTTAACACTGCCTTAATTTGGGTGTGGTGGCAGCTGGTGGTGGGAATTTTTCATCCTTTGGGATATGTTTTGTCACATGGATGTGCCTCTCCAGGAAAAGCAGCCATCCAAACCCCCTGAGAAGCTTTACCTCACATCCCAAAGGATTGGGCACCACAACCTGGAGAGAATTCTCTAAATTTGGCTGCATTTCACCTTGAAAATTTTGGTTTTACCGTAACATTTTTGGGTGCATGCGTTGATCCAGCGGTGAGGATCCGTGGGAATGAGGGAAGGGCTCCTCCTGGAATGTGAACATTCCTTTTTCCTTGCAGGATCCACACAGGGGAGAAGCCCTTTGTGTGTGATGAGTGTGGGGCCCGCTTCACTCAGAACCACATGCTTATCTACCACAGGCGCTGCCACACAGGTGAGGCTGAAAAACCGGGAAAATCCAATCCCAGACATTCTAGGGAAACTGTTGCCTTCAGAAAATGCTGTTTCTAATCTGTTTGTTTATGGATAAAATGAGATCTTGCTGTCTCTTAGGTGAGATTTGCCTGAGAAAGGTTCCCAGGGATATCCCGTGATTTTAAGCTGAGTGAGGGTTGATTTAAATTGGATTTTGGGAAGAAATTCCTCCCTGTGAGAGTGGTGAGGCCCTGGAACCATCTTCCCAAAGAAGCTGTGGATTCCCCATGCCAGGAATTCCAGGCCAGGTTGGGAGTGGATTGGAGCAACCTGAGATAGGGGAAGGTGTCCCTGCCATGGGATGTTTTGGAACTGGGTGACCTTTAAAGGTCCCACAGTGAACATCCGCTCTGGAATTTCTGTGGGATATTTAAGAGTGTTCCCAAAGCTCTGCTGCTTTCATCCTTCTCTTCCCCCATTTTTAGGGGAAAGGCCTTTCATGTGTGAAACCTGTGGGAAGAGCTTTGCCTCCAAGGAATACTTGAAACACCACAACCGGATCCACACGGGATCCAAGCCCTTCAAGTGTGAGGTTTGCTTCCGGACCTTTGCCCAGAGGAATTCCCTGTACCAGCACATCAAAGTCCACACAGGTAAGATGTGCCCCTTTTCTTGGATACACACCCCTCACTACTGCAATCTTACAGCAGTGGATTCCCAGCCAGGTTTTTCCCCATGTGCGCTGCTTGTTGTATCATGTTCTCCTGTTCTCCCACTAGTCCTGAGTAACAGCAGTTCCCTGGAATGCTTCCACGGGCTGTGGAGATGCCTTAATAACCTGCCAGGATTGGTGGTGGAGAGTTCTGGTTTAGCTCCAAAGGTTTATCCAGGGAAGGAGAAAAATGGGATCTGTTTCCAAAAGGGGAGTTTGTGGTGTGCTCGGACCAATCCTGGGGCTGGGAGCAGCTCAGGATTCTTGCTCACAGAAGAGTGAATAAGGGGAGCAATACTTGGATTCTGGGCAGGACTCGAGTCTCTAATGGAAAATCCATGTAAAAATGCAGTGGCAGCACAGCTTTACAGGGCTGGGAGGAGCCTGCTGCCTCCAGGTGGGTCGCAATGTGACGACATTTGTACCACCAGGATGTTTTCCCTGACCATTCCCTGCCAGCCAGGGCTCGCTGGGCATTCCCGAGGCACAGCAGCTCTGCTCTGCCCGCGTGCCCAGCCTGTCTCCCATGCCGCATTCCCAGGGGAGCGGCCGTACTGCTGTGACCAGTGTGGGAAGCAGTTCACGCAGCTGAACGCGCTGCAGCGGCACCACCGCATCCACACGGGCGAGAAGCCCTTCATGTGCAACGCCTGCGGCAGGACCTTCACCGACAAATCCACGCTGCGCCGCCACACCTCGGTACGATCCCAATCCCAATACATCCTGACAGCCGGCAGCTCGGCCCCGGCACACCTCGGTACGATCCCAATCCCAAATCCCACATCCTGACAGCTCGGCCCCGCCACACCTCGGTACGATCCCAAATCCCAGATCCCAAATCCCACCGGGGGCCAGCAGCTTGGCCCCGGCACACCTCGGTATGATCCCAATCCCAGATCCCACGTCCCAGGGGCCGGCAGCTCGGCCCCGGCACACCTCGGTACGATCCTAAATCCCACGTCCCAGGGGCTGGCAGCTCGGCCCTGGCACGCCTCCTCGGAGCCACATTCTGTGGATTGATGAGTCAAGCCCGCAGCAGACTTCCAGTTCAAACCGATGGAAGTTGGGGTTCGGTGGGATGTTGGGAAGGAGTTCTTCCCTGGGAGGTTGGGAAGGCCCTAGCACAGTTTTCCCAGAAAACCTGTGGGTGTTGCATTCCTGGAATTGTTCAAAGCCAGGTTGGATGGGGCTTGGAGCAACCTGGGATAGGGGAAGGTGTCCCTGTCCATGGCAGGGGGTGGGACTGGATCATCTTTACGGTCCCTTCCAACCCAAACCATTCCACGACTCCAAAACAAAAACCTTTTCTACCAACATCAAATACAAGCTTGATCCAAACTTTTTGTCATCCCATATCCAACCTTCTCTCTCCTGGTTATTCCTTTACAGATCCATGATAAGAACACCCCCTGGAAGTCCTTCCTTGTCATTGTGGAAGGAGCCGTGAAGAATGATGAGGGGCACAAAACGGAGCTTCCTGACGAGGAGTATGAGGTGTCCCCCAAAATCCCAGAAAAGCTGCTGTCCTTCCCGGAGAACAGCCCCTACCAGAGCCTGGCAGCGGTGCCGGGAATTGGGAATTCCAGCACGGACTGTAAGGCCTCCGGAGCACAGGAATCCCTGCTGGGAGAACTTACTGTGCTCCACACACAGACAGACTCTGGGCAGCCCCAGCTCCATGCCCTGGTGAACATGGAATAATTCTGGATTGCCTCCTGCTCCTGAGGCTGCACCCCTTGTACAGTCATTGGCCAGAGGGAGGCTGGTGGTGGTAAGCTGGGAAAGATTGGATTTCCAGCTTTCCTCTGGAAATTCCTTCCCCAGCACCATCTCCTGATGGTCGGGCAGGATGGCACCACACCAGGGAATTTATGGGAGATGATTCCCTGGGAATTCAGGGGGGTGGATCAGGTACCTTGGTGGTGCAGTTTTGTTTTCCAGGGAATTCAATGCCACATGGACAATCAGGAGAAGCAATGTTTCTCCATGACATTTGCTGTGTTTTTCCCAGTCGAATTTCATCCAGGAAAAGCCTGGCTAAATCTGCTTTTCAGGAAATGTTAGTTTCTCTCCGCTTTTGCCAAAGATTCCCAAAGAGTGGGAGCAGCTTTGGAGTTTCATTCCAGGAGTTTGGAGTCCCTGAGCAGCAAAAAAGGGCAGGTGGCAGCCAAGTGCTACTTCCTTGGTTTTACAATTCCATGGAAACTGGAGCAGCCTGGCACTTGGAACCTCTCAGTTCTCACCTTCCAGCTGCTCCAGCTCCCATGGAATTGGGCACTTAGACCAGAATATCTCCTACAATAAAGTCTAGACAAAGGAGCTGTGCTGGAAAAGGCTCCGTTCAGAGCCTTCAGTTTTCTTGCTCCATTTTAGTGGATTAGGATTTGGGAGATTTCCCCTGGGCAGGGAAGGAGCCTTGGAGTGTTGTCCAGCTGGGCTGACTCCTGTTTTTTTTTTTGAAACAGCAACTCACTGCTATGGTTTAATGCTTCATGCCTCGGGATGGCTTTCCCAGTGTAAAAACCCACAGCTTTTCCCATCCCGTCTCCCATTCCTTTGCCTGTTCCTGTAGTATTTCCCCAGCAATTCCTCAGCTGAAGCTGTGAGCTGAATTTGGGGAAAGGTAAGCACAATCTATCCTGGTGAGATCCAGCAATAAAGACCCCTGTGTCCCCCCCACCACCCCATGGCACAGAGCTGTTTTTCGGGATAAAGGGATGGCAGAGGCATTCTTATGGAATTCTAAGTTAGAAAAAAGGGAATTTTTGTACCAGAGGACATTTCCAAGAGGTTATATTTGAGATATTTATTCCTGCTGGAGCTCAGTTATTCCCAGTGGAAGGAAAGGGGTTGTAGATATATTTAAAGGCTGAGCACTTGGATCGGGGGCTGGGGAATGTTTTGTACTCCGGGAACATAGGGAAGTGAGTTACTTGTTTGAGCTGTTTCTATTAAACCGTGGAATATGGAGACCTCCCAGTGACTCAGTCGTATCCAGTGGGACACTCTGGGACATTGACAGGCTTGGAAAATTCACCTGGAGAAGAGAAGGTTCTTTGAAAACCTCAGAAGGAGCCTACAAGGAAAAGTGGGAGGGATTCTTCCTCAGGAATTACAGCGATGGGACAAGAGGGAGGGAATGGCTTCCCAATAACAGAGGGGGAATTGAGGTGGGATGTCAGGAAGGAATTCCTCCCTCTGGGGGGAGGGGGAGGCCTTGGAAGAATTTTGCCAGAGAAGGCCCCATCCCTGTAAGTGTTCAAGGGGCTTGGAGCAAGCTGGGATAGTGGAAGGTGTCCCTGGAACAGGATGAGCTTTAAGGTCCCTTCCCACCCAAACCATTCCATGATTCCAAACAGGAATTGAAGGAATCACCTCCCTCCCAGCCTCTATCATCCCACCATGCTCCAGCCTTTTGAGTTTTCCAGAAGAACCACTTCTCCCTCCTTCCATCCATGATTTTCACTTTATTCATGTACAGAGTCACACCAAACATGATATTCTTGCTAAGGCCATTTCCTTTAAATAAGTTTTCCGAGTAGAGAGTGATGGAAGTGGGGCGGGAATACAGCGGGAGTGGCGGAATTGTCACCTGGGAACCGTCACAATTCACCATGGATACAGCGGAGGACATGCTGGAGCTACTCACACACAACTACCAGGTGTAGGGATGGAGTAACAGCCCTCCTGCTCCTCCTGTCCTACAACACTGACACAGGGAATGGCAACTGAACTGAACCAAAAAAAATGCCAGGAAAAGTGGAGCCTCCCATGCTGTGCTTCCCCTCATCCCAGTTCCCACAGTGCTGGATGCCAGACAGAGCCATTCCTAAGGGTGGGAATGGATGAAATCCCTGCGGTTTCAAACCTGGAGCTGGGAGATCCCCCCTGCCCCCAGCCTCCCAAGTCTGGGCTTTTCCATCTGTTTGGGATGTTTGGGATGAACACAAGGACCTGTGGGAAATAAAGAGATCAGGAAGGGTGGGAAAACACCAAACCAAGGAGAATTTGGCATAGATCAGGATTTTTGGTTTTCAGAACTTTAGAGCCCAAGGACCCAAGCTCTTATTCAAAGCCCAACATTCCAACCTGACTGTTTCCAGAGGAAAGAGGGGCTGGGGCTGCCTGGAGCCTCCAGAGCAGCCCTTAATTAATGACTTCACTCTTCCCAAAGAGTGACAAATTGCACTAGCTCCCGATGCCTCTGACACATCCCTGAAAAACCAGGCAGCTCAATGCTCTCTCCTTAACCACACATCCACCAATTCCTGCAGGAATTTTTCAACTTCTCCCAAGCAAACTGCACCCCTGCCACCCGAATTCCAACAAGGCTCCTGTGGGATCAACACCCGCGTGCAGCTGGGGGGTCGGAATTTAGGAATTGTGCCCTGCACATGCGGAGGGTGAGGTACAAAAATACATCCTTCCTTGGGTGGAATTATTTGAGAAGTAAAGGGATGGGATGCACCACGAAACGAAGTGGAAAATCAATCCAAGAAAGATGGAAACCAACTAGCACCTAGGGCTGACACTGATCCCAGTGCTCCTGGAATGCCTTTGGCATGGTGAGGATGTGCGGGATATTCCCAAATCCCAAAGCCTCTGTCTATCACCACTTCCAGACCCCCAAATCCAAGTGTATCCAACACTTGTGAACGGGAAAATGGGAACACAACAGGCTGGAAGCGCTTATTGGTACTGTGCTGGCCTGGATGGAATATTTACATGCTGGAATCAACGGAACTGCGGGAAAACCGGTGCTGCGAGTGCAGGCACCGAGATGAGCAGGACCAAACACAAGGAGGAGGAGGAATTCCGCTCCAAGGGCTTCTCCTGCCTTGCATCCGCCTGGAGCGTCACCACAGAGCGGGGGCTAAAGAAACACAGTGAGCCATGGGAGTGGGAAGCTACGAAAGAAAGCGCGGAATTGGGTCGGGAACTCCCGAAAAGTCCTCGGCCGGAGGAAGGGCAGGCCCGCGGGCATCACTTGAGGTCGCCGTCGCCCTCGCCCTGGATGGTCTTCTTGATGCGCAGCAGCATCGTGGTAAGCCACTGATCCAGCCGCGAGATGGAGTCGAATTCCTTCACCTGGCACCGGCAAAAACGTGGATCAGGGAGCGGGTGAGGAAGGGAATGAGGCAGGAATGCCGCAGGGATAGGAGGGGGGAGTGGCAGACATGGGTTCGTCCCGGGAGTAAAGGGCGGGGAAAGACGAGAGAAATGGGAGGGGAGAAATGCAAAGAAGGACAATAAAGAAAAAGCAGGGAGGAAGGGGGGGAAAAAGAAAGGTGGAAAGGGAGGGGAAAATAAGGGGAAAGGGGAAAAAAGGGGAAACAAAGGCAAAGGGAAAGCAAGAGCAAAAGCATCTCCAAACCCACTCTGAGCACTTTAAGCTCCTGTCAAACACCAAAGGAGCCGGAGCAAACCCAGGCAGGATCTGAACTATCCATGAAAACCCAGGAATGCTAAAGGAGGAAGCTGGGACCTTGCTGGAGCAGCACTGTCCCTGGCCCCTCTCTGCAGATTCCCAAATACTGAGCAGGGCACCCCAAAGAAGAGAAGGAAGAAGCAGCCAAGTGAACCCATAAGTACTCACTGCCTCAGTGTAGGCCTCGCTGTTTTGCTCCTCGTGAGCTTCCAGCAGTTTCTGGGAAAACACCAGGAAAAATTAGGGAATGCTCTGTCTGTTCCTGCATATTCCCTCTCTGGCATCTCATCCCAGGGAAGAGAGACCCATGGAAAGCACCCACTACAAACAGGGATCTGGGCCAAACCCACGGAAAAGTGGGGCTGATATCCTCTAAAATGCTGGGATAAAGGAGAAAACCCCTGAAAAAGTGGGAAAGACCCCTGGTTACTCACTTTCAATAGCTTGCACTCCCGGGAATCTGTGAAAGCTGGGAACATTTCTTCGTATTTCTCCAGCGCAAGCTGAAAGAGAGAAATCCTTTCACACATCATACTCATTTTTTTCCCCCCAGGATTCAAAGTTCCCGTCCTCAAACTTGGGGAAGTATCCACCAGGAATCCAGTGTTGACAGTGGCACATCAAGAACTCCAGCCACTACTGAGGAGGGATTTTGGGATAACAACTGTGAGCCCACCAAGCTTCTCCCAGCTGGCCGAGGTTGGTGAAGAGGGATTGGGAATTCTGGGGTAACTGACCTTGGCATTCAGCTCATCCACGATAAAGTGGCACAGGGCAGCTTTGAAGAAATATTCCTTGGCGCTGTACTTGAGCAAAGGGTTATCCATTGTGTTTGTTCCCACCTGGGAAAAAAAAAAACAGCATGGAAAAAATGGGGCAGGAAAGGAAAGCCTGTGTTAAACCAATTTAAATTCCACCCTAAGCCACAGGGCTGTGAATAAAAGGCATGGAAAAAAATGCCAAAAAGCTGTTGGGAAACAGGGAGGTTTTAAACTTATCCCAGGGGAAGTCAGATCTAACCAGGCTGATCCTTGGTTGATGAGGAAATGGAAAAACAAATCCATTTGGCTAAAAGCTGCTCCAGGATTAACCCGCTGGAAGCACCAAGCAGCGATGCTGGTATTCGCAGGTAAATATCCAACAAAAGGCAGAGCTGATAAATCCAGGAGGGAATTTTCTGCCAAAGCAAGTTGTAAATACATTCAAAGGGGAATTTTTATGAATTTCTCCCAGCCTTTCCCTGGAAACACTGAAAATCATGGATGTGGCACTTGGGGACACTTGGCCATGGCAGGAGGAACAGCGGGACTCTGACACCAGAAAGCTTTTCCAAACTAAACAATTCCCTGATTCTGGCAGTTTTGCCAACCCCCCAAGCCCTTTTCCTTGGGAAGAGGTGCTATTCCCATGGGATTTGGCTCCTGACCTGCTCGTAGATCTCAATGGCTTTCTGGTACTGCTCCAGCTGCGCCGCATAGGCCGCCACCTTCAGCAGACACTTGTTGGCTGAGCTGCAACCACATCCCAAAAATCAGGCCCTGAATCCTGGGAATTCACCAGCCTATACCCCAGCACCCCTTCCCAGAGAGAAAACTGGGAACCCACAGCTGGGATTTAGAGGAATTCTCTTGGAATAGCCCAAATTAGAAGTGTCTTGGTTCTGGGAGTGTCTGGGATGGATCCCTGTTCCAGCCCTCCCCGCTGATGCCAAGGACTTGCCTGTTGGAGAAGGGACCCTTGTAATAATCCGCAGCCTGCTCGTAGTGTGCGATGGCCTGGGGACAGAAATGTGGGATCAGTCATCCCGGGATAAAGCACCCCAGGCAACACCACAACCATTCAGGGAGAGAGATGGGATCCAATGGAGCAGAGCCAAGGAAGGAAATCCTTCCCTGGAAAATAACCCCTAAATCCCATCCAGTTTTATCATGCAAAATTCCAGCAGGAAATCTGCAGTGGGATTCCTGCTCAGGGAGCTTGAAAGTGGGAATGAGGGAATGAGTGCTGATGTGGGAACTAAAAGTGACAGAAAATGCTCCATGACATTCCTGAAGAACTTTTCCAATGGGAAACACTGAGGCAGATTCTCACCGGAGCATTCAGCCAGTGCTGCTGACACAGGGACACACCAGAGGCTTGGGACTGCTCCATGAAAGCCTCCAGGCTGGGAAAACCATTAACTCCAACTCAGGGCTGGATTTCATCTACACCAGGAATTCCAGCGCTGAATGGGAGATGGGAATTCTTGAGCTCAGGGCATGGAAATCCCAGGATGGTTTGGGCTGGAAGGGACCTCAAAGATGATCCACTTCCACTGAGGGGAACACCTTCCACTATCCCAGGCTGCTCCAACCTGGCCTTGGACACTTCCAGGGATGTGGCAAGCACAGGTTTTCTGGGAAAGCTGTGCCGAGGCCTCCGAGGACATCACTGATGATGTCACCAGTTATGTCACCCACGTCCCCTCACCTTCTCGATGTCCACCAGCTCGGCCTCGTAGATCTCAGCGATGGTGATGTGGTGCTTGGCGGCGATGGTGAAGCGGCCCTGGGGACGGGAGGGAGGCGGGATGAGGCGCGGCGTTCCCGGGAAGCCGCGCGGCATTCCCGGGAGTGGGGCCTTACCATGTCCGTGTAGATATCGATGGCTGCGTTTAAGCAGTTGATGGCCTCTGCAGCGTGTGTGAGAGACAACAGTGTCAGCCACGTCCCGCTCCCCAATCCCACCCGGCAGCTGCTCCAGGGAATATCTACCCACGGAGTGGGCTCTGGAATGATCTCGGCCCCAGCACCCCCAGCAATTCCCAAAGGGAACGAACACCGGGATGACCCAACCCCAAGTTTGCTGTCTGCATCCCCCACCATAGCAAACTTCAAGGGATCAACTCCAAAACACTGCTGTTTTCCAGGGAATTTGGGAGTTTCACCACTCCAAAAGGGCGTTATCCACCCTGAGTTTTTTTCCATGTCTCCTGGGATAATGCTGGTGGGAGGTGGGGGATGTGCTTCCAGACCTATCTAAGGAAAAATGGATCAGAGACTTTCCCAAAAATCACAACCAGGTTAAAAGAATCCCAGATCCTTTATTCTCACCCCAACAAAAGCCAGGACTGGGGAAAGCCTCAGGGACATGGCAGAGATCCCACTGGGATCCAGCCCAGTGACTGCCTGAAGCCATTCCTCAGGAAGCCATTCCCTAAAGCCAAGCCAAACCAGGATGGAAGCTGCCAAAAGTCCCAACACCCTGCAGCATCCCAAAACCCAACAAACACCAAGAGGAGATGCCAGGATAGTGCTGACCTCCTGCATCATCCCAAAGCTCCTTCTGGAGAAGCAGGAATGCACCTCTGCCATCACTGAGCATTTGGCGGGGAACAATCCCAGGTCCCGCTGCTGGGATTTGCTGCCTTACCTTGTGGATCCGCCTTTTTGTAGGCATTCCCGGCATCCACAAAGCTGGTGGCTGAGTCGTGCTTGCTCTGGAGCTGCATGTGCAGCTTGGCCGCCTGGCAAAAGGCATTTCCTGCCGCTGGAAAAGAAGGAATACTGATCCTGTGAATCCCGAGAATACGCTGCTTTGGGGACCTGAGGAGATTTAGGGATTAAGGCTTCCCAAGCAGGATCACCAGGTGCCATTTCAAAATTCCTCCAAGATCCTTCAGCTCATTCCCTTTGTCCACTCTCCCAGTATTTAAATAGGAATTGCATGGACACAGAGACCATCACCCATGGAATTATTTACAGGAAAACAATTGGGTGCTCTGGGATCACCCACGCCACCCCAGATCCCAGGATTTGGACTCACCACTCCAGTTTTTGGCAATCTTGAACATGTTGGCAGCCCTGGTGTACATCTCACAGGCCTCCTCCACCCGGGTGTTGCCCCTGGAATGAAGTGGGAATGCTCCTGAGGCTGGGCCAGGAGAGAACACATCTCCAGAGCCAAAATTGGGATTGGGAATCTTGGCCTCTCCAGGCTCTGTGAGGCTGATCCCACCCCCCATGTAAGAACACTGAAAGGGGAATGCTGGATTTAGGGTCTGTCCCAGAATTCCGAGATGCCAAAGTTCAGATTTTTGGTAAGGAAATGCGGATTTTTCATGGAAACTTTGAATGAAAAGAGGCTCTGGAGGGATCTCCTTGGTCTTCACAACTCCTCACAGGAGCCAGGTGGGATCAAGCTCTGTTCCCACAGAAAAAAAAAAATAAAAAAATCCCAGAATCCTTAAAGCTGGAAAATCCCTCAAGCCCACTAATTTAACATTCCCCCCAAATCCACATCCCCAAGTGCCACATCCACACTGCTCTTAAATCGACTCCACAAAAGGGATTATTCCATTTCCTTTTCCATCCCTTGGGGATTCTGGTGCTTTTCTCCCCTCCTTCTCTTCCTCTGGCAGCCGAGCATGGTTGGTTTGGAACCACAGGCGGGATTTTTGGATCACTCCTTGCCCTTGGAAGGTGCCTCTGGCATGAGCCAAAGCCAGTGGAGGCAGCACCAAGGAATGCTACACCCAGAGAGGCCTCTGGAACAGGGCAGCTCCCAGCCTTTTAATACCAAAAAATTAGAAATAAAAGGAATAACAGCTCTTGCGCAAGGTGATGGAGCAATTCCAGGAAGAGCCCAAGTGGAAGAATTAATTTGGCAAGCACTGAGAGACCTGGACATCCCGTTTGCAGGAAGGTGCCAAGAGCCAAGTCACACCCCGCCCCCCCCACCTTTCCATCCTCTTTTTTTTTCCTTCCATCTGTTTTTAGCCCTGAAAATTAAAAATTCCTCTCTCAAAATCTCTGCCCGTTCCCTCCAAGGATTTTCAGGAATTTGCCACCCGGATTATGCCCTGGAGCAGGCCCTGACTGATTAATCTGCCGGAGGCCAGAGAGGAATTTCTATTTAAAACTTGTGGATTTTAGGGCAGCCACAGCCGATTTTTCTGGACTAATGGCTAAAAACCTCACGGCCTTCGCAGAGTATCGCTCCGGGAATGTTCTTTCCTTACAAAACTAAGGAAAAGCAGGACTGAGGTGGCCACAGCATCCCGTTTCCAGACACACCCCCAGGAACAGCGAGGCTGGAGCAGCCAGGCCCAGGGAAAAGGACGCTCTGCCATTTTCTGGGATAATATCAGCCGCAGCCCCGGGGTGCCGGGTGTTCCCTGGGATTTAGGGAGAGCTCATCCCTGCCAGGGCGAATCCCGAGGATGCCGGAAGATGATTCCGCCCGGGATAAGGCCGGGATGAGCGCGGGGCCGGACGCGGGAACAGGAGCCGCAGTGGCCGAGCGCGCTCGTCACATCCCTGCAGCCATGGATGGCCAGCAGGAGCTGTTCCAGAGGGATTCGGGTTTGGATCGGGATGGGAGGGCTCTGTGTGCGCCCCCCTACCGTGCCCTGGCAGGGATAAGGAAGACCCTCACTCCCACTAGGAGGCAGGAGCTGGGAAAAAGGGGGAAGACGTCGGGAAGGGGAGGATGGAGGAAATGGTAAAGGGAGGCAGGAAATAGGGAAGGGGGCGGATCTAGGAGATGGGGAAGGAAGGGTGGGAGGGGATGGGAGGGGGG
>VXBR01005507.1:111715-134002 GCA_013400215.1 Cisticola juncidis
GGGACCCGCGCAGCCGCGGCGCTCCGTTTATTGCCAAAGGGGGGTTTCTTCAGGAGCTAACTCGAAAGATGGCTGTGCTCGATGCCGAGGGAAGGGGTTCCCGGCTTAGTGCTAGCAGTGGGATCCGTGTCAGGGATCCTTATCCTCAAGGTCATTTGTGTCACTTTGCGAGTTTCCGGGGAATTACCTCACCTGTAACGCAGGAGAGCTGAAGCTCTGATTCCCAGGAGGTAGGCTACACTTTCCTGGGACTGTTCCACACTAATCAGGTAATCAGGAGAAGGGTCGCCCGTGTCATGAGCGCACATTTGAAAACGCCCCTGGAAGGAGTGAGCCCCGTGCGGGGAAAACTGGGATATTCCTCCCTGATCCCTCCCCTGCGCACCCGAGCCGAGGGAATCCCACAGCCCTGAACAAGGAGTGGAACTACAGCTCCCGGCGTGCCCCGCGGCACGGGGACCGGAACGCCGCCTCCCCGCGCCCCTCGTCTCCATGGCGAATCTGGCGCATCCCGGCGCAGCTCCCATGGGAACGTCCCTCATGGCGTCCCGGGAACCGCGGGAACTGTGGAAGAAAGACCTCGCGCTCCCCACGGCTCCGCTGTCCCGGGTCCCTCCCTGTGAGGGAATGCCGGCTCCGCAGTGCCGGGAAGACCCTGTGATGATCGTCCGGGAAAGGAAATCCCGGCTCCGGTATCCCAGGAATTCCAGGTTAGTGACCTGGTTTCAGGGCTGGGCGAAACTAAAGCCGGGAGCGCTTCCCAAAACAGGAACTGCCATCCCCATCCAAGCTCGCTGGGAAAACCGCGAATTGCTCTACACTGGATCCCAATTAACCCCAGGGGTTTTCCCTTTTCCAGGCAAGACATCATGAAACCTTTTTCTCTCTCTGAGCTCGGGCTCCCAACAGAAAACAAAGCCATCCGGGGAATTCTCTGCCCCATGGCTGTGGAGCTCTGCCACCTCCTCCTCGCCCTGGAACGGGAAGATGGGATTTGTCCAGCCTTTCCTAATTTGGGGGAAAAGGCGGGAAAATTAGCCAAAGCTATGGAAGAACTCACTGTTGTGGCAAGGAGGTGAGGTGGATGGGAATCTCC
Organism: Cisticola juncidis; assembly: GCA_013400215.1. Taxonomy (NCBI): domain Eukaryota; kingdom Metazoa; phylum Chordata; class Aves; order Passeriformes; family Cisticolidae; genus Cisticola; species Cisticola juncidis. Next base: position 112,812 of record VXBR01005507.1, read on the forward strand.
CAGGTGGATTTGGGGGCTGGGAAGAGATGGAAAAGGTGGCAGGGAGTGCGCACCTCCTGGAGAAGTGGGATTGGGAGTGGGGAATAGACAGGAGTGCTGAGCCCAGTCTTTCCATTCCAGGCTGTCACAGGATTCTAGTGAGGAAGAGAACATGGAGAGGTGTTCCATGAGTGAATCCCTGCTCCAGGCTGGGAGGGATGTAGTGCTTGCTACATTCCAGCTCCAAGAGCATCCCGACAGCCGCTGGCACCAAGAGCACCTGGCGGTGGCTGCCAAGAGGAGCCTGATAGAGACAGCAAAGGTGAGGAGGACACTAGGAAGGGACACGAGCAGGGATGAGCTCCAGCAGATCCATGGAGCAAACCACACCTCCTCGCCCCTCCAAGGATGAAATGGAAATGGAAATTCCTGACCTGAGTGGTTTTTCTGCCTTGTTTCCTGGTTAGATCCTTCAGCTGGAAGACACAGCAGGGATGAGGAGGATCACTGGCGCTGCCAGCTGGCTTCTGGAATGCCTGACTGCGCTGCAGGATGCCTGGGACGCTCCAGGGCTGCTGGCTGCATTCCAGGCCTTTTCTGAGGCCGTGCTCCTGCTGAGCCGCCTAACAGCCAAGCGCCTCCAGGAACTTGGATATTGTCCTGGAGGGAAGAGCTTGGCCCAGACCCTGCAGCTGCTCCACAAGTGTGTCCCACTCATCCACACAGCCAAGCACAGTGCCCTGGCACATTCCGGGGATCGACAAGCTAACCTCTCTCAAGATTCTGTTTTCCAGCTGACGGAGAGGACCATCAGGGAGCTCCTCTCCCTGCTCCTGGAGCCACAGGACAGGAGTGGGATCTTCTCCCAGCAGGTGAGCAGCCTCCAGGCTCTCCTCTCCCACCCCAACCCCCTGCGCCTCTCTGAGGGTGCATTCAGCTCACACTTGGAAGCAGTCATTCTCCATGGAATGCTGCTGGCAGAATCATCCAGTCTGGATCTGCAGCTGGAGCTGTTGGAATGTTGCTGGGTACTGCTACAGCTGAGGAGGAGCATCTGCAGCTACATAAGCCAGAGGGAGGAACAGCCAGGACAGAGCCAGGGAGAACATAGACTGGAGTGGGAATGTCACAGCTTGAAGGAGGAGCTGGAAAATCTGGACCGGGCAGTGCTTAGGGCCACGCTGTGCCAAATCCTGGATGGCTTCTTCGAGGAGAAGGAGCCCCTGAGGCAGCTGGTTGAAGGTGCCCTTAGCCTTGCCCATTCAGGATGTTTTCCAGCAGAACCAGGAGGAATTCTGAGGAAGCTCCAGCCCCTCATTGCTGCCTTCTTCGCTCAGGCCCAGCGGATGCTCGAAGCAGCCGATCTGGTCCTGGCCAGGTGTGCCAAGGCCCAAATTGCCCGGGAAATCCGGGAGGGCGTGGAGCACCTGCAGAGCCTGCTGGCGAGCCTCCCTTCCCTGCTCACAGAAACAAGAGGGAATGTCACGGAGCAGCTCCAGGCCCTGTGCTGTGCCTGGGCCAGAGCCACTGACAGCCTCCTGCACTGCTTTGAGGAGACCATCGGCATGAGACAATTCCTTGAGCTATCTATCCGGGAGCTGGCCAAGCACAAGGAATGGTGCGAAGCGGCGCTGGAATGCCGCGATCCCGAGGGATTCTCTTGGCACTCTGCTCGCCTCACGGGCTGGGCGCGCTGGGTGGTCGGAGCCACCACCCGGCACGTGGACAGGGCCACAGATCCCATCTTCAGGAATGGTTTGCTGGTGTGGGTGGAGCAATTGGCCAAATCCATCCTGGAGCTGGGAGCAGTCATGGCCCTCATTCCAGGAAGGTTTTCCTGCCTCCAAAGCTGGGATGCCTTTTCCCAGGCAGCGAGCTCCCTGATGGACTCTGCTCTCCGTGTCCAAACCGGGCTGGATGGATCCAACCACCCGGAGATCCTCAGCCCGCTCCGTGAGCAAGTGCGGAGCACCAAGGTGGAAAAGGGGCTGGAGCTCAGCCTGTCCCACACTGGGACACGAACTAGTACAGATGAGGCAGGATTCCAAGGAGATATCCAAAGTAATCCATCTTCACCACCAGCTAACTTCTCCCTGGATCCATGCAAAGGGGATACACACCCTGTCATTACGGCTCTCCTGGGAGCATCCAAAACTGGTGACATGGACGCTGTCCGTGCTGCTTGCTCTGTCCTGCTGGAGCTCTCCAACAGCTGTGTGGAAGCAGCACGGGAAGCACTGCCCATCGCTGAGCCCCCTCAGCTCCAGGTGCTGGAGCAGCACCAGGATATCACGGCACTGACCCCACGGATCATCAGCCTGGCCATGGAAATGCCCCCTGGGCAGCTCCCTGTTCCAAGCAGGCTTCTCCAAATGGCACTTAGGCTCTTGGGAAGGATTGAGGAGACTCGGGAATGCCTGGCAGCTGTGGCAGGCTCATGGAATGGTCTCGCCCAGCAAGTGCTTGGATTTATCCTGTCGGGTGACTCTCCAAGGGGGAAGCAGGCTTTGGAGGAGACCCTGCTGGGTTTAGCAGGAGCAGTGCAGTTGGCGGGAGATATTGCAAGCACAGTCTGCAGTAAGGAAAATCCCAGTCCCTCCTATGTCCAGGAGAGCTTTCTGCAGCTCCAAGCCAAGTTTTCCCGTGCTCAGCTGAACACCAAAGTGTTCCTGGAGAAGGCAGCATCCTTCAGGGAAGCCTGTGGGATGCAAAAGGCCATCCTGGAGCTGCACGGTGTCCAGTGGGCCAATAGCATGCGTGTCCTGCTGGATGCCATGGATCAGTTTGTGGGTAGGGATGTCCTGTTCCTGAGGGAGCTGAGCAGAGCCATGAAGAACAAGGTTGGCCCACGGAGCCTCCTGGCTGCTGTGGCTGAGAATTCCCTCAGGTTGCAGGAGGCTGCCCGGCTCTCCTACTTATCCTGCCCTGGAGACCATGGTGCCAGAGAAATCCTGGTGCTCCGGGAGGAGATCCAGATGCTCATGGAAGCGCTGCTGGATGTGTCCAACACCCTCCTGCTCTCCCCACTGCCTAATGCCAGCTTGGCCATCCGCTTTGAGCTCCTGCGGAGGGACGTGGCCCTCAGGGCCAAGGCGTTGTTGCTCCACATGGAAAGGGTCAACACAGAACAGCTGCAGCTCATCCAAGGTGTGGCTGGAGCAGCTCTGTCCAACCTCACCCAAGGGGAGAGGGAGAGGAGTAAAGAAGGTTTTGAGGAGAAGGCAAATCAGCTAATGGCTGATGTCCAGTGGGTCAGAAACACCCTCTGTGATGTTCTGGAGGCTGGTGCTCAACTTACATCGCAGCCTGGTCTGCTGTCCATGGCTGACCACCTCTTGCTCCTCACGGCTGATGTGGTGGGAAGCGCCCGGCAGCACTTGGGGAGCCACCAGGACACTGGGGATCCCTGCCAGGACACTGGGGATCCCCACCTGGACAGCATGGTGTGGTACTGGTCGGCCAAGGCACACTACCTAGTCACACAGCTCCACGTTATCCATGGAATTGACAGGGACATCCTGCGGCGCCTCACGGAATGCCTGAAGTGGGAACGCTTCTCAGGATCACCCAACAGCACAACCGGACTCTCCCCAGCCCCAGAGCCCACTGAGGCAGCAGGAATTCATGCATGCAGGAGTAGAGGAGCAAGTGGAGCCATGCGGGAAGTGGGTGAGCTGGTATGGGAGCTCTTTTCCCTGGCAGGGTGTTTGTCAGGGCTGGCCGTCATTCCTGGTGCTCCCAGCATGGAGCAGGAATGTGAGGGATGCTGGCAGGGCCTCTGGAGTTCAGCAGGCTGACCCTGGGCCACCTGGGCAGCTCAAGTTGCTGGCAGCCCGGGATGCCTGGATATCCGATCGGTCAGGCACTCTTACGTCCATCCCTATCCGCCATTTCAGAGGCAGGGGCGCTGTAGCACTCTCCCTCACCTCCACACATTCCCTCTAGGAATATCAGCAACTCCATTCACATGGGTGTCAGGAGCTGGGAAAGGCTTTGGCACAGACCCTCAGCAAAGTGCTTTAGAGCTCTAATTGTGCTGGGAATCAATTGCAAATTGTCAGCTTGCAGGACACCCTAATCCCATTTGGAGATGGCTCCAAGGGCTTTGGATTTAGGGAGAAGGGCTGGTGGGAAGGTAGAGTGGACCTAGCAGGGGGTGGGCAGGTTTTCCACCAACTTTACTCACCAAAATCTCCTTCAGAAACACCCAGGTAGAGACCACTTGGCATCGCTATGTCCACACATTCCAGGTTTGGAATCTGCTCCATTACTGTCTCAACAACACCGGGATAGCCTTTCCAGCCTCTCACCTGCAAAGCAGGAGAGAGGAAACTGTGACAAGTGGCAGGGTGGCTCCAGCAAGGTGTCCCAGGTGACCCAGGAGATGGCCACAAGGATGCTCCACATGGCTCAGTTCCTGCGGAGGAAGGGCCCTATTGCGGTAGGCAGCATTTCATCCCTCCCATTTTCCCTTAAGATCATGTCAGCTCCATCCCAAATCCCTGTGTCACCCAGCTCTTGGGAGAGTGGCACCAGCTCTATTTATACAAAATACCCCAAATTCCTTCCTCCTGGCTGAATGTAAGCTTGGCATCCTGTCCCTTCCTTGGGATGTATCTGATGTATTCTCCTGCACCTTTCCCTGTCCTGCAGTAAAAGCTTTTTCCCCAGGACTCTCCCCAGTCCCACTGATTTTTATCCTGTTCCAGAGCAAGGAGCAGTTTGTTGCCTGTGCCAGGCAAATGGTTTCTGATGGGCAGGTGGTTGTTAAGTTTGGGAACATCCTTGCCAAGCACTGCCTGGACCAGAGATGCGCCACAGAGCTGCTCCGTGCTGCCGAGCACACCCAATCCATCAGCAGTCAGCTCAGCATTGTGGCCAGGTGAGCTTCCAGCAGCTGGGATCACCTCTGGCAAGGTCATCCCAGAGGGATCCCTTCTCCAAGGAATGCGGGTGGTGGTCCCCAGAGGTCCTAGGGGAGGTGGGTATTGTCCAAGAGTTAAGGAACAATTTGGAGGTCTCCCGTCCCTCCATGGGTTTCCCTGCTGTGATGGCACAGGGGATGAGCTGGGTTTGGAATAACAACACTGTCAGGATAACCAATGTCCTTCCAGTAAAATCCTTTGGAATGTTTTTGAAGGGTGAAAGCAGTGACTGGGGAGAGCAAGGCCTCCTCTGAACTGCTGCTGAGCAACGTGCAGAACCTCATCCAAGCAGTCCAGCATGTCCTGAGGGCAGCCGAGGCAGCGTGTGTCAAAGTGAGTCCATCATGGGATCAATCCCAGAATTATTTGGGTGGGAAGGGTTGCTCCAAGCTCCATCCAACCTGGCTATGAGCAGTTCCAGGGATGGGGCAACTACAGCCTCTCTGTGCCAGGGCCTCTGCACCCTCACAGGGAGGGGTTTCTCCCTAACAGTGGAGGCTGATAGCAGCAATTCCATGCTGCAGGAGCTTCTCATCCAGGTTCTTCTATGGGAGCTGGGATCTGGTGGCTGTGGGACTCCAGCTGGATCAAATATTCCTCCTGGAATACTTTTATTTTGTGCCTTTCTGTCTCATGTCCAAAGGTCACCCTGCATCATCCCAAGCATTGACTGTCCTTGAAGTCACCTTTACCTGCTCCATCTCCCACTTAATTTTTGGGTCATAGAGCACCTTTTATTTGGAATTAGTCCATGCTATCCTCTTTATTCCCAAAAGCCAAATTCCCAAGAGTTTCCCGTGCAGCTGCAATCAACAGCCACCTGATCTGACTGTAAGGTCTGTGAGAGCCGTTTTTTCCTGAAAAACAACTGGAAAACAAGTGCAAACACCACCAGCCTCTTCCTGAGGGAGCATTTCCACCTGAACCCCATCATCCTCTATAATTCTACTGCTTTTCCTGGCATCAGCATCTCTTTTTGAAGGAAACACAGATCTTTTAGAATCCCATTTGCTGAACAATCAGCCTCAAGGGTGACAAAGCTCCTCCTGTGCTTAATTAAACTTAATACTTCCTCTATTTGTCCATTTTTCAGTTTGCTGATGCCAGCCTGGATTAATTAATTAATTAATTTTGATTATCTAGATCCCAAAGTCCTTTATGACCTGGAAATTTCCCTTTGGAAAATTCCCTGCTTATCAAAAAACTGCCCTCCTTTCCTCTTCCTGTATGAAGCTTTTGAAGCACTTTGAAGCATTTTGAATCATTAAGAGGTAGCAATGCCACGTGGATCATGCAGACACCTTCACATCCACACTTTTCCATAATTTAGGATGCACAGGAATATATTAAAGCAATTCCTTTGTCCAACAGGGTTTGGGACAACCCTCAACAGACCCTGAAGAAGAACAAGTTGCTGCTTTCTGCCAGCAGTGGAAGAAAAACCTGACACAGCACAGAGCCAAGGAGGCTTTAAATTCCGACCGGGATGAATTGGGGCTCCGGAAAACTCGAGGGGCAAAGGCTGAGCCCACCTTGATGTCTCTGGTGCAAGAGCAACCCCCTCAGAGCAGGAATATCCCAAAGCATCCCAGTCCTAGGAAAGGATATACAGTTATGGACAGACACTTGTAAATCCAGAGAGGGACTCCTGATGGCGTTGGAAGCAGAGAACACTTTGCAGTGTGAAGGATTCACGCTGGAGCATTTCATCGTGGCAGGAAAATCTCAAAACAGGCTCCATGGGGAGGCCAGGAATCTTATGGTGAGTGATTTAACCCCAGATGGTGAGATAGGATTGACAGGGCTTTGGAGAATCCTGATCCGGTGGGAGGTGTCAGAGGTGTCCCTGCCCATGACAGAGGGTGGAATGGGATGAGTTTAAAGTCCCTTCCTACCCAAACTACTCGAGATTCTGTGATCCAGAAAAGCTCAGGTTTTCTGCTTTCAACCTCTTCTCCTTCACATATCCAGGAATACAGCAGTGGGGAGCACTTTGTCTCACCTGCTGCCCCTGAGCCTGCAGATTTCTTCCCAAAACCCCACTCAGCCCCAGAATGCTCTCTTATCCAGAGTGAACATTCAGTCCCCAAGATCACCTACTTCACAGCTTGCAGAGTATCCCAGACTGGTGACACTGCAGCTCCTGTATCCTGGCTCTCCACATTCATCCTTCCCAGCCTCACGATTACAATTTGGAAGTTCTGCAGGAGAGGTGGAAAGGAGCTTCCCCTGTGGAATACACAATCCAACACCACAGCAGATCACAACTGGCTTCATGGCGGCTGCAGCCCATTCCAGCCCACCCTGGTGTCCCACCTACATCCCAACCACTTTCCCCACACCAGGAATTCCATTACTTGTATGGTAGCAAAGAATCTCCTCCATATTCCAAGGAAAAGCAGCAGCGGGCGCACTGGACACTCTGGGAAGCTATCTGCAACAGATAAAGCAGGGAGCAGAGGTGGATGGAGGAGCAAAGCAGCTGGAATGAAGGAAGGAAGGAATTACACATGGAGACAACAGGCTGTGAGGACTCACAGACCTTTGTATCCGCATCCTATTTCCACAGTTTTTCCCTGCTGGCTTTGTTTTTGAGGAAAACCTTGAACAACCACACCAGTGAGTAGATGAAGAAATAAAGGACTACTAATAAAGAACTAACGGATTACTCCAAAATAACAACCCAGTTCCCTGTCTATTCTCTGGTTTTCCAACACAAAGAAATCACAAAATTAATGGAATTCATGCTCTGGCAAATCAGGAAGGCAAACTGAAACTGCGATTACCTTTGGAGATGCCTCCTCTGCCATGCAGGAATCTCTGGCTTCCCGTGGCTCATCCATGCAAGGCAAAACCTCAGAATTTGGGATAAACATGCTGCTGTCCCACTGGAAACACCACTTGGTCAACAAACAAGAGGAAAAGGTTCAAGGCCATCACTTGGCCAAGTGAAAAACAAGAGGAAAAAGTCCACCAAGGAAGAAACTTAAAGCAGAGAAAGGTTCCAAAGGGGTGGAAAGCAGATGACTGATTGAGCAGTCAGCACATTTTAATAGGAAAGGCAGCTGGCTAGGAATGACTGCATTTCCTCTGGAGAAAAAGCAACCCCAAAGGCAGGACAAGAGGTCTGGAGGGCAGTTGTGCTCTCCCATGCAAAACCTGGGGAATTCAAGACATGCAGGGTGTTCCATGATAGAAAATGGCAACTCTCTTCATGAGACCTCAGGATCAGGTACAAGGTTATCTTAAAACCCCAAAAAGCCCAGCTTTCGTCCCCCTCATCCCAGCTACCACTGTATGCACACAGAGTCGTCACCAGGAATTAACTGTACCCTTTTTAATTGTTTTGTTAAAAATGTCATCGAGACACCATGAATACAAGTACTGCAGTTACAGCCATACAAAAAAAGCAATACAAATTAAGCAGCTGAATACAAAAATACGTTGAAATACATGAACACCACAATGGAACTTGGAGCACTAAATCCCAATTGTGTAGGTGTGGAAAAAAATTAAATAAAAACCTTTTTTTTTTGTATTAGACAATGTAGTATTCTCCACTTTGAACAGTTACTTTTGCTAGTTATGTACTTCACAATTTCTTCTATGTACAGCATAGAATAAAATACTTTTAAAAGATATGACATTTTTCATCCTCAGTATGTGATATAGTCTCTTTTACACTAATATTGACTGCAGGAATAAAAACTGTCCGTGTCTTACATCAACTCATTGGAAAAGGAGGAGCAATGCTTTCCTTTGAATTCATATCCATGGGGTTTTCCATCAGTTCGGGGGTTTGGCAGTCCTGGAATGGCATCTCTCCCGGGAATTCATGTACATAATATTGCTTGGATCTATACAAATGTGGCAATTGGATCTAAGTGGTGGTTGGGAAAAAGGCAGCTCACACATATACAGCTCTGGGAATTTTCCATGACTTATTTACAATGAAAGTGCTTTTCTCAGCTCTAACACGATCCGGGGGGATTGGTTTCCTTTCTACAGGTCAATTATTAGTCTCCCTGAAATTGGAAAGAAAAAAGATTCTCTAGAAAATACCACAGCTTTGCAAACACTCGAGCGTACTGGAGAACTGCGTGTGGTTCGGAGATTAGCAGCTGAAAAGTGGTGGGAATTATAATTTAAAAATAAATAAAGCCAAAAGAGGTAACCCAGGTACAAAACAGCAGAGAACTGCAATATCCACAACAGTAAAAAGACTCCAAAGCCATCTGCTAACAAAACGGGGAAGCGGTTGGATCAAAAGTCTTGAAAACATCTTTTAAGGATTTATCATCCGACTCCCCGTTGGGATCGCTCTCCGGGGCCTGTGTTACCTGTCCGGGCTGCCTCACCTGCCTGGGGTCACTGTACTGCGGCCGGATTAATCCCGACAGAGCCTGGATTGGGAGATTATGGACGGCAGGAGCAGCGCTGGAGTGTTTAGCCTGAGATTTACTGGTACTGTTTGCCTTGTCTGAAGCAGCTTCTGCTGATCCTTCTGTGGGCTTTTCCGTGTTCGAGGCAACCTTCTGCTGGGACGCATCTTCCACAAGACTTGGCTCATTCTTACTGGAATTTTTCAAAATACTTTTTTTCTGGTTCTCTCCGTTCTCTCCCGAACTGGCTGGAGCCGTGTCCGAGGATGTGCTGTGATCCCTGGGATCATACAAACTGATCCCACTCAGGATGGAGCCGGGAGATCCCAGCCTAACACCGCTGGACGATAATTTGGGCGCGTATGGAGGCAGAGCATCGGGGTCGGATTTCAGAGTCGCAGCTTCAGAGGGCTGGGATGAGCTGGCAGCAGCTCTGGCAAGGCGGGGGTCAAACTTCGGAGGGTGGGAATCCTTCCCGACTCCATGGTGAGCGTCTGCACTCGACAGTCTGTGGAGTCTCGGATCAACGTTCTTTTGCAAGCGAGGATCTCCCAGTTTGCTGGAGCTACTGGCATGGGAATCTGTGGATGGATCCAAGTAACCACCCCGGCCCGTGAGGCTGTTTTTGGCCTTGGCAGCGAGCCGGGGATCGGCTGGCATCGCGTTGGGGTGCGGATCGTTCTTCAGATTCCGCAGTTTATTCAGTCTCTGGTCGGCAATGAGCGGAGGGAGAGGTAAATTGATGGAAGAGACAGGGTCGGGTTTAGGCAGAGGGATTGGGAGCAAGTCCTCAGGGGCCCACACAATGTGCTTGGCAAAGTTGGGTTTCATCAGGGTCACATCCATCTTAATGTGGCTGAACTGCCGTAGCTGGGAGCGGGGATCCCGTAATGTGACGCCCGGCAAAGGCTCCAGGGGAATGAGGAAAGCTCGTTCCCTCAGCTCCCTCTCCGAGTCCTCCTCGTCATCATCCAGCCCTTTCTGCTTGACCTTCACTCCGGTGTGGGCGTGGTGCAAATCCAGCTTGGCCCCGGCGAGGGAGGAGCCGGGATGGCCACCCTCACTGACCTTGTGCATCCGTGGATCGCGGGCCAGCCGGGGATCCAGGGACGCCGACTCCGAAGGCTTCCTGGCATTGGGCCTCGGAGAGGCCCGGAGTCTTGGGTCAGCAGCCTGAGGCCCCACACCTTTGTCTTTTGCCAGCCTCGGATCCGTAGGCATCCCAAGCATGTGCTGCTCTGTGGAATGTTGTTGCCGATTCCTAAAGTTTTCACTTTGTTTCTTTAAGGTTTTGAGGATTGATTTAACACTGCTCCCCTCTTCCTCCTCACTACTGGAATACCAGTTGACATTGTCATCTGAAAATCAAAGAAATGCCACAAGATTTAGATCATTCCATCAAAAACCCCTTAGAGAATTCAACATTCCCTAATAGGAAACTTCTCAGTAAAGTCAAACTGGAAAGATCTGATATTAAATCACTCCCTGTGTCATAAAAATCACAACCTCAAATGACCAAAATCCATTTAATCAAAGAAATGCCATAACAAAAAAAAATCTGGAGGTAGTGGAGATAGAATGCTACACAGCTTGGCAGTGTCTCCATATCGATCAATATTAATTTGGAAAAATAACCTGCTTTCAAACAATCCTTATCAATACTAGTAAAAAAATCCTATCTAAAATCTGAGTCTTGATGGGAGAGGAAAAGTAAAATGTCCCCTTGCAGTGGTTCTTTAATCCAGGTAAATTATTAATTTACTGCCTTACTTAATCCAAATCCCAAAGTTTGCAGAAGAGGTTAAGATTCAGGAAGGGAAGAAATTACAATATTTTATTTTAAAGGATATCAGAGAAGGGAAAATGCAGCTCTAAAGGAAATAGATCAAGAGTGCAACTGAAGAAACAGGATCAAGGATGCAGTTCCAGTCCTAGCAGCAAGAAACAACCCCTCTGGTCCAACAAGGGATTTTCCCAAGTAATTATCAACCAAAGGATATTACAGAAGTGCAACTAGATCCAAAAATTATTCATTGGAGCTAGGATGGACTGAGTCTACACCAGAATCCTAGAACAAGCTGGGAAGAAGAGCTGAAAATACTGAGCTGCTGCTTGGACATTCCCAAGAACTGTGAACAGTGACATGACGCGAGTCAACATCAACCAATTTGTTGACCACAGCCATTCAAGTACAATGAGAATTGTACAACCAAATCCTGCTCACCTTCATCTTTGCTCATGGCCCTCTGGCCCTGGCTGCTGGCAGAGTCTCCATCCCGTTGATGCTTCTGGCTGAGCCTCACATACAGGGCTTTCTGCATGGCTGGCAGGAAATCAGGCACGTTGATGCCCTGGTTATGGCCCATGTGGCCACCCATGCAGTCTGACTCGCTCCCGCCCGGATGCGACTCCGAAGCCATGAGGTGAGCCTGGTGATCCGTAAATTCTCCGTGCCATGCTCCATCTGCAGGACAAAACTCCAGTTAGCAGTTAGCCTAGAGAAATGTTGACAGCTACAAACATGGAATCATGGAATGGACCGTGTTGGAAAAGAGCTTAAAGGACATCCAGTTCCATCCCATGGGACGACACCTTCCCCTATGCCAGGCTGTTCCAAGCCACATCCAACCTCACCTGGATCACTTTCAGGGATGGACCAGCCACAGCATCTCTGGGAAAACTCTGCCAGGGCCTCCCCATCCTCACAGGGAAGGATTTCTTCCCAGTATCTCATTTCAACCTAAGGCCTAACATGACTTCACAACTGACCAGCCCCAGCTGAGAAAGCCAGAACACGGCAGATATTCCTATTCAAAATTCATCCTGCAGATATCCTTACCTCCAGAATTATTGGCTGGCTGGAAGTTGTGCACAGCTTGGTGGGAATAATAGTTGTCGTAGAAGTCGGCTGCGTTCTGCATGGGCTCGTAGTCCCCGGGCATCTGCTGGTACTGCGGCCCTGGAGGACAGTGATTGTCCCTTGACATGTTCACCATGTGTCCCTGCACTCCAGGGGAATTGTAGGATCCTCCCATCCCTGGTGGGGTGAGGGGTGGCCCACCCTGCTGCCCCTGCATGGGCATTCCGCTCTGGTTCTGTGGGCCCATGTATCCTGGGGGAACGCCCTGCATGGGGGGGCTCTGCGGCATTCCCGGCCCTTGGGGGCCTCCGCAGGGATGATGCCCGGGTGACCCCGGGTGCATCGGGGGCCCGTTGTGTCCTTGGGACATGCCAGGACCTGGCCCTGGACTCGAGCCCGGGTTGTACATGTGCTGGGAATGTGGATCATTGCCCTGGAATGGCGGTCGTGGGGGTGATGCGCTGTTGTAGAAGGTTGGTGGCCTGGAAGGAGAAGAAAATCAAGGAAATCAAATTTTGGACATACAAACACTAACAGCTGGCTCTCTTCACCCGCTCCCACTCTTATTATTTGACCTAACATTGGATAAAATTCCCAAAGGAGCATTATTTTCCAACTACACCCATTCTACATTCTTTAACTTGGCCAAAAGCACTTTTTTTTCCAGTATTTGCTCATTTCCATCAGTTTTGCCCACGAAAAAAAACAACTACAAAAAGAATGGAGCAGGAAATGAACTGCTCCACCTGGAGATGCCAAACCAAGAGTGAACTTCTGGAAGGTCAGGCCTATGTTCCTTTCTATGGAAAACATGAAATAATCCTGGTATCAACTATCTGGAGATCCTTAACTTAGCCCGGAATCCTGACAGGAACAATGACTAAAGATTAAATTATGAATATTCAGGAGAGTTCTCCCCAGAATTCCAACACCTACTTCTTCCCAATTTTGTGTGCCAAATCCACAGTGGGCTTCACAACGATTTCAAAAAGAGATGGAATTTTCTTATAATCTCCTGAAGGATCTTGGTAATTTTCCATGTCGGACTCAGAGAAGGGATATTGCTCTGGGGGGGTTGGCAGGAGTCCAACCCCTGGTGGGGGTTTGGGAAGAGGAACAATGCCCCGCTTCCGGAGTTCCTCCAGCTCCTTCTCGTCTTCATTTTGGGGTTCCTCCTCATTATTCAAAACCTGGAACAAAGCCATGTGGCAAACATTCCATCAGTTTTCCAGTATTCCGATTCAATTTAATCTTGTGCCTTTTACTGAAATATTATTTCCATATTTAGATGAACAGCTTTCCCCTTATCTGCTACAATACTGCTGGATGTTGGCATCCAACTCAAAGGAATTCTAAACCCATTTTTGGGAGTTGTTTTCCAGGACACCAAATCCCAGCCAAGAAAATACTTCTCTATTTCAGGAATGAACAATTTCCCACAAGTCCACTTCCTTCAAACAGGAATGACAGGAGTTATTCCAAGACTCCTCATGCTTTTAGTGTTGGATTCACACTCCTTTAAGGCCTGGTGGGCAATGACTGGAGAGGGAATATCCCAATAAACCAGAGCTCAGAATTTCCCAGAGCACATGGGAAAGCGTCCTCCATTCCTCCCCCACTCTGAATGCACCAATCCCAATATTCCCGCTATCCTTGATCACTCACCTTATCCAACAGCTCCTTGGTTTCTGCAGTCAGGGGTGCATGAGAGAATTTGCATTTATCTCCTTGATAACACTTTGCTCCTGTGTGGTAAAACTTGCAGGGGAATTCATGTGAGGAAGGAATTAAGGATTCCTAACAGTTTGGGAAGGCTGTAAAATCCAGCTAGCAGCTATCCCTCAATTCTTCATCAGGAATTCATCTTTATGGTATTTTGGAAGCTCATAAACAACTTATCTCTTACTTCCATTTAAAATTCTCCTAAAAATGACACTTCGGTGGCCTTCAGATTTCATTTTCCAATTGTGATTAAAATGGGAAAGGTCTCAATTTCAGAGGAAAACACCAAAATAATGAAAAAGAGGAACAGATCAGGGGGTTAAAAGTGTAGAAAATGTAGATAAATTGAAAATTCCAGGAATTTTATTTTTGAAAATGTCACAAATCAGTAATATTATATTTACTTTTTCCTCTGAAGAATTTGAGAAAAAGAATCTTGTAATTAATCTACACAGTAGGTGGTAGAGTCTCTTAAAAATACAGTCACCTTCATAAATCATATGTATCAAAATAAATAGAAATAAAATAATAGAAATTAACATTTCAGGTGAACTTGGAAGTACTTTTAAAGGATATTGTGCAAATAAATGCAGTTCTCTCCTTTGGTGCAGTAACCCTGGATGTAAAACTTACAGATTTCCTTTTTCTTTTCAATCTCTGCATCATGATCGAATTTACACTGTTCTCCCTATAAATAAATTGAAAAAGAAAACATGCAAAAACCATGATCCATCTGAAATGCTGAGTAATTTAATTACATAGTACAAAGAACATCCTTCTCAGCTGAATTTAAAATTTTCATCTTTACTAACATTAAATTCCATTATAAGCAATAAAAACTGTAAATAAGGGAGGTCTGGACATAGAGAAAATTACTGGATTGGAATTCAAAGGAACAGATGGAATGGTGACAGAAAACAATCTCTGTTCTCTGTCTCCTAGGAGGATACCTAGGAATCTGCATTAAAAAGGCACTGAAATAATATTTTACTGAATTACTTTCATATATTCTGTTATTTTTTAGGATTATTATTTTGCTGGATGGGGGTTTGGGTATTTTTTGGGATTTATTTTCCTGAAAAAGAAAATAAGTGCTTTTTCAGTGCCTTCTAAAACTGAAGGTGGCAGCAAATAGTCACCTGAGCCAAAGGTTCAGATGACTTTAAAGGCAGCAAACAACACAATATTTCCAATCATTTTCATTTTTATTTCTACCATTTGGGTAAGAAACAGAAAATTCCATCGCTAAATCCCAAGGAACCAAATAAAAATGAGAAGCATTCAGTGGCCGTGTTTTCTAACAATTTCACTTTTTAAAGTTTAGCACCCTAAAGCAATTCCTTCAAAGCTCCCAAATCAACACTAAATAATTTAATATATCCAGGAATTGTTGCCCATTTAGAGATTTCAGACTTGTGAGATATGATGTCATTAATACATTATCCTTCTCAGGGTACGTTTAGGATGTTTTTATTGAATATATTAATAAAAATCTACTTTTCATTACAATTTAATTCAAAATGTGTAACAGAAAGGGATAATTTTCCACAAATAATTCCATCTAGAAATTCTCAGCACATCAGAAATCAAGACATTGAGTTTCAACACCCAGGTTTGATAAAAACTTATTTTAAAAAAGAACTAAATTTACCTTAATGCACCTCCCTTCAAGGAAATATTTACAGATCTGTTTGCCCTTGTGCTCCACTGTGTGTTGGTTAATGAACTCCTGGCTCATATTAACCCATTTCTTTACTGGCTTGCCATCCTGGAAAAAAGAAATCCACATTTTATCAGCTCCTTTTTGGAGCACTGGTGATACAGACACTGGGGATAAGGACTGGAATTGCAGGTACCTCATGGAAGCCATCCGATCCTTTATTGCCACCTCTGCCCCTCCCACGATCTTTGCGCTTCAGTTTCTTTTGCATTCCACGTCCTCTTCCAACGTTGTAGTTGTTCCCTCGTTGGGAAATGCCTGGAAAACAGGGATAACCTCTTAAAAGGATCACAGAAATTAAGTTCTCTCAAAAACGGTTCTCTCATGGCATCAAAGAGAGACAAATGGAATAAATTAAATCCTTCTCTTTCTGCTGTTGGAGATGTTATTTCTGGCCAGCCAGAATACTCCAGGAAAACAATCCCAGGCAGCTTCCCTCATCGAGGTCTCCATCCCAAAATGCCACCGAAACTTCCCTTACCTTTCTGAATCCCTTTCATGCCCTGTTTCTTCACTGGTTCCTTCGGGAATGGAGGCCCCAAATCCCCACTGGAAGTCTCTTTAGCTTGTCTGTATTGTTTGAGCTGGTCAGCAAAATCCTCATCCTTTTCCTCCTCATTGTAATTGCCAAAGTTTTCATCACTGTAGTGACTGTAGTTGTCATATTCCTTACTTTTGACATTTTTTTTATGCTGCATTTTCTGAGAACTCATGTAATTCCCTGACATGTGTCCATGCTGTAGGGAAAGGGATTGCATTAGGAACCAATTCCATGTTTCCAAACCCCATCCCTCCAAACTGCTCTAAAAATCCATTTCTGGGGCTGTTTTATCATTACCAGATTTGCCAAAAAAAAAAACCCCATCAATAATACAGGAAATATCAGTTATTCAGGAAAAATTAATAATTTTAATTCTTTGGCTGAGAAAAGCCAAGAAAACTGAGCTCCCAAAAAGCAGAATCAACTTCAGATATTGAAAAGCGGCTTTTCAAGAGTTCATTTCTTTGAACCCAGCCTAAATCCAGTTCAGGCAATAAAAATATTCCTTAGTAATAAAGATTCCTTAATTTCTGTTGCCTGATGGAGGAAAAATTGGTATCAGGCTTATTTTCTACCACAGATCCTGCTTTACATCTGGGAATCTCCTCAGGGATATGAGAACTGGATGAGCTTCCAGAAATCCAGGAGACCAGGCACTGGGATGGAGCCAAACTTCCATACCCACACTGTTTATATTTGTATTTTTGGAATGTCACCTCAATAAAGACATGAGGAATGAGTTTCAAACTTCCTACCTGACTGAAGGAGGAATCATAATCCCTGTAGGAAGAGCTGCTGCTTTTTTTGTGGGGCCTCTCCGTGCGCTCCATATCAGAGTCATGGCTGTAGTCAGAACTGTCATCACTGGAAGGGGAGTTATGCTAGAAAACAGAACAAAAAAGCTGGGAATTTTGAGGGAATCATCTTCTTTCCATAAATATAATGAGCACAAAAGTGATAAATTTACATTGTGCATCTAATCCTAAAAAGTCACAAAACCCTCTCGTTCAGCTTCCAAGACCTGGGCTTCACTCTGAATATTCAAGACCAGTTTAAATCTCAATGGCAATAAAACTGCTTTTATTCCTTTGCCAATTCCTTGGATTCTTATCCTGCACAGCTACGAATCAAACCAGCATCTCCAAAATGTTGGTTTTTTTTCCTAACCTTATGCTTATCCCGTCTTCTCCTTTTGGATTTTTTCTTTTCCTTCTCTTTTTTGCGTTTTTTCCGGGATTTCCGGTGGCCTTTCTCATTTTTCTGTTTATCGTCCCCTTTTGAACTATGTTCCTTCACATCCTCATAGGCTGCATCATCTATTTCCCCATCTTCCAGCTCTCCATCTTCCCTGGAAGAGAGAAACCAGCAATACAATAAAATTGCATGTTATTATCCATCTCACCTGTCACTGGAAAAAACAATTAAGAAGTACAAAGCAACCGCAGGCTGTGATTTTTGTAAATGGATATGCCAGGGAGAAGAAATGACTGCTGTATGACATGGAATTTCTTGGAATTACATTAACGAATAAAACTGCAACATTAGTATCCCTGAAACACCTGCAGCTATCCCAAAAATCCAATTATAATTTGACATTACCAGTTAAACTCATTTCCTCAAGGATCAATTAAAATATCCTCTTCCATAAAATACCTACTGAAAATGTTCCTTGGGAACAAAGTTGTTCCCATGTCCCAGTTCCTCTGGGAATTACACTCATGGATTTCCACTTTTGGGATGCATCCAGGACTGGAATAACTTCCCAGATAAACCAATCTCAATAATACAATCCCTTGGATTGCATGGCTGAGGGGAAGATTTTTTTTAAAAGTCCTCCAATCCCTAAATTCTTTCCACAACATCCTAGCATTTTCCAAGGACTGAGCTTCAAGAATGTAAAAAAAGAGGGAGGGGGGAAAACAAAAAGAAGGAAAAAAGAAAAACACAAGAACTGGATAAATATGAATTGAAAAGATTATGATCAAAAATATCATTTCTAGGAAAATAAGTTATTTTTCAAGGAAATGCCAAGGCAGGAATTCTCTTCTGGTTTAGCTGCTTTTATTCCCATTTAAATCCCAATCTGGAGCTGTGCACCAGGAAGGGAGAGAAGAACTTCCCTTTTACGAGTTCCCTCCCTCTCCCACAATATCCAGATACTTGGGAGCTTGATGGCTATGTGAAAACAATCCCAGAAAACTGTCTGAGTGGATTCCTAGAGCATCTCCCAAACAAACCAGAAAGGCACAGAAGCCAAATGATCTTCCAGGGGAAAGCAACCTGATGAAATCCCTGGGCAGTTGCACAAATCTTTGGGAAGGCAGAATCAAAACAACCCAATTCTGGTATTTTAATTTCATTTCTAACCTTCAAACCTAGATTTTAGCTCCCCTTCCTTGACCTTATTTCAGGTCATCCTTAAAAATAGAATTCCTTATTCCCAAAGAAGATTTACTCCAGAAGCTCCTTAATCCAAGATCCAAATCCAGGATCCATTTTCTGAAATATTCTGAATATAGGGGAATCTTTACCCTCAAACACTATTGAAGTCTTTATATTTTCATTCCCCATCATTTAATTTTAAAATAATTTTATTTTACATTAAAATTCCCTGAGGGCTAAAATTCCCAAATTTTGACACTAAGGTGCTGCTTTAAGGAAAGTAACTCCAAATAACAGAGAATTTTCACTGGGAAAATCAAATAAAAGCAGAGGGTGGCTGGGAGTAGTAAAAAGTGTAAGTAAATTGATTCCAAGCTATTTTCTGGGAAGTCTGGCATTGATTTGTGTGTAAATAAACTTGCCTCCAACTTCTTCCTTACCCTGCCATGGATTTACCCACATAGAACCAAGAAATCATCACAAAATCCTTGCATGAAAAATCTTTCCAGGACCCCTATGCTGAAGGCTCAGACCCTTCATCACAAAAATAATGTCAACAACAGGAATTGACTAAAACGAATTAATTAATTAAAACCATTCCTGTCTTGAGAAAACTGCATTAAAACAACCTTCCAAACTGGAATAAAAGTGTGGCCAGACACGGTTTTTAATTTTTTTTTTTACTAAGTAATTTCTTTATCACTCAACAGATCAGCTTAAACCAAACTATTAACAAAATTCCTGCTGCAGACATTGATCAGGAATTGTGAGGTTCCCAGTATGGGTGTTCCCTGCAATGAACTGGTTTTACTGGTCCTACATTCGCACACCTGATATAATACAAAAACTTGGGACCTTTTCTGCAGTGAATGAACTTATTTCACAGAGCTGAAGTTTTAGAAAAAATACAAGTTATGATCTCCCAGGTCCTGTGTATTGTTGCTCTTCACCTCATAAACTGAAACATTACAACTTGTCTATTAAAATTAATTGGGTTGTTAGGTGGCACTTATTGGCTCTATTTCACAATTACTAGTGTCACGACTGGTTGTACTGGTGGGAACAGCTGGTGAGAGGATGAGAACTCTAAGCTGGAAAAACTCTGCTCCCAGCACTGCCTGGAGTCACTCGGACTTGTCCCCAGCGATTTGAGAACTCCATATATTTTCAATCCCTGAAACAGTGGAAAGCCACAGCCTGATTGCAGGAACTCCACAGCAGAGCTCTGTCCCCGCTCCAGAGACCCCAGCAAATTCCTGGTGTGCACTCGGCTTGGAAAATAGAGCACGACAACTTCCATGCTTGCCCAAGGACAAGCGGGAAGGTGAAAACAAGAACCAGGAGCTCTGGGCTCTGCCTTGAACTTGCACTAAACTCCAGACCCATTTTAGGGATCACTTCCTGAGAAAAACCAGGAAGTGGAAAACAAGCACCAGCAACTCTCGGCTCTGCCCTGACCCTTGTACTAAATCCCAGGAGCATTTCCCAAGGACAAGCAGAAAGGGGCAAACAAGAGCCAGCAGCTCTGGGTTCTGCTCTGAGCCTGGCACTCAACCCCAGGAGCATTTTGGGACCACTTCCCAGTTTGTAACACAGAACTCGGGACTCTTTTCTCCAGCGAGGAAACAGTTTTGCATTTACCTACAAGCTTTTTTTCTTTTTTTTCCCTGTCTGTTTGTTTGGTTTTTCCCCAGTGTTTTCCGGTCCTCTGAAATACCACAAAGGGTTGTGGAGCTGTGTGGGGGAGGCCAAACTCTGGGAACCCCAAGACCCGGGCTTTTTTAACTCCTGCAGCCGTGTCAGGAATGCTCAGGGTAGATGGAGGCTCAAGCACTGCTAACTGCCACCCTGGCATAGTATTTTTAGAACTAGTTAGGAAGGCCGGGGCTGCCTGGAGAAAGGATTTCAATTTCCAGCAGCTGCAGGAGAGAAAAGGAGGGAGGGAAGGAGGGAGGGAGCAACAGAAGTCCTTTCACCAGGAACAGGACTCTGGCTTTCTGCGCATGGGGATTGAGAGGTGGCAAAGATAACGTCAGTCAGCCCTTAATCTGCATAAAAAAGATCCAGTTAAATGTGTAAGGTGGAATCTGGCAAGAAAATGACGTTAAATATGGCTCTAGTGAGAGATTGTGGTATCAACAAAAACAGCCAAAAATAAAAAACCCGCCCAACTCGGAGCACCCTTTGCTGCCTGAGACAGAGAACAATGGTGACATTCAATAGACACCCCCTGGAAAGTGCAATTTATGGAAAGAATGGCAAACAGCCCCCCTTCCCAGCTAGAATAAATCAATGAAGATGTAAAAACGCATGCATTCCAAAAGGAAAAATTAAAACCTTGCTACAAAAAAATGCACTTTTAATGCAGTGACACCCCCCTCCCCTCCTTGCATTCCCCACCACCCCGCTCCAGCCTGAAGGTGACCTGCCCCCCAAAAACATCGTTAACCCCCTCAGGCACATTAACAGAGCATCATCATCATCAGCATCAGCATCATCATCATTACCAGCATCACCCCACTAAGTACCACCATTATGAGAAGCGGAGAGAGAGAAGAATGTTACTCGACCTTTCGTCCCCTGCATGTTGCCTGTCAGAGTCGGGCATGTTTGGGTCAAGAACTGGGTTTGGGGGTTTGGAGAACAAGCTTTCAAAGGCCATTGTGCCTGGCTGTGGTGT
>VXBR01005507.1:134415-164217 GCA_013400215.1 Cisticola juncidis
CCTCGGCCGTCGCCGCCGCCGTGCGCGCGCGAAGGGGGCGGGGCCTCGCGGCGCGTAACGTCACGTGCCCCGTGCCCGTCACGTGACGGCGGCGTCCCCCGGGAATGGTGGGGGAAAAGGGGGGAGAAGAGAGGGAAAGGGGGAAAAGGGCGGCGGCTTCCGGCTGGAGAAAACCGGGACGGCCACCGGGAGCGGGCCTCCCATCCCGCTACTGCGTCATCGCCGCCGCCCCCCTCTCCTCACGCACTCCGGGCAGCGCCTCCTTGCGGCGGGGGGGGGTGGGGGGAACCGGCCNGGGGTGTGTGAGGGGAACCGGCCCGCGCGTCGTTAATTAGTGACGTTCGTAATTCAACAAGAGTACGTGACCCCGGGGCGAGACAAAAGCGGTCCCTGGAGTCGCTGTCGGAGTCAGGGCGTGACAAAAACCGGAGTAAAGTGGTTCAAAGACAGTCATTTAATAACAATGTGGTGGGCGAAGGGAAGTCGCGTCCGTCCGTCACCTCAATAACGTTTCATCAAATGTTCCCGGGAAAAGTTACATTTTTTCCTTTTCCAATCTGTCTCCCTGCCTGTCGGGGCTTTTCAGGACATGGGGCACATGGGGCTCGGCTTTTTCCAGTGCTAGTGATTGAATAAAGTTTATAAAAACAAGGCGGAACTCTCGCATGGGTTCCCATGGGATTCCACGTCAGATCCTTAAGGGAAGAATCGTCTCCCTTGGGCCTCGCACACCTGAGCAAGGCAAACCAAGGGTCCAGGGAAATCAAGAAAAAGGCTGGAAAACAGCATTCCTACAGCTCCGGGACTGAATACGCTCCCGGGATAGGATGATGGTGGCTGGGGAGCATCATTAGGGCTGCTTAGGACTAATTAGCCCCATCAGCACAGGTGGAGCCCTGGAGCTGATGCCCACAGGACTCGGCGTCATCTCCCCAGGCGATAGGCAAGGAAAAAAGGGATTCTAAATCTGGACTAGAAGGAAGAATCCTAAATTTTTCGTTAAAATTTCTGAGGTGAGAAATGGTGATTTTGGAACGGCACATCTGGGGCCAGCTGTGCCCACCAATGGGGAGCAGAAGCATTCTTGCTATTTTTTCAGCTCCAAAATATTATTATCCCAAATGAATGTTGTATTTCAAGACTGGAAGAGACTCTCTCTGCAAATTCCAACTTTGGAAAGTCTGAAAGATGCTGGAGCAGCCACTCTGGGAAAGGAAAAAGTCTCCTTTAGACAGCTGGAATGGCAGTCAGAGGTTGAGAAAGGCAAAGAACTGAACTTAAACTTTTCCAGGGCTGGAAGGGAGAAACCAGCTCACCCTGTCCTCGGGAATCAGGAAAATCTTTTCAGTTTGGGATCGTGCCGCAAGGAAAAGCCTCCGGAGCACGGTCCAGGCGCCCGTCTCCAGCTGTGTTATCCAGAGAAAGCAGCAGATGGAAACTATTCTGCCCTGTCAGGAGCTTGTCCTCTCTCAGATTCCTGCTTTTTGGCTCCCAGACTTTGTTATCATCCCAAAATAGGGTCATGGCCTGTTGGAGGAGCATGTCCAGCGAGGCTGGGAAGTGGCAGGGAATGGGAGAGGGAGGAGAGGGAGAGAAGAAGGAGAGGAGCAGCCATGCTTCTAGACAAGCATTTTCTCCTCATTTTTAGGGACATTTTTGAAGCACTCTGGAGTTTTCCCTCCCCCAGCACAACCCCGGGATACATTTCCCTGCCTGGCTCCACGTCTAGCTGGAGCTCCCGCCAATCCAAACATCCCCCATCCGCCAACAGCAGCCCTGAATGTCCCTTCTTGTTCTGCTGGAGAGATCCAACCCCTTCACAAGCTCCCATACTTCTCAAAAATCCAGGACCTCAATCCCGCAGAGGAGACAGATCCATCTTAGGAAGTCTCTTTCCCTGGGACAAGGAGTGGGAATAGTTTTAGTGGGTGCAGCTCAGCAGCATAAGAGAGTGCGGATTCCCAGGGGAAAGGATGCTCAGGGATGAGGATTCCCAGGGTGAGGATTCCTTGGGGGAAAGGATGCTCCAGGCTGAGAATTCTCAGGGATGAGGATGCTGTGGTGGGAATGAGCCCCCTACTATCAGCCAAGCCCTCCCAAACGAAACAAAGCTGGAAAATAAAATCATAGGTAATAGGTTCTTGCCCTCCTAGACCCCAATTCCCCTTGGACTGCTCTGGGTGAGGATTACCCCCATCCACACATCCATCAGGTGCTTCACTCTTGTGACATCCTTTACATCATCCTTTAATTGTAATAAATCCAGCAGGATGAGGGAACATACAGAACATGCACAAGCAGGAGGGTGAGTCCCCCTGGGAAAAGCTGAATCACAGCTTTCCCAGCATTCCTGTGCCAGGATGGAGGCTCTGACTGATAGAGCAGGGGATATTCCCACCTCCACATGCAACTGAAGCTGTGCTGTGAGGAGGATCCATGGGAGATCCCCATTTGGGAGGTTTAAGGAGCAGGGATAGCCCTGGAATTCCTTCTTTTACCTACTTGACGAGGAGGGCACCCAGGTGTTCATGGAGTTTTCCAGCCCAAATCAATCCCAGGGGACTGAGGCACCAAACCTCAATCCCTACAGGCTGCCAGGGGGATTCTCAGCATTCCAAAGGGACTTGGAAGTGTGTTTTTAGGAAGCAGAACTGGGTGCAACAAGGGAGGAGAGCAGGAAAGGCCGTGAGCCTCCCTCCTCCCTCACACTCGGCTTCACTGCTTCCTAAAGGAAAAAAAATGGGAATTCAAAGGAAATCAGGGCTGTGGTTTCCATATGCTGTTGTAGGACATCGTCTCTCTGGAGCTGGGATGAGGACGGGGCTTCCCACTGCTTTTCCACCTCATTTGGTGGTGTAAATCCCCCTGGCAGGCATAAATCCACATGGGAAGAAGAACTTTGGGACAGAGGGGATGCCAGCTGGCTGCAAAGCACCTCCAGCCTGGACTTTCCTGGGCAGCCACGGGATACTGAGAGAGGAGCAGGAGCCACCCCTAAAACTCATAGGCTGAGACAAAAAGGGTGATTTTGGACAGGTGCTTGGTCTGGAACACCCGATCCAGGTACTCGGCCATGTCCACGTCCACGTGGACGGTGCGGGGCCCCTGCAGGCTGTGCACCAGCAGCAGCTCCCCGCTGTGCCGGTCTGAGCGCTGCACCACGAAGTGCCCGCGCCTGTTCCCACCCACGATGCCGAAGCGGAGGCTGTCGGGGCCCGGCCGGCCGGGAGCCGCCGCCGTGGCCATGCGGAACAGCGGCGCCGGAGTCTGGAGCTTGGAGGGGAGCGAGAGGTAATGGAAGGAGATGGTTTTGGGGGTCTGGTGGCACGAGCGGCTCTCCATGGGGCACGGGTTGCGCTCGCACTGGCTGCAAAAGGAAAAGCAACGGGATATTTTCAGGAATGCGGCATCCGTGCCCCCCGCCTCGCTGGTGTTGGATCCGTAGGGATGTCGTGCCATGGATTTTGTGCCCCACACTTACAAGGGGGAGGTTTTGACGTAGGAGATGTTGCCGGTGGCTGGGGGACACTGGGGGGTGACGCATTGGAATCCCCCCCTGGTGTTGATGCAGGTGCTCCCGCTCGTGCAGTTATCCTGGGATAGGGAACACTCATCAATATCTGGAAAACAGCGGCGGGAAGTGGGGTCAGGGCCTGGAAGCCTCCAACTGAGTTCACCTTTCAATCAGAAAATAGTTTGAAATTACTCTAATTATGGGAGCATCCTGGAATTCCATCTCTTCTCCCCAAGCTCTGCCTTGAGCCAGCATGGGTTAAGAGCAGCCCTCTCCCACCCGGAAGGCAGCTGCTTTTCCAAACTTTCTGCTCAATTGTTTGGAAACACTGTCCCTTTTTATTTACTGAACACCCATGAGACACCTGGCAGGAGCTGGAATGCAAAGGATTTGCTGGGAGCATTACCAAAATGCCATGGAACACAGAAAAATCAGGGAGGAATGGGGAATTAGGGATTTTCTCACCCTGAACTGCAGAAATCAACACTTTAGGGTACAAAAATTCCCTGTTTTTCAGGACACTTTCCGCAGTTTTGGCCTCCCACCTTTCCCACCCACTGCATTCCACCCGCACTCCAGTTCCCTTGGGACAGGGGGAGATGCTGCCACTCCCTGAACTGATCCTG
The DNA here is from genome assembly GCA_013400215.1 of Cisticola juncidis. Classification (NCBI taxonomy): domain Eukaryota; kingdom Metazoa; phylum Chordata; class Aves; order Passeriformes; family Cisticolidae; genus Cisticola; species Cisticola juncidis. The sequence goes on from VXBR01005507.1 coordinate 138,556, forward strand.
GAATTCCGGGGGTTTAACATTACTTTTAGTTCTTCCCGGGAATTCCCTGCTCCAGGAATATCCCCACAGCCACAGTGGGGTCATTTTCAAGGAGGTGCAGGCCCAAAGTGTCACTCCATCATCCAGAGAGGTAAAGGAGAGGGGAGAGGGGAAGGAAGAGGAAGAGAGGGAGAGGAGCAGCCATGCTTCCAGGAAAGCATTTTATTTTCATTTTTTAGGGATTCTTTTGAAGCCTTCTGGTCGAGTTTTCCCTTCTCTTCCCCAGCACAACCCTGGGATTCATTTCCCCACCCAGCTCCACATCCAGCTGGAGCTCCTGCCAATCCAAACATCCTCCATCCACTGCACCCCGCAAAGTGTCGCTCCATCATCCCCTTCCCCTCCATACCAGCCTCTCCCTCGGAAATTGAGAAAAAAGTGAGGGAACACGGCAAAGCACTTGGGACCAAGCGTATTCCAGCCCCCTCACCTTCACAGCTCTTGCCGTCGCCCAGCAGGACATATCCAGCGGGGCAGGAGCAGAGGAAGGAGCCAGGAATGTTGATGCAGGCGTGGGCACAGAGCCGGGGTCCCCCTTTCTGCAGGTACACTTCGCACTCGTTGAGGTCTGCGGAGACAGGGATTCACCAGGATCTCACTCCAGACTCCTGGGAAAACCCAGCGACCGCCGGCGGGAGGGAGGAGCGCGCAGTGAGGTGTGCTGGGAACAGGCTGATGGCAGATTCCAGGGAATGGGATCAGCAGCACAGGGGCTGCTTGGGGGCTGTGGCCAGCGGTGTCCCGCAGAGGGCGACACCGGGCTCAGTTTGAACTCGGCCATCCATGGCTTGCGTGAAGGGGTTGGAGCCTCCTGAAGGAGTTTGGAGCAGCCCCCCATCCCCCTCAGAGAGGGTCTGAAGTCTCCCTCACTGGAGATATTCCAGAGCCATAGATATTCTGGAAACAACCCCGTGCTGTGTGCTCTGGGATGGTGGGGCTAAGCCACGGTGGCCCCTTCCGATGTGACTCCGTGACTCCGGCTCACCCTGGCAGATCCCGTTGGAAGCCGTGCCGCTCATGTGGAAGCCGGGATCGCAGCTGCACTGCTGGGTCTGCGCGATCTGGGCACAGCGGGGCTGCCGGCTGAAGGCCGGATCATCCATCACGCTCCAGGTGGGAGGAGCTGCGGGAAAATGGCAGGATGGGGAGTTGGGATGAGGTGGGGGATTAAATACTCCCATTTATCCCCCAGCAAGGGTCACCCACCGGTCTGAACCTGGTACTGGCAGGTGGTCCCGGTCCACTGCGGGGGGCAGAGGCATTTGATGTGGTTGAGACCTTCCAAGCACGTCCCACCATTCTGGCAGGGGCTGCTCGAGCATTCGCTGATCTCTGCAGAAAAAGCAGCCAACGTTCCATTTTATTTCCTTTTGGGAAGCAAGCCTCAGGAATGCTGCACACACCAGGATGCTTTGGTACCCTATGGCACGTCACAGCCAGGATACCATTTCCCCTCATCCCTCCTCCTGAGCTGCTCCAGCTGTAATTCCCAGTTTTCCTTAAGACTGAGAAATCCTAAAGCCATGGGAGCTGCAGGATCCCTGGAACCTTTGGAGTCGGCTGCGATCCCTCCCCACTCTGAGTACCCCAGTAGCTCCCTCATGTTTAAATAAATCCACTTTTCCAAAGGACATTCCAGGGCAGGGAATGAGCAGTACCTGCACAGTGGGGCTCCTGCCCTGTCCAGCTGCCGTTGGCCTGGCATATCCGTGTGCTGGAGCCCAGGAGCTGGAATCCTGGATCACAGGCAAAGTGAACCTCATGATCCACCAAATATTTGGTGCCAAACTTCCTTCCATCTGCAGGGGCTTGGAGGGCAGGACAGGAGGCTGCGAGACCGTGGAAAGGGGATGAGTTTGGAGGGGGCCCTATCCTTCCTTCTTTACCTGCTGTTTCCCTGGAATACTCCCCCAAGGACTCACCAGCGGGCAGCTCCGGGGTGGCTTTGGCCAGGGAGGCGTGGATGGTGCTGAGACGGCTCCTCACGGCACGCAGCCCCTCGGAGAACCGCGTCTCCTGCCCCTTCAGCAGCTGCTGCATCTGCCGGATGGCAGCCAGGAGCTGCTGCCTGCTGATGCAGCTCTGCAGGAACAGGGATGGGGACTGGTATGAGGACCTCTCTGTGCTGCCACTCCTCTCAGGAGCCAACCTGCTGCCCTTGGGAAGAGGCTGGTGTGGGAGCTCTGCAGCATCCAGTGTTCCCTAAGCGCCCTGACTTTGTATTTTCCCCTGCATTTACCCAGATCCAGGAGTTTTTTCCACCTAGGCCTGCACTCCAGGCAGGGCTGGGATCGCTTGGTGGAAGAGGTGCTATAACTCATGTTTCATCCTGCTGGAGCTCCAGCCCTGTCTCACTTCCACATGACAAAAGAAGAGGAAAACAGCTGTCTTGTGAGCTCTGCCGGGGCCAGGAACGCTGGTGGGACTCCTGCCTGCAAACCGATCGCTCCCAAGGGACTGACTCATGCCGGAGACGGGCACCGTTATTATGGGATTCCTGTGGAATTGACTTGAAACGAGGAAAAAGAGCAAAGCCATTCCCAAAGCTCAGAAATCTCGGCAGCGCAGTGAGGACGAGCACACAGGGACTCGGCTGGGGACTATAGAATTCCGGGAAAGCAAGCGGAGCTGGTGGGCTCTGTCCCACCTGGTCGAAGGGATGTCTTCCCCTTATCCATAACTGCACTGTGGAATGATTCCCGTTTGAAAAGAGCTGCTGAGGGTTGAGGGAGGACAAACACAACAGGCCAAGCAATGCACTCAGTGTCCTCTACTTCCCCAGGAGCAGTTTCGGGAGTCCTGGACAGCCGGGGGAGATAAGCCGGGCTGTGCTGGCAGCTCTGGGATACCCCGAGCCCAGAGGAAGGGAAGGCAGAAGTAAATAGATGCTGGTGCGTCGATGGCTTTAAAAAGCAGCTCTTTGTTAGGGCTGGGGTTAACTCCAGGAACAAGCGTGAGCTCCGGCGGGATGCTGAGCCACCGCAAAGCTGGAAAATCCCCCCCTCTAAAAGCCCCAAACGGGGATTCTTTGCTCTCGGCGTGCTCGGGGGCAGCTTCAGGTGTGGGCTAACAAGGGTGAAAACAGCCCAAATGAAGCCGCGCGCGCTTTAAGCGCGGCTCCAGCGGTTTGCGAAGTTTAAGCGCGGGTTGGGGCTTTGCCCACCTGTTTGCCGGGGCAGCAGCGCGGGCAGAGCTGCGAGGCTGTCGGGGCGCACGGGCAGCGGGGAGCGAGCGGGAAGCGGAGAAGAGCCCCGTGCCCCCCCCAGGCCCCTCCCGAGGTCCCGGTCCCCGCTCACCTGGGCGGCTGGCGCGGCCGAGAGCGGAAGCAGCAGCGGCAGCAGCAGCAGCAGCAGCAGCAGCAGCGGCNAAGCTGTTGCTGATGCTGCCGGGACGAGCGGGCGCCGTGCGGGAGCCCCTGGCAGCCCCCCGGTTCTGGCTGGGCCGGGACCACCCGCGCCGGGCAGGGAAACTCTTTCCCAGCCCTGCGCCCCCTCCGCAGTTCAGTACTCCCTTCTCCAGTTCCTGCACCCCACCCCCCCAGCCCGGTCTCCCCGTAGGAGAGGCAAGAGGTGCTGGGTCCAGCTCCAGTTGCTGCCAAGCAGCCCCAGCTATGGAAGCAGCAGAATTCCCCCCAGAAGGAGAAGGAGCGGCAGGGAAGGGCTAGGCTAGGCTGGGGGCTCCAGCCCTCCCAGGACCGCCCTCAGGCTCCTGTTTCCCTGGTGTTGCAGCAGGAGCGATGGTTCCTCAGCAGGCGGATGGGATGGATGGAAACACATCAGGAAGAAGGGAATGTGGGAGCACCCGCTATTCCCATTAGGGCTCCTGTTGCTGTCTTCCATGGGGATCTCTTGCAGTGTAAAATCCCCCAGCAGGCTGTAGAGCTGGAGCCCTCATCATCCAGGGGGCTGCCCATCCCACAAACCTCAAGACATGATGGAAAAGGTGGAAAACACCAGGCCCTGCAAGGCCAGATCCCCCCTCAGCACTATCCACCCCACCCTGCTCTTCTTCTGGAAAAGATGAATAAATACAGCAAAATAATTCCACTGTTAACTCCAAACCCCTGGGACTTCAGCCCAGGAAAAAGCTTCTGGGGAGAGCCAGCCTCCACCAGGAAAACTGTGCAGGAGATAATAAATAAAAGTGACAACTCTTTATTAAAATATTCCCTCTGTGTCCTTGCCATGGTGCCACTCACACTGTTCCCAGTGGCATTTCTGAGTCCTCTCCACAGCTCCCAGCACGTAGCCGCTCCGATGCCGGCAAAGTGCTGGCCTGGCTCCATCGGCTCCCTGGTTCCAAGGCCTGGCAGGGAAGCAGTGGCACATAGGGCTCCTCCACGGGGCCACCGAGCTGCTCCTCCACAACGTACCTGGTGTCCCATGGCTCGCTGGGATGCACATCCACAGCCACCAGCGCTGCCTCCGCACCGGGAGAGCCAGGCTCCGACGCCTCCCCGGTGTCCAAATCAGAGTCCGCTTGTGGGAAGCCCGAATCCTGCGTGGAGTCTGGGCTCTGCTCGGGAAGGCCGGTGTTGATGTAGATAACATCCCCGCATGCCTTGGCCCTGGGCAGGTTTTCCAGCAGCTTCTCCAGCTGGACTTTGAGCTGGGAGAAAGTGGGGCGGGTGGCAGGGTCGGCTCTCCAGCACTCAGACATTATTTCATACCTGGAAATCGGGAGAGTGTGGTTAACAGGGGATCCCAGCATCCCAGAATGGTTTGGTTTGGAAGGGACCTTAAAGCTCATCCAGTCCCACCCTGTTGCCACGGGCAGGGGCACCTTCCACCATCCCAGGTTGCTCCGAGCTGTTCTTGAGCACTTCCAGGGATGGAGCAGCCACAGCTTCTCTGGGCAGCCTGCACCTCTCTGGATTAGGGGAGGTATGGGGGCTAATTCCCAGTTTCCCTCCAAGCTGGGCAAGCCTTGAAATTCCCATTAAATCAAAGTGAAACCAACTCCCTCTGCTCAGGCTGTTTCTCAAGAGCATGGATTTATTAGCCCAAGCTGCTGTTAGACGTATGAGAAGTCTCTTCCAGTGCAGCCCTGGGATCTGTTCCCTGGGAACATCTCAGCTGTGTGTGTGGGATGCCCAGTCCTTCCATTGGCAGATGCCTGCTCCCACGCTGGATGTCAGAGAGTCCAGGAAGCATGTCCCTGCCAGCCTCTCTGCCCTCCAGCAGGCTGGATTCTTAGAGGTTCCTGCACTGCTTACTTCAGGAACTGGCAGTAGAGAGGAGCCTTTTAGGAAATGTACAACTCCGTTTATACGGTTGAGATTCAAAGTTCTCAGCCATGAGGGGTTAAACATTTCCAGCTCTAATGAAAAACTCAGGAAAGAAGTTTGAGAGAAAGGCCTTTGCTGAGCTGCTCAGAAATCCAAAGGTTTGTGTATTCTGCATTTCCCCCTTCTAGGGGGACAGAGATGTATAGATTTGAGGCAAGGAAGGCCCTAGAAGGAGTTTTGTGGGACAAAGAGAAGCATCACCAGACAGGATCTTTTGGCCAAAACAAATCCAAAAATAAAGAAATAAAATACTAAGAGGTCCTACCACTGCCTGTTCCTGGTGACCTTGCCAGCCCTACCAACCCAGTGCTTCCCCTTGGGATATCTGTTGTGATTTTTGCCTGGAGTTCAGCAGATGCTGACACACGCTCTGCTCCAGGATCCAGCTTTCCTTAGGCATGTCGTGCAAACATGTTTAAGGGGTTTGTTCCCAGGAAAATCCATTTTCCCAGCTGGGATCCCAGGACTCACAGCTCATCCAGGCAATCCTCGGGCTTCTTCAGGCGCTGCCCATGGAAGAGGTACTCATAGATCTCGTGGTTCTGCACCCCTGGGTACGGCGTCATCCCGCGCGTGGCGATCTCCCACATGGTGATGCCGAATGCCCACTGCCGGCACAAAGGGAAAGGCTGAGGCTGAAGGGACACTTCCAGGAGGAATGAATGAACCTTTTCATGGGGAAAGGTCACTGCCTGGCATCCAAGGGACAATGGGCAGAGCTGTGGTGCTCCCAAAATTGGGAATGATCAGGACAGAGGCGAGCAGCCCACTCAAGGAACCAACTGCGCTGGCAGCAGAAGGGCTCTGACAGCCTCTTGCACTTCCAGGGAATGACATCCACAGGAGCACGGTGTGGCTCAGCCCAGGGGACTGTCTGTCCAGGCAAGGGGACCTACCACGTCACTCTTGGTGGTGTAGACACGGTCAGCCAGGGACTCGAGGGCGATCCACTTGACTGGCATCTTGGCGATGCGGCCCTGCCGATAGTAATCCCCGCTGTAGATCTTCTTGGAGAGCCCGAAGTCTGCCACACACACCGTCATGTCATCCCGCAGCCTGGGGGCAGACAGGGATCAGCACAGCCCCAGAGCCACACCAGCCACAAAACCCAGCTCTGTCTCTCAAAACCAAGGGAACTTTTATTGAAAGGAGCAGAGATGTGCTGTAAATCCACAAGGTTCATCCCATGGGATAGAGCAGAGGAAAACACTCACATGCAATTCCGAGCTGCCAAATCCCTGTGGAGGAAGTTCCGACTGCTCAGGTATTCCATACCCAGGGCAATGTCCACCATGAACTTCACCAGGGTCTGCAGGGGCACAAACTGGGGAGGGAAGGTGGAGGTTACACACTGTTGATCCAAAAGGCTTCCCTGTCCATGGCTGCCATCCCAATGGATGAGCCCACGGCAGCAGATGAGCCCACGGCAGCGAGCTCTCATCCCTCAGACCGTGCCATTCATTGACCCACGAGCCTGTAGAAGCTGCAGAGAGGGATTGCCTTCCCACCTCGATCCCATCCCACTCTTCTGCTCCCAGTGCTCCTACCTGGGGGGCCATTTCCAGCCGGGAGCGGAGCAGGAAGCTGTGCAAGTCTCCATATTTCATGAATGGCAGGACCACCATGGGCTTGGGCACCTGCAGGGAGCTCAGCTCGATGCACACCCCTGGGAAACATGGACAACTCACACAGTGCCCTGGAAAAAGGGATCCAGGTCTACTCAAATCCCAGCTGGAGGGTGGGAAGGCACAGCCCATACCGAGGAGCTTGATGACATTGGGATGGTCAAAGTCCTTCATGCACGCTGCTTCGCTGAGGAACTCTTCGATCTCCCTTTGGGAAAAGTTATCCACTGGGAAGCAGAGAGAAAGAGCTTTAAAACCCCAGAACAGAGACATGCTGGGAATGTTGGTATCCAGGGGGACAAACACCAAGTCCTGTGGGGCAGAGAGACAACTTACACTTCATGGTCTTCACAGCCACCTTCTGTGGGGGCCCTTCGGGCTGGCTGAGCCGTCCCTCCATCACGGATCCAAACTCCCCTGCACCAGAGGAAAGAAGGAATCCCTTTATCCAAAGCACCACCTTTCATGATATCACCAGATCCCTAAGATCTGGAATGCTCCAAGATGGAGCCAAAAGGCTTGTTCCTCATCAGTGACACAAGGACAAGCTGGGCTCATGGAAGGTTCCTTGCCCGTGGCACAAGACTGGAATGAGATGAGTTTTACCCACCCTCTCCCAGGACCTTTCCCAGGCTCAGGGCATTTCTGTCCATGACAACATCCTGCAGCTTCTGCTGGAGCTCCCTGCTGACACCCAGGCTTCCCACTGCAAGAGAAGGGACAGGAGCTCAGGCATCTCCCACCTACTGCCGTTTTCCCCTCCAGCTCCTTCCAGAGAGATAAAAATGTATCCTTACGGGTCAGTTCCACGGCTCTCCGGCAGTAGGACTTCTTGGCCGTGTAGTTCACTGCCAGCTCCGAGTCATTCCTGCTGAAAGCATTCCTGAGGGAACACAAACACATCAGCTGTGGCTGCTTCAGCTGCTTGAGGGAATCTGCATGGCAGGGGCAGGAGCCCAGGGGAATCCATAGGAAAAGGGGAAATGCATGTTCCATTTCCTTTTTCCTGGATCAGCACCACTGCCTGCGACGTCTGAGCAAAACAACAGCTCCACAAACACCACTGAACCATCAAGGAGTGAATCACAGAGCTTTTGGGGAGGATATAGGATATTCATTTCCTACTCAAGAAGCAGGAATGTTGCTGGAGCCCTGCAGAGTCCAGATTTAGGAAACAAAAGCAGGGCAGGATGCTCCAGAGCTGGGAAAGCAGGGAAAGAGTGACAATAATCAGTTAGGAAAGGGATCCTTACTTGATACCAGTTTCCAAACTAGGAGCACAGGGCAGTTAACCACCACTTGGGAAGTCACGAGGATAAGTGAGGAGTGTTGGGTTACTGCAGCAGAAAACAGCCCTTTGTCTGTGTTTTTAAACAATGCTGGGCCATTGAACCCAGGCGTGGGATGAGGCAGGAGGGTTTCTCCAGGACATGGGATATTATGGAATCAGAATCATGGAGTTGAAAGGATCATCCAGGCCAGCTCCTGGCCCTTCACAGACACCCCAGCAATCCCAACCTGTGCATCCCTGGGAGTGTTGTCCAAATGCTCCTGGAGCTTTGGCAGCCTTGGAGCCATGATCATTCCCTGGGGAGCCTGTTCAGTTCCCTCTGGGGAAAGGAACTTTTCCCAAAATCCAGCCTAACCTCCCCTGATACAGCTCCAGCCATTCCCTCGGGGTCAGGTCACTCTCTGGTGACCAGTGACATCCCCTGCTCTCTCACTTCTGTGCCAAAACATCTCCCCCAGCAAATTGCACAAGTTCACTTCCCTTTAAAAAACGGAATAGCAAGCAAAAGGTGAACTGCTGAGCTAAGGAAGGGAGGGGAAGGAAAAACCCACTTAGTCCTTCACCACGGGCATAAGAAACATCATTTGTGGTAACAACTTCAGTCTTGGGGACAGAATCCTTGTCCCCACATCCCACATGGGCTGCTGGCCACCCACCCCTTGGAGGCCCCCATGTTTCCCATCCCTTACCCATATTTTGTCTCCACGCATCGTTTCTGGATGACCACAGACAAGCAGAGGAGGACTCCGACAGCAACTGTCCCGCAGATAAATCCCAGGGCTATGACAAAGGAGTCGGCATTCCCAGAGGCTGGAGTCGAAGAGGGGGCTGAGGTTATTAATCCTAAGAAAATATCCTGTTAATGGAGCTGGTGAAAGAGTCAGCCTGCAGCACCCAGGGCTCGGGGTAGGAATTGCCAGGGGTTTTCAGCGGAGCCCAAAGGGTTACACAGAAAAAAAGGGAATGAGGAGTGAGGCTTTCCTGCTCCCAAATCAGGATCCTTGGCTGACAGGGAAAGCATCTGAAGGAGGATGGAGTGATGTCAAACGGCCTCATGGAAAGCACACCCTGCATTATTTCCAGCATCCAGCTCTGCACCTCCTTACCACTGGCAGGGATGAAGATCTCCACAGGAATGCTGAAAGGTCCCACTCCCCCCTTGGTGACAGCAGCCACACGGATGGAGCAGGTGGCGTTGGTGGCCACCACGGGAAGCACGGCCACGCTGCCGTTCAGCCGGGCCTCGTCGGAGATGATCTCCTGGAGAGAGGAAAGGAAGAAAATCCTGGGCTGGGGAAGGCAGGGAAACCTGGGGATTTACTGAGAACTGTCCCCTTGGCAACCTCTGGAGCTGCTTTGCTTTCCCAGCCCACAGGAAGTGCAGCACCCGGCTATTTAGGGAGAAGAATGGCCCTGTGTGCAAGGGCCGGATGGGATCGGCAACAGAGCCCGGCAGTGCTTCCCATTCAATCTGAGCATTTCTGGCCCTCTCTGCTTCACAACAGCAGCAGCCAGAGCCAGAAAAGAGGCAGGGAAGGATCTAGCAACAAGGGAACGGCTCTGGATTGTGACCCTCAGCCTGAATTGTGGCCCTTTTGGCCACTGGAGCCCTGTAAGCCTCGGCACCCACGAATCCGTGTGCTCCCGGTAGGATTGTCCAAGTGCTCTGCAAGTAGACCCTAGGGCAGATATTTTCTGCCTTCTGTGGTTTTTGTGTCCAGCTAATTATATTCCAACTTTTTATGTGTTTCCTTGGCTGGTACCATGGCAGGAGGCAGTGTGGCTTGGTAAAAAAGACGGGAGTCTTTCCTTGAAAATTCCCAGTCGTTTCAAGCTGAGAAAGTGCTGCTGCTGCTCCCTGCCGATTTCCAACTGCAAAACAGCTGCCCAGATACAGCCAAAATATCTGACAGGGTAACATGCCCAGCAGCATCTGGCTCCTTCCTGAACATCCCACAAAAAAAAGCAGGAACTAGGGGGGGATCAGTGGACAAGGAGAGGAAATGGAGCTGAGGGGGATCAGTGGACAAGGAAAGGGAATCAGAGTTTCTCAGAGGGAACCAGATTCTGTTCCCTGTCCCTAAAAAGCCACAGAAACAGATGTGAAACACCCAGGCCCTGGGAATGTGTGGGCACCTACTGGCATGACAGGAGCTGGGACCTGTTTTCACCTCTGCTTCCACATTCCTGCCTTCCTCCTCCTTGTTTCCATATGGGATCCCTTTCCTACCACCAGCCTAAAATTGGGATCCTTCCCTGTCCTAAAGGGCTCTGCTGTGTTGTCAGAGGACAGACCCAGACCGTGACCACAAAGCAAGGCTGACCTGCCAAATTTAATGAGATTTTATGAGTTTTGTGGTAGTCGAGGAATTTCTTCCTGTCCCAACTTGGGCAGCCTTGGCTCCAACAAGGACTGTTGGTTAAGGAGGAAAATAAACCAACTTTGGGAATTTTCTGATTGTGGAGAGGCCTGCAGGTGGCCCTGTGACACCAAAATCCAGCTTCTTCCTGACTTTATATTGCAAAAACTGGTGGTTATTTTGGGGCAGTCCAGACTTAGCCTGTGCAGGGCCACAGTTCAGGGACTTTATTTCATAGAATCATTCTCACAAAATCATTTAGGTCAGAAAAGACCTCTGAGATTATTGAGTCCAACCTTAGAAGGAGCTTTTTGAGGAGTCAGAACTCCACTGTTATGCCTCAGACTCATGGAAAAATTGAGGACTGGAAAAATTTCACTCCATAAGCTGGAAAAAGGGACAAAAATTAATAAACAACAACAACAATAAATCTCCCAGGGCTTAAAGGGCAAGGCCTGGATTTGGCCTTTTGCTGGAGAGAGACAACTTCTGTCAGCACTTTTTCTTTGAGTCACAAGACCATGATTTTGTTTCCCTGGCTTCATTCAGGCTGGATCTATACAGAGGAGCAAAAGGAGAACAGAAAGTGCAGCATCCGACAAAAAAATGGGGATGAGTCACTGTTTCCAGCTGGGGTCACTCCACCAGCCTGGCATAGAGGAACCCAAACCACAGCTGGATCCATTCCTGCTCTTATCCACAGACTCTGGATAGAATCTTTTGCCCAGAGCCCAGGGCAACCTTGCCCTAGCAAATTCGTGCAGCTACTTCCCAAATCCTAGAAAAGGCAAGCAGAGTGTGCCAGGTGATTTCATGCACTCATGGAGAGGCCTTTGGGCCAAAGAGTTCCTCAAGCTCTGAAATTCTGTGCTGTGGCTTAAGGCAGGGATAAATCCCATCTGAGTAAGGAACAGCTGAAATTCCAGGGAATTTAAGGCCAGGAGTAGTTTGAAGCCAAGATGAAAGCCAAAGACAGCAAAGAAATGAGCTCCGAAAGAATCTATGGAAGCACCAAAACCCATCTGGGCATCCCTGCTGGGAATTTTCCCAGGATTTAGCCATTCTTCCCCATTTCCTGGTGACTCACCATGCCCTCGGAGTTGTGCCACCTGTACCAGATGTGGTAGCCCTGGAGCTCCCCATGGATCCTCTCCAGGGATGGCTTCACCCAGCGGATCTCCAGCGAGGAGCTGGATTCATTGAAGGACACCGTGACGTTCAGCGGTGCCGTGGTCGGAGCTGTGGGAATCAGTGGGAAAGGAGGTGAGGGAAGCTGTGAGAATGGGTGCAGAGATGTGGAAATCTGATGGAAAACAAGCTGGAGCTCAACCAGAAAGCCCATGGAAAATGGGGAAGTTTCCTTTCCTACCCTAGGAACAATCAGGATTCCAGAGCTGCCTCTCATCAGGAGGGATTGAGGCAGGGAAACCCTTCTGAGTCCTCACTCCCCGTTTCCTACCTCCCTCAGTGGTGCTGGCTGTTATCCAGGGGCTGAATGCCGACCAGCCAACCTCATTCCCACAGGAAACACGGATGTTGTACTCCTCCATGGGCTCCAGCTGCTGGATGTGATACATGTGGGGAGGCACCGAGGTGTGGAAGGGTTGAAGGGAGACGTTGCCTCTTGGAACAACTTCCTTGACCTTTAATTGGAAAATCAGTTCACAAAGAGGGATTAGTCAGCAACAACCTGCAGGGAGAGATGTTGGAAAACAGGATCCAGAGCCCTGCCTCCCATTTGAACTCTGCAGAGAAAAGTTCCTGCAGGGAAAGATCATGGCAGGACAGTCACAGGGCACAGGGAGAGGGCTCCAGCACATGTGGAGCTGGGAACATTCCAGAGACGTTGGGAAGGAGGGAGGGATGATCTGCTGTTTCTTGTGGCATGGAGCAAAAGGAGGCCAAATAAAATAACCAGGCAGCACATCCGAAATAAACAAAACAAAGCTCTTTTTTTCGTGCAGCACATCATTGGAAAACAGAATTTATCTCCGTGAAACGTCATGGGACTAATCCCAATCTTTGTCACGTTTACCAGCATAGATGAATTCAACATCTCAAAAAGAAGTCCTACTTTTCACAGAAAGACAAATTTATGGGTGTGGAGCCCCCATTGAGCTGCCCACAGAGCCACTGCAGCTTTCCAGGAAAGCTTTCTCATTTTGTGGGAAGCACTACCTGCACTGGGACAGTGGGAGGAAAGAGGGAAGAGCAAGAACAAGGACAACCCAACTAATGTGGACAGGGCCACGCACTCCTCTGAAAAGTCTCCATCCATGATTTTTGGATAGCAGGACACCTATCCTTGTGCTCAATCAAAAGAGCCCTCCATGGCATCCCAGGATGGTCTCAGCATCTGTTTTATAGTCAAAATATAAAAGAATAGCCTTCATCCTCAGGATTTCAAGGAGAAATTCCCAGAAATGCTCCAAGTACATCTTTGGAAGACTCTGCAAGCCTGGGGTTGCTGCAGCCACACACTTGTCCTGGTTACACACTTCCCAGCCAAGCCGCATTCCCAAAGTCAGGACTTTGAGAGGCAGGTTTCCCTCAGCTCCCCATTCCTTACAAGTAATGCGAGGGAGCTGAGGGCTTGCCTGTCTCCTGAAAAAGTCAGGGAATACCACCTATATCCCCAAACTGTCACAAGATGCTCTGAGGGAGGCGTGCAGTGACCAGAGGAACACACACAATGTTTCCAGGACCAGACATCCTGAGCATCCAGCCTGATCCTCAATTGTCTTCTGAGAATAATCCATCAAATCCATGGATTTTGGAAGGGAAATCAGGACGTTTGCAAACTGCAAACAGTTAGAATTGGCAGGTAGGCCAGCTGCAGCCTTTGGGAATGAGTCACCGGCTCGATGGGCCCGGAAATTATCCAAGGGGACAGCAGCAAAAGGGCTGAGTCACAGCTGTGTTTTTGCCAGAAACCTTCTCCTGTTTTCCACTTTCAAAGGCCATTTCCTACGGACAGTCTATGAATGTTAAGTCATAGGAAATTCCTTGGCTCTCCCCCCTCCACTTCCCAAGCTCCGGCTGGAAGGTAGCAGCAGGACATAGTGCTAATATTAGCCCTGGTACCTTTCTTCCCTGAAATTCCTTTCACTTTTACCTGGCTTCAAAGGTTGCCTCTCTCCACGTGTTATCCCAGCTGGAGTGGAGATTTTCCAGGATAAAAATTATATCCACGAGACAGCAAGATGGGCTTGGACTGGGAAAGCCAGCCACGTGCAGCAGGCGGAAAAAGCCTGCAGGCTCTACCCTGGGAGGTGGCATTCCCTGACTTGTCCAGGACACAGGCAATCCCTCAGCTCCTTCCCAAGTGCTGAGGGAAACCTACCCCTCCAAATCCCGACTTTAGGAATGCTGCTTGGTTGGGAAGGCTGACCAGGTCCATAAAACCTGACTGTGCTGCCCATAGGAAAGGGGTTCCAAGAGCCAGAGAGAGACTTGGAACACAGGCATGGAGCGACAGAACAAGGAGGAATGACTTCCCACTGCCAGAGGGCAGGGATAGATGGGATATTGGGAAGAAAATGTTCCCTGTAAGGCTGTGGCACAAGCTGACCAGAGGGGGTGTGGCTGCCCCCTCCCTGGAAGTGCTCAAGACCAGGCTGGAGCAGCCTGGGATAGTGGAAGGTGTTGGAAAAGAGTTGGAACTGGATCTTTAAGGTCCATCCAACCCAAACCATTCCAGGATCCCGTGAAATCTCATGCCAAACACCACCAATTCCCACCTGCCTCAGAGAGTTTGTGTGGGGGAGTTGCAGCGATATGTGAATTCTGGATGCTTACCTGGACACTGCAGCTGTTCAAGGCAGAGAAGGCATCAAAGCCTGGCACCCAGGATATCCTGATTCCATGGGCTGTCCTGTTGACAACCTGCACGCTGACGGGAGCTGATGGAATTCCTGCAGCGAGAAGCCAAGGGCAGTTTAGGCAGGAAGCCTAAACACAAACCTGGCATGGGGGCTTTTCACTGGAGCTCCCAGGGCTTGGTGTGTGACCCCACATCCGAATTCTGCGGATGTGCCAGACCACTGGACAGGGAAGCACAAAAATGTCACTTTCAGGACTATTTTGGCCATTTCTATATTTGGGACCACTTTGTGCAGCTTAAAGGCCGTGACTTCTTTTGGGGAACACCTTCCTCATGTTGCCAGAGCGGGCTTTCATCAGGAATGTCAGCAATTTCCACTGTTTCCTATGGAAAATTACTATGGAGCACCACCCTGATTATGAAGGAAGGAAAGGAGCGATGCAGCCCTTCCGAATCCTGCTTTGAAGCTGACAGTTTTGCTTTCAAATTTAGGTTTTGGTGCTTTCTCCCTCATCCTGGTGCTGGGATGACCAAACCAGAATGATCACGTTACCAGATCCTGCTGGATTTTAATTATAGGATTGAAGCCAGGATCTCTCTCAGCTTGTGAAGAATGAGTGCCAGGACATGTGAAGACTTGGACACAGGGGTTTAACAGGGAATGGGAGCTGACCTTTGATGTTGACCAGGCCCGGGCTGGACGCAGTCAGGCCTTTGCTGTTGTGGGCCTCGCAGCTGAACAGCGCCGGCTTGTTGAGTCCTGCCAGGAAAACACAGCCCTGTTTCCTGGATATCCCAAAACCATCCCCAATACCACCAGCCAACACTCAGGGTTTCTTTTCTCAGCCTGTTTTCACTTCCCTCCGTGACACTTCTGCTGCCAGTGCCCAGGGGTGACCCCAGGCTCAAGCTGCCCCACTCCCACACCGGGGGCACGCGTGTGCCGTGCCTGCCGGACCTGCGGAGACGGATGTCCCTACCGAGCCCTTGCACAAGCCCCTGAGGAAGGGGTTGTTTTCCCTCCGAAAGGGGAAAGGCAGAAAGCAGAAGAACCCCTGCCAGGGCCTGGTCAGATGATTTAGTGCTGGTCAAGGGTTGCTCAAATCCCCCAGCTGACGGTGGAGAAGGACCACTGGAAATACCCGAGGGCGGATTCTCCCAGCCTGGGTGAGGTGACCCTGGGCTTGGGATCCCTGTCCCATGCCCAGGTGGACTTGGGGAGTGTTGGCTCATCCCAGCAGTGCCTCAAGGTGCCAGGAGAAGCTCTGCTCCAGTGACCCAACCTAGCAGGTGCCAGGCAGATGTGAGGACATCCAAAAGGAATGAGTCGTCTCTTCTGGCTTACACAGCCTTTTAAAGGCTGCCTGCTGCTAGATGCCAAGACTGGGCAATCATAGCCCAGCTCTTAATTAACACCGGCCTCCTCCTCACCAGTAATACCCCATCCTTTGCCTCTGCAGCAAAACCAGAGTGGGGTTTATGGGACACCAAGGATTTTTCTCCCTGTGTCCCACCATGGATGCACAGCACAGGGGGCATCCCAAACTCTTCCAGAGACACAAAGTGGGCACCAACATTCCAGCAGCCCAGGAGAGCAGCCAGGTTCCTGCTGGCACAGCCAGAGGCTGGAGGAAAAATCTGCTGCTGGTCCGGAAAGAGTTGGTTGAGTATCCTGCCTCTTCAAAAGGAAGGGATTTCTGGCAACAGTCGGAGGGGGTCAGATGGGGCTTCCTGTCCCAGAGGGGCCCCAGGGCTGTGCATGGCACAGGAACAGCCCCTCCTGGCAGGGACCAGCTCTGGGATGGCACAAGGCTCATTCCTAACAGTGGTGTCCCATGGCAGGGACACTCCACGGCAGGGACTAACCCAGCTCACCTGGCACAGTCAGGACCGATGGGGAGATGTGGGGTTTCTGGTTGACCTGGATGTTGTTCTGGAACCAGTAGATCTCCACAGGCTCTGGAGGTCCCACAGCCTGGCACGTCAGGTTGAAGGGGCTGTTCCTGCTGACATTCAGCTGCTCGGGCTGACGGATGAAGTGTGGGAGACCTGCACGGACACAGGGAAGCAACGGATTTCCCATTTCTGGCTTCCGGCTCCTGGTCACTCAGCCAGAACACAACCCACAGCTGCTCCAGCTCACCTTCCAGCTGCACCAGGATGGGATCAGACACCACCTCCACGCCCGAGATGTTGAGTTTGCAGACGTAGGAGCCGTTGTCTGAGCGCTGGGCGCCGAGGATGCTGCCAGACAGAAAGGACACCACTTCAGGGCTGGTGGCTTCCCAGCTTCCCTGGGCGCCAGCCCTCAGGGCACCCCTCATTCCCACCTGCTCCAGAAGGCTGGCAGCACTCACCTGAAGGTGGAGGTCATGGCCACCTCCTCCTCATCGGGGATCTCAAAGTGGCTGCTGGCGATGCGATCCAGCACGTGCAGCTCCCGCCCATCCTTCCAGAGGGAAATTCCTGGGGCATCGGGCCGGAGCAGCTCCTGAGGCACTTTGATGGAGCAGTTGAAGGTGACGTCCTTGTGCTCGTTGATGACCACGTGTCTCACCGTGGGATTGAAGCTGAGCTGTCTCACAGAGCTGCCTGGGGGCTCCTCCCTGGTGCTCCGGTGGGGCCAGTGGCTGAGCGGGCTCCGCTGGGAACGCCGGGAATGTGCTGACAGGTACAGCCTCACACCTCCTTCTCCGTCAGCATCCTCTGCAAGGGAACACCTGGGGTTTGTCACCACCACCAGCAACTTTGGGACACCTTGCAGCAAAACAACCTCACTGCTTCCAAGAGTAATTCCAAGAAGGCAGCTCATTTCCATTTCCCAAAATGTTGTCCCAAGATTCTGCTCCAGGAAAGTCCTTTTTAAAACAGACAGGAGCAGCCCAAACTAAAGAAAACACTCAGCCATGTTTATCTGGGCAGGGGAGAGGCAGGAGCTATTCCTGCTGCATTACACCCCCGGGACTGGAATATAAAAGGATCCCTGGGCAGCAGGAATTTGGGACTTTACTCCAGCAAACCCCTTGCAGGGCCTCATCTGAAGCATTTTCAGCTGGGGCAGAGGAAGAGCTCCCGGCTGTAATTTTGCTGATTTTAGGCTCAGCCAGCAGCCTGTCCCTTCCCAGGACAGGGAGAGCAGGACATGCTCTGAGTCAACTTTTGCTAAGTGCCTCCACTCCACTGCCTTTCCCAGGAAAAGAGCTGTGGATGGATCAAGAAATGCCT
This sequence comes from Cisticola juncidis, assembly GCA_013400215.1. NCBI lineage: Eukaryota > Metazoa > Chordata > Aves > Passeriformes > Cisticolidae > Cisticola > Cisticola juncidis. Next base: position 156,206 of record VXBR01005507.1, read on the forward strand.
CTGGACAGTGTATAGGAGCCAGCTGCTACTCAGTGTTGCTCTCCCAGGGTCTTCTCCAACATTTTTTCCCAAGGGAAAGCTCTTTTTGAGGACTTCATACCCCCACCTCCAAATCACCAAATGACATTTTCCCCCTACCTCCCAGCACTTCCCATGGCTGAGATGAAGAGCAGCTCCACTTCAAGCAATTCTCTTCCAAAAGTATGTGTATTTTTTAAGAGATCAGACCTAGGGGATGCACCACATGGAAGCTGATTTTCCTGGACCATTTCTGAGCTTCCTAAGGCTTTCCCAGCCATCAGCAATCCCTAGCCGAGTGGTAAATCTCCCATTCAGCAAGCAAAGGCATTGTGCCAGACAGGAATTTCAACTAAAGTAGTTCCCTTTTCCAAAAAAGAAAAGCCAAATAACCACTCACAGTTTAAAAGATAAAGAAAGCACAGGGGTTTTTTAACCTGAGCTCAGCTGAGTTTGGTTTTTGGGCAGGTTTTAGCCCTCAGACATCAAACAACAAGTTTTTAAAACTACGTCATCACTGTTGTGAGTAATGGGGCACAAGCCTGGTGTGTTTTTCCCAGAGCCAAGAAACACAGCCCGATTTTGAGGCTGGATATATCCCTTTGCTAAATCTGTCCCTATTTTTAACCCTCAAGAAATGCTGCTTGAGGACAGAAGGCCAGCAGAGTTTTTCAGTCCAGAGGGAAGGGGGAGGCTCTCCCTGCCTCTCCCAGAGCACAATGGGTTTCCCTTTCAGAAAAAAACAAACAAAAAAAAAATCTAAAAAAACCAAAAAGAGCCTCAGCTTTTCCAACCTGTGTCCCTAAGCCTCCCATCCCAACACAAACAGAGCCCATGTGACTGCTGCAGAGACAGCCATCGATTTGAAGCCGTGTCTCCACAGCTCCGAAAGGATCTGCCAAATGCAAACAAGCAGCGACCCCAAATTCCCTTCCCTCCCCTGCTCCTCCCGGAGGTCACTCAGGCTGGAGCCGCTCCCTGCCTGGCACAATCCAGGCTCTAACTGCTGTTTTCATGCTCCATTTGAAGGGTTCTGGCTCTGGCTGGAGCAGCTCCCCCGGCACGGACCCCTGGCTGGGGAGGGCACGGATTTGTGCTGTGTCTTGGGATGGTTTCTGCTTCCCTGGGCTGCTTCAAGCTTAAAGGCAAAGAGCAAGGAGGATCTCAGCCTTGTTTTCACATTAATTAAGTGGGAAGAGGTGTTTGCTGGCCGGGGAATGAAATACTTTCCTCTCTGACTCATGTGAGTACAAGAATTCCTCATCTCCAGTGCTGCCTTTGGGTACCCCAGAAATCTGGGATGGGGATATCCTCACAGCACCTTGGAAGGGACTCGCCCTATGTGGCAGGACAGCCCGTGCTTGAGTCCAGAGCAGTTAGGCTGGCTCTAAAATCCCAGGCTAAAGCCAAGGAGCTGCAAGCCTGGCGTGCCTGTGTGGGTGTTGGAGCAGCTCCTGTCCTAACCACAGCCAGGCCTGAGGCAAAAGGTGGTGTGGAAATCAAACCACTTGCAAGGGCACTGCTGCTCTCCTGAAACACCTGGGATTTCAGCAAAACTCCAGGGCCAACAGAGGCAGATCTTGCTGCACAGGTCCTGTGTGCCTTTCTCCCTGGAGAGAGGAATTTTACCAGGAAAATCAAGTGCAATACTTCATTAGGGATGACAAATAACAAGCAGTGAGCTGCACACCCTGCGACTGGAACAACAAGGTCTTTACTGCAGTCGTGATGCATCCAGGTCTGCCAAAACATTGGCTGCATCCCTAGCCCTGGAATTCCCACTGCTGGGAGTAATTCACCTGCTGACTATAGCTTCTGCTCAGGCACTGTTGAGCAGGAGGAATGAGGAGCCCCTGCCTGTGGAGTTTCCTGGAAGAAAAGTAGACCTGGAAGTGTCAGGTTAATGTTGGACTCAGTGATCTTTTCCGGGCCAAACAATTCTGTGATTGTAAGAAATTAATCTTCCCCAGGCTCACACCTGAATCCAAAGAGATTTTCCTTATTCAAATACCTTTTGTACAAACCAGCTCAGGATTTCTGGTTACATCCACAGAGAGTTCTCCTCACTGCAGGCTCCTGCTGTGACAGTGATGACTTTAACTCCTCCCTGCCCAAAGCAAACACTTGCATTCCTGCCTTCCCTACTAAATTCCATCTGCACAGCAACTCTGAGACCCCGTCAGCACCCCTGGGGTCCCGCAGCAGCTACCAAAGGTCAGGCAGCCCTGATCACAGGATTTTTTAAAGTCCAAAATTACTTTATCTCCTCATTTCTTTCTGCAAATGGAGTTGAAAAGCCACCAAACTGCCTGCACTGCAAACTGCCACAAAGCATGGTGATTCCCGAGGAATTTTCCCAGCACCACTACGTAGCTGGCTCGTGGCTAATGAGATAAATCCCAGACTGATCTGTCACAGTTTGCAGTCCCTGCCTATCGTGGTGTCCCTGGCAAGCGGAGGCACATCAGGCAGTGAAGTACTGGGGCAGAGACAGAGCTTTGTCCTGGGACAGCTAAATTGTGTCCCAACGACATCCAAATCACGTCCCAGAAGAGCTAGACCCTGTGTCACAGGACAACAAAGTCCAGGAGTGTCACAGGACAGTCAGACCATGTGTTCGAGGACAGAGAAACCATGTGTCCCGGGACAGCCGACCGTGGGTCCGAGGACAAACAAACCGTGTGTCCCGGGACAGACAGATCCTTTGTCCCAGCACAGCCTAACCGTGTGTCCCAGCAGAGGCAAACCCTGTGCAGCAGGACAGCCAGACCCGCTCCGGGTTGCGGTGCGGCCAGAAAGAGTCGGGAGATCCCTGCGCAGCTTTTCCTCGGGATCCGCCGGGCGCTCAGCAGAGCGGGGTGCCCGCGGTGGCCACGCCACAGCCCGGCCCGGGGCAGCACCCGCGGGGAAAGCGCTCCCCGCGCCCCGGACAAGCTCCGTTCCCCACTCCCCGCCGCCCCCCGTCCNGCCAGCAGCGGCGCTGAGCCCTGTCCCCAAGGGCCGCACGGCTTTTACACCCCTCCGGGGTGGGGATTCACCATTGCTCTGGGCAGCTGTGCCAGGGCTGCACAGTCCTTTCTGTGAAGGAATTTTCCCAATGTCCAACCTAAACCTCTCCTGCCACAGCTTGAGGCAGATTCCTCTTGTCCTGTCATTTGTTACCTGGGAGCAGATTCTCACCTGGCTACAACTTCCTCTGCCCCATCTCTGGCAGTGTTCAAGCTGGATGGGGCTTAGATCCACTGGGGCTAGTGGAAGGTGTCCCTGCCCATGGCAGGGAGTGGGATAAGCTTGAAAGTCCTTCCAACCCAAACCATTCCACGATTCAGACACTTGTAGCGAGTGACAAGTCCCCCCTGAACCTCCTTGTCTCCAGGCTGAGCACCCACCCCCATCCTTCAGCCGCTCTTTGTGCTCCAAACCCTTTCCCACCTCCATTCCTATCTCTGGATACACTCGAGCGCCTCCAAGTCTTTCTTTTCATGCAGGGCCCAAAATTGCTCCCAGGATTTGAGGTGAGGCCTCACCAGCAGTCACACAAGTCACTGCCCTGATCCTGTGGCCACACCACTGCCACTGGCCTCCTTGGGCACCTTGAACACACCTGGGTTCAGCCCCTGCACACCACAGACCTTTCCCAGCCACTCATCCCCAGCCTGCTCCATGGGGTTGTTGTGACCCAAGTGCAGGTCCAGTCACTTCACCCTATGGAAACTCACCCCATTGCCCTCTGACCTGTCCAGCACGGGAATGCTGTGCTGAAGGCACTGCTCCTTCTCACCTGGCCCACACCAGCAGGACAAGAGGGGACAGAGACAAAACCAAGGAAAGGAGGAAGGAAGACCCAGGTGAAACCAACATGAGGTAACCCAAGGCAAACTGAACACATCTCCTGTGGCATGGGAAGGAAACAAGGGAGTTTCTGGATATTCAGACCCTGTCCCAACACTGGCCTTGCATGGGGACATTTGGGACCAAGGTGTATTGAGGTCATGAGTGTTTCCCCCTCCATGGGATTTGCGGAACCAGCAGCCTGATGATGTGGCTGAAAGGCACTGGTATTTCTCTGCACAAACCTTTTTGCTCCCTGAACCTGTGACACAAGTCACTGCCTGCTGCACTCTTACCAAAGAATAGGACCATACCTAATCCATTTTGAAGCCTTTTCCAACTGGGAAGAAAAACCTTCTTAAGCTCAGTGAAAAAACCCAACAAATCACTCCCAGACTTCTTTGACTCGCAAAGCTGCTTATTCACTGCACATTCCCAGGCTTTGGTGACAGGCATTGAATTTTCCTCCCAGCTTCCCACATCTTGAAGCCATCAGCAGCCAAGGAAGGGTTCATGGAGTTGGAGGCCCCGAGGAAGGGGGAGAAGGAATATTCACTAAAACTGCTTCAAGAAGTTGGAGCGTGAATTTCCGTGCAGATCCAGCAGCACTGCCATTCCTCCAGATGTTGGGCACATTTCCTGTGGATCCAGCATCCCCCAGGGAGCAGAACAAGATGAGGGACATTTGTCCCATGCCTGTCACTTGTGGTCAGCCTTTGCCACACAAGTGCACTTTGATCTGGCAGCATTCCTCACTGCTCCTGCTGGCTTTGCAATTTTTGGGAACAAAGAAATGGAAAAGCTTTTCACTTTGTGGGCTGCAGAGTGGGAATGGCCCTTGCACCAGGATTCAGACACCTCACTAACATGGGATGAGGAAGAGAAGCAGCTTATGCAAAAGAGGAGTTAAAAAACAAATAAGAATGTGCAGGAGCATAAAGAGGATTTCAGCAACTCCCCAAAATCCCTTGATTTGGGTCATTTCTTTGTAGCAGGTTGGGTTCTGCTCCAGCTCCAGAGGGTTTGTTGCACAACCTGACATGAAGAAGAGGCTGATGCATGGAGAGGGAAGAAAAAGCCAGAGAGGAGCAATCAGAGGAGAAGCTCTCAGGTGAGTTTTGTGATAGGAAAGACCTGGAAGCAGCTGGCAGGAGCCAGTCTGACCCCTTGGGCTCTTGGATACATCACTGCCATCCTCCCACTCCTCATAGCATATGGAATACTGGAGCAGCCTTTTTTGGAGCAGGTGACAGATTTCCAACCTCAGAGCCCAAACTCAACAGTTGTTGTGGGGTATCCACACAAACCACTCGTGTTTTTTGGCCCCTGACTAACCAGATCTCCCTAAGCAGCACCCCCTGTTCCTGCTGCCCAGGATTGGGAATCAGTTGGCATTTGGCCCTAAGAATACCTCCTGAGGATAAGGGAAAAAGGCAACTGATGTCAAAGGAAGGAGGGAAAACCTTTCCTGGAAACAAAGCCTGCCCATCTGAGCAGCAAGATCAGCCCTGAACCAGCTAAACCAGTCACCATCCAAGGTTATCCGATCCATCACCAGCAAGGAGGAGTCCATGTTTTCCTGCTGTGTCCTGCTCCAGAGGGAGAGATCCTTATCCTCACAGCTTCTCCTGCCTGGGTGAGAAGTTATAACCCTCTCCAAAGCAATCCTCAGCTCTCCCTTGGTGGGATCCCAGCAATGATGCCAGTGCCTGAGTCTGACCCTTTTTTTTTTCAGTCTCACTTCAGAGCATCAACTCCGTTTCCTCACCAGACTTTTGGGAGACCTCGGAGTCAGCATAACCCTTGGGAAATCAGATTGTTTAGCAGAAATGGCACTCGGAAATCAGATTTGTGGACTTTTATTTGTTGAGGGCATTTCCCCCCCCGGCTATTTCTGTGTTTTTATTTTCATTTTGCTAAATCGTTCCTTTATTTCTGCTTCCTCTTTGGACCTATTTTTATTTTGATTTGCAGAGGCTCCTGTTCTTTCAAATGCCAAACTCCTTTGGCAACACATCCTTAGCTGAGGGCAGCTGGCCTGTTTGTGCTCAGTGCTAAACCCCAGGCACAGGATGCAGCTCCCAAACAATTTGCAGGGAAAACCAGAACATTTTGTGATGCTACTAAAATGCCTTTTTCTTGCCGTGCCTGCTCTGGGCACTGGGACATGCTGTGGCTCTTACCGGGCACATCCTGTCCCTTAGCTCAGCTGGTTCTTCCCAGGACAATTCCTCCTGCTCTGCAAATCATTTTGCAAAAGCAAAAGTTGGACATTGGCTTTTCCCATCCTGTTTCTCCTTTCTGAGAAGTTCTTCTGTCCCAACTTAAAGAACCCCAAAGCCCAGTTTCAAGTATGTTTTCGATTCATCCACAGCTTCTCCCTTCTTTGATTATTGTGAAACTCGTATCTTAAAAATAAATCATTTGCCCTTTCAGTTCCCATCAAGGTACTCCATACAGGTTTTAGAGGAGGCTTTGATGGGATATTGGGAAGACTCTTTCCCTGTGAGGGTGAGGAGGCCCTGGCATAGGTTGTCCAGAGAATCTGCGGCTTTCTTATCTCTGGAAGTGTCCAAGGCCAGGGGTGGGTGGATGGAGCACATATCCTATGAGAACAGAAAGGGTTGTAAAGCACTGCAAGAAGCTACCCAACAAAGTGGTGGAGTCATCATCCCTGGAATTGCTAAAAAAAAAACATGTGGATGTGGTACTTGAGGATGTGGTTTGGTGGTGAACATGGTGGTGGTGATGGCTGATGGTTGGACTTGATGACCTGAAAGGTCTTTCCCAACCTTAACTCCCATCCAGGAGGGAGAGGGCATGACAAAATCTCCCTGCGCTCCAGATAGAACAGCCCTGCCTGTGTGCCAGGAGCTGGGATTTTAGGTGGGATAAGTCAGCAGAGCCCAGACTTACACAGATTTATGCTAATCCATGTCACGAGCATGTGGAATGTTGGGAAGAGGGTTGTACACATGCCCAGGGGTGGCTGCAGAAGTCCCCTCAGTCCCACTTAGTTTTTTTAGCGAATTCCAGAATCCCAAAGTGGTTTGGGTTGTAAAGGACCTTAAAGATGATTCAGTCTCACCCCCTGCAATGGGCAGGGACACCTTGCACTATCCCAGGGTGCTCCAAGCCCTGTTTAACTTGGCCTGGAACTCTCCCAGGCAAGGGGTCAGCCACAGCTTCTCTGGGCTTAATGTCCACGTCTCAAACATAGCCATGGAGCCAACCAGGGATTGTTGGGAGTAATGGACAAGGATCGTTGGTACTAAATGCCAGGGAAATGAACAAGATGTGACTGGAAAAGGAGCCATGCAGAAGTAGAACAGGGCTTTTCTGGGACAAACATCCTTGTTCCAGTTCACAGACTCGCAACAACAACAACAAAAGAGAGCGTCAGCACAGAATTCTTTCTTCCTTTTTTTCGGAGCCCCTTCAGTCACTGGGAAGAGCTCTAAGATCTCCCTGGAGGCTTCTCTTCTCCAGGGGAGCACTCCCAATTCTGATGGGGACAGAGCCTAAGATTGGATCCATCTACATCCCACCCCCTCTCTGAAAAAGAGTTTAGGAAACAAGGGGGTTCATTCTGAAACTCTCTTACCCTTTCCTCCCTTTTATATCCCTGCCTTCCATAAAAATCACTCCACATGGATTCTGATTGTTCTTTATCACAGAATCCCAGGATGATATGGGTGGGAAGGAACCTTAAATGTGAAAAAGTCATATTGTGTATTTGGCTCTACGCAGATATTTACTATATGTAATATGCTATTTAGAAAAGTTATGTAATATTAACATTTGAATAATATAGTAAATGTAGTTTTTTAATTAACAATAAGTTTTAGTAAAATAGAAGCTGTGTATGTGTGTGATATTCTTTTTAGCTCAAGAGAGAGAGATTCCTCAGCACTGAGATAATAGTTACAGGAACTTCTAAATTATCTAGTTAAGAATTTATGGCCTTTTATCAACAGAACCAAACTTTCTCAAGGACGTAGATTCTAAGGTGCTTTTTTAATTAGCGGAAAGCTTTTGTGACAAGAAACAGCTGGAAATTACTTGATTTAAATAAAAATGCACAGTCATAAAGGGGAGGCTCAAAATGAGAGACCTCGGTTTTTCCGGGGCCCTTCTCCCTCCAGCCTTTGCCTGGAAGGGGG